>CM021250.1:36946329-37197722 GCA_010577795.1 Isatis tinctoria
GCTCATCGTCAGAGAAGCCGTCGAGAGTTTCATCGAGGAGGCGATAACGACAATCGAGAGTGAGATGGGAAAGCATCATGCTCAGATTGTACAAGACGTCGAAGGAGGAAGCGAGAAATCGATGAAGAAAAAGAAGAAGAAGAAGAAGAAGACGACGAACAAGGAAGACTCGTCTCTTTAAGAATCAGATGTTTTTCATCTATAATATGGTTTTAGTGTTTTTTCGAATCGAATTTTGTGTTTGATTTCAGCGATGATGATGGCTCTGGTTTTTCATTGAAGCTCAATTCGACGAGTGTTTCCAAATTGAATAGACGAATATGAATTTTGGTACGAAAATATTCATAATTTTTTTTTCTGACGATGACAGTTTTGCATTTCTTTCTTGGTCGAGATTTTGACATTTGCATTTAGGAGAGAGTTATTGTCAAGAATGTGATGGACTCACCACGTTACTTACACTGAAACCACATAAATACTCTGTGGTCGTTAGTCGAAATTCTCATTATAATCGTTTCACATACTCATGGGCTCAAATAAATCTACGATTTATATATATTGTTATACTTGCTCATTATAGGAAGAATACAAGAAATAGTTAGATAAGAGAAAGGTCTAACACCACACAAAATTCGACCCATCATTTTCTTGTTTTTCTTCATATTATAAACACAAACACATTCAGAGAAAAATTGTAAGGAAAATTTTCTGAAAATGGGTTGTACATCGTCTAAGCATGTGAAAGCCAACGTCGTCGCCGACGTTTACAAACCACCGCCGTCGAGTTTCGCAGTGTTTGATATCAACGCCATCGAAGAGCCGTGGCTTAAACTCGACCAAGAAGATGATGAAAAACCCACACGCGCCGCCGCACCAGTCACCGTCCTCGACACTCTCCAAGATAATGATGACGACGCTCCTAAAACATGGGATGAGGTCAGCAAGTCTCTAGAAACCCACCTTAAACCAGCCGCCGTTCAGCCTCCGGAAGTGGTCTCCGTTAAACCTCCGGCGACTCCTCCACGTCGGCTCCCGCGGAAGAGCGCATCGTTCCACACGCTGGACGAGCTCGAAACGAGGGCGGTGAAAGATATGGCCGCGCAAGACCCGACGAAGACTGTCAAGCTTAAAAAAACAGAGTCGATGTCAGAGTTAAGACCCGAGTTTGCTCGGACAGAGGCAGCTCGGAACGAGTCGACGCAGCCCCACTCGGGGTCCCGGCCGGTGAAGGAGAACATATTCGTGTTGAGAGACAGAGAACGGAGGGAGAAAGAAGGGAACAAGAAACCGGTGATGAACTGGGACCCACTCAAGGAGT
Source organism: Isatis tinctoria (assembly GCA_010577795.1). Classification (NCBI taxonomy): domain Eukaryota; kingdom Viridiplantae; phylum Streptophyta; class Magnoliopsida; order Brassicales; family Brassicaceae; genus Isatis; species Isatis tinctoria. The sequence continues at coordinate 36,947,648 of CM021250.1, forward strand.
TTCCGGAGAAGTGTCCTCCCGGAGGAGGCGACGGATTGGTGGTGTACACGACGTCGTTGCAAGGAGTGCGTCGCACGTACGAGGATTGCATGCGTGTTAGAGCGATCATGGAGCAGCAGGGAGTGGTGGTGGACGAGAGGGACGTGGCTTTGGACGCAGGAGTGTTGAGCGAGCTCAAGGAGCTTCTCCAAGACGAAGCAACGGTGGCGCCGCCGAGAGTGTTTGTGAAAGGGAGGTACTTGGGAGGAGCGGCGGAAGTGACGGCGATGAACGAGAACGGGAAGCTGGGGAGAGTGTTGAGGTGGGCACGTGTGGAGAGAGTTGGGGAGGAAGGGAGGCACACGTGCGAAGGATGTGGAGGAGCAAGGTGGGTGCCTTGTCTGGAGTGCGGCGGTAGCTGTAAGGTTGCGGCGGCGGTTGTGTCGGCCAAGGGCGAAGGATGGGAGAGGTGTGTCAAGTGTAATGAGAATGGATTGATACGTTGTCCTGTTTGTTTTGTTTGATTAAAGGAAATTAAGAAAATGAACACACAATAAAACATATACTATTTGTATGTGACAGGATTGATAATTTCTGATACAGAGTGTGATTTTGGAACTAGGCTAGGATCTTTAAACAGGCACGCATGAGAATCAGTCAAATGCTAGCTTGCAAGATCTCTCTCACTTGTGTATATACTGTTTATTGTTTTGATCTTTATTATATGAAAAATATCAACTCTGTTTTCTGTATAAACTCTTTAGTTAAAAATGGTTTCCCAAAAGATCTACACAAAAACAAAACCTAACCGATATTTTGAATGCATAAGCCTAATTTTGAACACCGCAGAATCAAGGGACATACTATATTAAAGAAAAAGAGCATCACAGAGAGGAGGAGAAAGAACCAAAACGATAAGAAGTGAACACTGAATAACATAATATAACGTAAAGAGCGGGTCTCATTTGCCAAATCCAATTAACTGAATCGCTTCTTTGAGAAATACTGTGTCGCTCCAAGTCAGTCATTACATGACAACAAAGTTTCGTGACCTGGAGATTTCCAGGAAGAAGATGAAAGAGACGAGCAATGAGAAAAAGTCGATCTTACACGATGCGCTCCAACTCTCTAGCGTAGCTTAGAGTCTGGTTGATGAGTTGCAGAGACGGAATCTCTTTGCACGGTGCAGTTTCTTTGGCTTGCTGGAACACAACAAACCCGTCCTTCACTTCCCACTCGGGGTGCTCCTAGAAGATTGAATCAAACCTAATCGCATCAAGGCTTCATGAAAATAAAAATAAAAAAAATCCAAAACAAAAGGTTTCTTTGTTCTATTACCTCTTTGACATAGGTTAAGAGTTCTTGATCAGAAGAGAAGAGCAGCATCTGCCGAGCATCGGTGATAGAGACATAATCATAAGCTTTCTCGCTGCATCCAGCTATCTCGTCTCTGATAATTAAGTAGTGATAACAATAAAAAAGGTGAGATAACACGCGAGACTTAACTAATATAGACAAGTACGCGTTCAAGGATGTTACCTTATGGTCTTTGCCAAGAGGTCCATGAAATAGACGTAGGTTGCATCAGGCGCGGTCTGTCTAGCACTCAACACACGGTTATAGGCACCTTCCATGAAGGACTGCTCAAGCTCTACCGCATGCTTGATGCAAGGGTTCTCCAGTGTAGCCGACGAGAGTAACTCGAGCTCCGTGTGAAATTCAGCAATTCGGTTTTGTACAAGCAGCCTCAGAAGGTTCAGACCCAGGATAAGATTCTCCTGTGGGGATGGTGGAAGGCGATTCCTGATGCAGAGAAAAAGAAGGAATGTCAGAAGAAGAAAATAAAAACATTTCATCCAAATGAAAAGGAGAGTGTTCAGAGAGTGGGTAGTTGCTTCACCTGGCATCAACATAGTAAGGTTTCAGCTGGAAGAAATCTCTCTCAAAAGCATCTTGATCCTCAGTTTTTACGCTTAGGACAACAGCGTGCTCATAGATGTCCCCTGGAAAGTTTCCCAATCGTCAACTTTAGAGAAGCTAAAAACAGAGATGTACCAATCACCCAAATCCAAATCATGCACGCATCAGAAAGCAAACAAATGCAGTATTTTTAACGATTTAAGTAGACCTCAGTTCAACCACCTAGACTGACAAACCAAAGAGCAGAAAAAAAAGTCCCTCAGGTTTTGTGACCCTTGAGAGTTATAAACCAAAACTAACTAAACAAGCACATGTGTTCATGCGAAGAGACAGAATTCGAGATGCCCCATTGCAGTAACTCATGTAGAGCCAATAAAGAAGTAGAGAAACCTACTTGCAATAGTCAGCTCCTGAGTTGCGTTCGGTGTGTTCTCAAACAATGGAGGAAGAGTGTTGAATTTGGTCAGAAGAACCTGAAGAAGATAACAAAAACCATCCCACATCAGAAACTCTCTCACCAGAAAGATTTCATTCTAACCAAATCCCAATAGGTTCTACTCACAATAACAAACCCGTAAAGTAGAAAGTAAGTTCTGCAGCAATTAGCTCGTCGAAAAGATCCCGAACACATCGGTAATCAAAATTATCTCTTTGATAAGACGAACCTCTCATAGATTCGAACCCTCGCCGCATATACCATCAATTTCTCCCTCATCAAACAAAGTGAAATCGAATCAAAGTAGAGCACATACCTTAAGCTGAGACAAGAGATCGCTGCAGCTATTGTAATCCTTCCTCACAAACGCCGCCTTGAATCTCTCGAACTGCTGTGATACTTCTGTGAGCTGCGGATCCATAGCTTTTTTCTGTTCCGGCGACGATTCTGTTTTTCCGAACTGGCTTGATTGCAAAGAAAGAGATATCGAGAGAGAGAGACAGTAGTAACATGTCCTTTTACAAAATATGGGCCTTTAACGGGCCGAGTCGATCTAAAAAGGCCCACAGCGTACATTAGCATTCTGACTAACGTGTACACACAGTGAAAAGCACACTATCCATCATCATCATCTCTTATCCAATTACCCCATCGCCTCTTTGCTTCTCTTTCGGATTGCTGTGTGTTTCCTTGTAATAAGCTCTCATCGTATATTAGCAATGGTGGCGTCTTCGCTGTGCCTATCGAATTCTCCGGTTTGCCCTCACTCTCTACCTAATGTCTCGTCGCAGCCACTCCTCTCTTTCTCCCATTCGCTCAGGCCATTCATTCCCAAGTCGAAACCTGTTGCCTCGCTACAGCAGCAGAAGAGAGATAACTCTGGGCTTGTGGTGAAATCCCAGGCTCTTGATTTCTCCGGCACTTTCTTCGAAGGCGGATTCGGGTCGGACGATGACCGGACTTCTCCTTCCGGGTCGGGCGTCTCCACTGCCCTCGAGGACAAACCGGAACCTCAATGCCCACCTGGGCTCAGACAGTACGAAACAATGGCGGTCTTGAGACCGGACATGTCTGAAGATGAGCGACTTGGTCTTACCCAGAAATACGAAGAGGTAAACAAACAACCATTAAAGACTTGGGATTTCTGTCTGATATCAGAGGGAAAAGTAGAGATAGAAGGAGGTTTCTGGATCAAAGACTGTTTGATCAGTAGACAAACTAATCTTGTTTACCTAATTTTCAGAATCCAATGTGGAAACTTTCTTTGATAGTATAAGTAAGAGGTAACTGAGAGTTGCGTATTCGCAGTTAAACGTTTCTTCTTCTCGAATGTTTGTGGCAATTCCGAGTTTAAAAATTGTAATTAAAGGGTTTTAGCTTTCTAGGAACAGTCTCATCCTTTTGTGGGCTGTGAATTATTCAAGTCCTAACTATATCTCTGCAGAAGATAGGAGCCCTATGCTCAATTACTTTTAACATTTACCCAATCCTCAATGCAATATCTCATTCATGGATTATATGTGGGTTAAGGCTATAAATGACATGATTAATCAGATCACGGTTCCAGAATGTGTGTGTTGGCTTTGATTACTACATGAATTTTTACTCGGTACTGGAGACTTGGAAAGATTTGATATATTGGTGGTTTTTGTTTTTGGCAGTTGCTTGTGGCTGGAGGTGGAATGTATGTGGAAGTTTTCAACAGAGGAGTGATTCCATTGGCTTACAGCATCAGAAAGAAGAACAAAGCTGGAGAAACTAACACTTACTTGGATGGAATCTACCTTCTCTTCACTTACTTCACCAAACCCGAATCCATAACTCCACTCGAGTCCGTTCTCACTGCGGATGACGACATTATCCGATCTTCTTCCTTCAAGATAAAGAAGAGGAAGTACAACTGAAGAGACCATGAACATTGTGTGTGTATGTGCCGAAAGCTAGATTCTTTTTTTTCGAACAAAAATAAATCTATCTTTATTTGGTTCTGTGTCTGTGTATCTTCTTTCTTTTGTGAAATGCTCTGTTTTCTTGTGTTACAGAGTGTGAGACACTCTAGTGCAGAATTTGAGAAACATGCATAATATATCCTTTTGCAAAAACAAAATTCTAGACTTAAAACCACCAATTTAAACATAGTCCACCAATTTCTATCCCAAGTCAGACACAGCAACATCAGTTACAGGCGATCGTTTCTGGATGAGGATCTGAAAACGGATCTGAGTGTGATCGAATCACAGTATAACCACTGGTTTCAACGACTCATGAGTCAGAGAGAGGAAGCGATAGAGAAGGCAAAACGGAAGTGGATGAGTTTGCACAAGGATCTTTGATTCCGTAACCACAGTTTTGGGATTTATTTTTAATAGTAACCACAGTTTTGGGACACCACGCCTCAAGATGATCAGATCAAAGATGTTCTTGACTGGCTAGATAATGGTTTCAGTGGATAGTGTTCATTTGCGTTTAAGAACCGTTCCAACCAAGCTAATGAATAACTCTTGTTGGCAGGCAAGAGGTAGTCAGGTAGAGCAGAGCAACAAACACCCCACATCCTTTACAGCCGGATAGCTCAGAGAGAGAAGCCCATATCACAAGAAAAACCTCCACCATCTGGCTAGCCGTAAAAGTTGGTGTGGAGTGTTTAAACTTTAAACCAAATCCCCTTGTGCCACTCGACCGTTCCTATAATGCCTCTCAGTAATTGTAGGGTTTTCTTAGAATCGAAATCATGTTTGATGATTCTGTATCAGATATGACTATAAGATTTCTTCAGAGAATCATCGTCATAACACCATACACATAACATATATATAGAGAGAGAGAGAGAGAAAGAGGTAATTTTTAAAAAATTGAATACTTATTTTTTAGTGATATACAACAACATGTGTTGTGTATATGATAACACATGTGTGGTGTTATGACGATGAGCATCGTAATATCAAATCTCAAAAAAGTCTAATTAACAATGGTGTTATGACGATGCTCAATGGCTTTATTCTAGTTCCGTACTCTAAAACTCGATGCCACGTTTTCGTTTAATACATTTTCGACGAAATAAAACAAAAGTTATGATATAATGTCACTAAAAAAACTAAGTATCTTGCTTGCCATAATTAATTCTAGCTTGTAGTAATAGTTCATGCATGGTATATATATGTTTTTATAAAATCAAACAAATAGTATAGAATGACAGAAAACACACATATCACATAATGTTGTATACTACCACTGGATCAATTAATAAAAAACATCAAATATTTTGGTCGTCAAGTTGAGCAGTTATGTGATCCGGACATCCGGTGGAGTTTTATTTTTATTTTCTTTTCATTTGGCCAAATTTTGTCTTCTGAGAATCACCCGAGTCTTTTTTGGGTTCTATTGTTTCCATAGCAAACCTCGTATCGGTCCTAGGCCCCATATATATATATATACCAGTTTCGTTTACAATATGATAATTTAATCCACCATACCATCTATTATCAATATTCAATACCCAAAATGCCAAAAGTGATAAGATAAAGCTCATTATGAAAGAGTGACCAAATTATTTATAAAGCTTATCCAATTGATATTAATTTGCGGTCTAAGATAGAATTGAATTTAAATTCAATTTATAAAAAAAACGACTTAATTACGAGTGAAAATAAATATGCTTGTAGATACAGTTAAAAAAAATTAAAAAAAAATTAACAAACATGGGGATTCGAATATAATCAATCTAACCGAATACAACTTAGCTTATTAATCATTTGAGATTATTATTAATATATATATATATATATATATTCGTTCATCCGAATCCGTGGACTGTAGTATACATTATCTATATTTTTTTTGAACAATACATTATCTATATTAAAAACTAATATTATATAACTACAAAAATGTTAACTAATTATGAACAACGCGTTGATTATTTGTAGAAAGTATATTATGAACAACGCGTTGGAGCGAATGTGCGCTGCCTTCTTGTGGAAAGGTGTGATTGGCTCGGCTAGAGGGCTAAAGTCAGTTGGGATATTGTGTGCACTCCGAAAGAATCTGGTGGGCTTGGTCTTCGGAGATTAGCACCTTGGAATAAAGTCTTATGCATTAAATTGATATGGCTGTTGTTTGCTTTTGCTGGGTCTCTTTGGGTGTTTTGGGTTGGACGCAACTTGATAGGCTCTTCGAATTTTTGGGAATTCCTGGCTCCATTAGCGGAAAGTTGGATATGGAAGAGTCTGTGTAAACTCCGATCACTTGCTCGTCCATTTGTCGTTTGTGAAGTGGGAAGCGGATTCACAGCAAGTTTTTGGTATGATTATTGGACTGGCCTTGGTCCTCTCATTGAAGTTACAGGAGAATCAGGACCTCGGGTTTCTGGTGTGCAAGAGAGTGCAGTGGTGGTGGATGGAATTAGAAATGGAGTTTGGGTGGTCACTACCTCGAGGAGTAGAAACCCGGTCATAAGTTTACTCAAAGAGTGTTTGCCTCGGGTTAAAATCGTAGATAGCTATGGACCCGATGATGTTTATCTCTCGAAAATTGGAGACAAGGTTCCGTCTAACAAGTTCTCTACCTCTGATGTATGGAAATTTCTCTATCCGCCAGGTCCATTGGTACAATGGTCTTCTGTCGTTTGGTTTAAATTCCGTATCCCTAAACATGCATTCATGCTATGGTTGGTGGCTATGAACAGGCTTACGACCCGTGACAGGTTGCGTAGATGGGTTTAGATGTACCTGAAACTTGTCTGTTTTGTAACTCGGCGGTAGAATCTAGACAGCACTTATTTTTCGACTGTGTGTATAGCTCTGAGATTTGGTCTTTCATCACCTCAAAGATCCAGGTAACTCCTCCGTTCTTATTCGAGGATGGACTTAGATGGATGGCAGACCCTATCAGGGACAAAAACATGTAGGTCATTCTCATATTGGTGTTCCAAGCAACAATTTACTCGGTTAGGCGAGAGTGAAATTCTTGATTACATTCTCATGTCTTGCAATTGTCTGCGGCTGTTATTGAGGAGATTAAGAGGATTGTTAAGTGTCAAATCCTTTCCATCTCCAAATCTCATGTCATATCTACCTCGTTTACCTCTCTGCTCGAGGCTTGGCTCTCGCTCTTTTACCCTTCTTCGTTCTTGCCTATGTGATAAGGCCTGCCGTATGTGGTTTGTTTCGTTTCTCTCCTTTTTGTTGCAAAAGACGATTTTAAGTAATGGAAAAAAAAAATTAAAAAAAAAAACATTTTTCCCCTAGTAATATATATTTCCACATTTGGTAGTTCTTAATCACGTCTAAACAACACCAGCATTAGTCCCACATGCATGATAACTTAATTTACCAACAGAAAATATTGTTCTAAAACATTATTATCTAGATCTCTCAAAAGTCCAGTAAAAAAACGAAAAAGTCTCACAAGTTTGTATTTTTCTTGACTTTTTTCCCTTTCTTCTTGTTCATGTCAAAAAAGGAAAAAAAAAAAACAAAACTTGTGATGATGTGTGTGTGTGTCGAAGTAACATGTATCAATGTCATGTTCAAAAACCTGATTTTTAGAGGTTTTTGGATATGTAAAAGTAAACAAAGTTGGGGGACTCTAGATCCCAAAACAAAACCCTAAAATATACTTTAGGACTGCTAGAAATTACAAATTGTCCCCCAAAAGCAAAAGGATATTTTTACCATTTTAAGAGTGAACCATTTATAGCGAGAGAGAAGCGAGAAAGAGAGAAAAAGAAAGAGAGAGAGGAAAAGAGAGAGAGAGGAGAGAAAGAAAGAAAAGATGAAGACAATTTTGATTAATCGTAAGTTGAGTTGATCTTATTTAATTCTTTATTTCTTTTTTTTTAATTGCAAAAATTATTAAGTTTTTTTTTTTTGAAAGAAAAAAATTATTAAGTTAAATCATCCCACATGCTGTCTTTTTGAAAAATAGGGTTTTGGAAATCTGAGAAAAAAGACAATGCGGATGAATGTAAGTATACTTGATTTTATCTTACTTGATCACTCTTTCTTTCCTTTTTAAAAAAGTTTCAAAAATCATTAAGTTAAATCATCACACACTGTTTGTTTTGGAATTTTTTTTTGGAAAAATTAGGGTTTAGAAATCTGAGAAAATGACGATTATGATGAGTGTAAGTTGAGTTCATCTTACTTTACTCTTTCTTTCCTTTTTTAAAAAATTGCAAAAATCATTAAGCTAAATCATTTCACATGCTGTCTTTTTAGAATTTTTTGGGAAAAAAATTAGGGTTTTACAAATCTGTGAAAAAACGTGTTTGGGTACATTTTTTTGTTTGCTGAAACGTAAATCTTTTGAAAAACTCATTATTTACTAGCAGATTCGATATAATGTAGTAGACTATAGGGTCGGTTCAATACGATAACCATGTAATTCAATAACATTATCCGTACAAATAATGTACATATACAAACTTGAGAACCATACTTGAGAGTTTCCTAACTAAATTGTCAATTCCCTCCCTGAGAACCGTAGTTGAGAGTTTCTTAACTAAATTTTACTGATGATGATGTATCATTTGTGTTTCGATCACGCTGATGTTTTCGTGGGCGATCATGGATTGGACATGGTACAAAAGCTCCATCTGAAGGTGCGTGATCTCGGACTTGAGAGCACTGACCTACATGCCGGGATGCTGATGAGCTTGTACATCAGAGTGGCGAACCGGCTGGACCTTGCGATTCAAATCTTCTTAAGGCGTAGCCGTCCCGGTTATTCTGCATGGAGGAACTTGATTTATGCGTATGCTACATTTGATCCAAAGGAAGGGATTGCAGCGTTTGATGAACGTAAGTTGAGTTGATCTTACTTCACTCTTTATTTCTTTTTTTAAAAATTGCAAAAATTGTTAAGTTTTTTTTTTTTGAAAGAAAAAAATTATTAATTAAATCATTCCACATGCTGTCTTTTTGAAAAATAGGGTTTTGGAAATCTGAGGAAAAAGACAATGCGGATGAATGTAAGTATACTTGATTTTATCTTACTTGATCACTCTTTCTTTCCTTTTTAAAAAAATTTCAAAAATCATTAAGTTAAATCATCACACACACTGTCTGTTTTGGAATTCCTTTTTTTGGAAAAATTAGGGTTTATAAATCTGAGAAAATGACGATTATGATGAGTGTAAGTTGAGTTCATCTTACTTCACTCTTTCTTTCCTTTTTTAAAAATTGCAAAAATCATTAAGCTAAATCATCTCACATGCTATCTTTTTGGAATTTTTTTGGGGAAAAATTCGGGTTTTACAAATCTGTGAAAAAATGTGTTTAAGTACATTTTTTTGTTTGCTGAAACGTAAATCTTTTGAGAAACTCATTATTTACTAGCAGTTTAGATATAATCTATTAGAATATAGGGTCGGTTCAATACGATAACCATGTAATTCAATTACATTATCTGTACAAATAATGTACATATACAAACTTGAGAACCGTACTTGAGAGTTTCCTAACTAAATTGTCAATTCCCTCTCTAAGAACCTTAGTTGTGAGTCTCCTAACTAAATTTTTCTTCTTGCAGAAGCAACTGATGATGATGTATGCAGAAGCAACTGATGATGATGTATCATTTGTGTTTCGATCAGGCTGATGCTTTCCTGGACAATCGTGGAATGAAGCTGGTACAAGAGCTTCATCTTAGGGTGCATGATCTCGGACTTGAGAGCATTGACCTACACGCCGGGATGCTGATGAGCTTGTACCTTGCATGTCAGATCTTCTCAAGGCTTAGACGTCCCAGTTATGCTGCATGGAGGAACCTCATCTATGCCTACACTATTTTTGATCCAAATAAGGGCATTGAATCATTTGGCGAGATGGCCGAGAAGACCAATATCAAACCTACTCCTCGGTCCTTCCGAGCGCTTCTCTATGCTCATGCTAAGACAGACACCAACATAAAAGAAGCTTTGAATGTATTGGTGAGGATGAAGAAAGACTACCAGATCGAGCCTGATGTCACACACTTCGGATGCTACATGGACAAGTTAATCAAGCATGGCTACATAGGAGCAGCCATTAAAGTAGCAGCTCGAATCAAATGTCCAGTGTCAAACGAAATGTGTGGCATGATCTTTGGTCAGTGCGCCAAATCCTTACCAGCCGACATCGATTCCGCTAAAAAGATAATCGACATTATTGTTGGCAAGGGAGGAAACCGTACGTACATAGTGGACTACCAGGTGTACTGTAAGCTAAGGGACCAGGGGGTGAAGTTCCCAAAGTGGGTGGAGTGTGGCCCTGAAGATCATGTTACATATTTCGTTTGATAGTGGACATTTGATTTTAGCTGCTACTCGAATGACATTATAACACCCCAACCGCCCCTACCGTTGAGTCATCCATCCCTCTATCGGGCTCGTGGGCTCCACCCCTGTCCGACGGTCGGTGCGTTAACCGGGAGGTTCGAAAGTCAAGATAAACTGACCCTGCAATCACCACATGACTGTTCTCCGTGTTTTTCTCTAACTCACACGATAACACGAATCACTTCTCGGTAGGTCACTCATCCTTCTACTATTGCAGCTCAAGCATGCTTAACCCTGGAGTTCTTTCCGGATAGTTAACCAAAAAGGTAAGTGCACTTTGGTGACATAGGTAACCAAATCAATTCTTTTAATTTCTCTCATATACGTTTCCATATATACTAGAAATCAAGATGTAGGCATCTGCAGTGTCTCCATTTTTCACCAGCTTAGCCATGTAAGCCCTGTAGTGTGTAACATCCGGCTAGATGTTATACACCTCCTTCATCTTCACCAAAACATTTTTCCCAACATATACAATTCTCTCTTTATTTTTATTTTTTTGAAAAATCGTTTGGAAAAATCATTGTTAAGTTAGGATTTTTAGAAATATGAGAAAAACCGATTTTGAGTACTTTTTAGATTTCAATGTTTATGTCTTTTCTTTTGAAAAAAAACTGGTTTGATTTAGACTAATTTGGGACATGTAAAAAGATACGGAGGATAAAGTTAGCCAGGACAAGGACAAATGACTGTCCATTGCCAAACACTCAACAACTTGGGACACGACTTGAAACAAGTGGGGATTACGTTGCAAGCATTTCTTCTGTTTTTGGGTTTAACAATTGGTTAACAAGTAGTTTTATAATTAGAAGAGGAAAGAAAAAACTCGCGATTTGATATCTTATTTTTAAAAAATAAGATTTAGTGAAAAACTAAAACTATTAGATTTAGTAAACTCTCCTCGCCACTACATGGACACAATAAGAAAACAATTTTTGGAGTAATCGTGTATTGCAAAAAGGGCTCGAGTAATGAACCACTTTGGGTAAGCAGTTGAAAGTGGCTGAGTGGTTTCTAGCTTTTTACTATCGATTATCCAAAGTGAGATTCCGTTTAGATTTTAAGTCCAGATTAGTTCTAAGTATGATTATTTGATTTGCTCGTCCCCTATATATTAATTGAGAAGACGGAGAGAGAAAATTCAGACACGTGTCTCGCTCAGAGTAATTTTAGGGGAAGCTAACCAATGAAATAGTTACGTTCAGACACGTCAACAAAAAATTAATATACTTTTCAATACATGGAAATATAGATATTCCATTAGATTTTTTCTCTTTTTATGGTACATTAAATTCAAACATTTAGAAACATATAATTAAGAGATTTAATGGTTTGTATGATATTTAAATTTTATAAATTATATAAATGCAAATTTTTATCCCAAATAGACTACAAAATGAAAGGGATGACATGCATTCTTATAAATAATTAAATTTACTCAAAATTTTAAATTACGTATATGAAGTATTTAATAAACGCCAAAATTTGAAAGTTTTTATTTTATTTAATCAAATTTTATTTGAACTACGTTATAAAAATATTTATATACTTTTGTTTGATAGAAATTTAAATATTAGCAACTTCATAAATTGTGAAAATATTAAAATTATTTTAAATTTATCAAAATTATAATATTATAAATATTTTTATTTATATTATGTTTGTTGATATATTGCTATTGTTTATTAGATTAGATATTCTACTGAATATTATATATATAGATAGTATATTGGCCACAAAAAAACTTTAACTACTGTGATACTATGATAAAAATTTATATAATAATCAACTATTAATCATATATTTTAACAGCACAAGGTGCGGGGTATCATCTAGTTTTATTATATTATATTTGTTTTTGTCAATTATTGGTCTGTTTATCATAAGCATTTGCTAAGAACATGATTATTAGCCCTGGGCATTCGGGTATTCGGTTCGGTTCCGGGTAGGAACCAATCGGTTCCGGGTATTTCGGTTCCTATAATTTAGGATCCAATAGGTATTTATATTTTTTCGGTTCGGTTCCTGTCGGTTCCGGTTCGGTTCGGTTCCATAATTTGAGGAACCATAAGGTATCCGAAATTTTCGGTTCTCATACGGTTCCGGATAATATATACCCGAAATAACATTTTGTACCCGAAATACTATTTTGTACCCGAAATCAACTAAAATTACCCGAAATAAAACTTAAATATCCGAATTACTTCAATTCCGACAACTAAAGTCCAAAGAAAACCACAATAAAAATTCAAAAACTAAAATGAAAACCACATAGTTCTTCAAGTTAGATAAACTTATATATTAATATGCTTATATACTTATATACTTTCGGTTCTTCGGTTCTTCATTTCGGGTTTAGGGTAGGAACCGGAACCGGAACCGGAACCGAAATTTTCTCAACTCAGGATCCAATGAGTACTTAAGGTGGAACCGGAACCGGAACCGAACCAAATTTTTTCTGTTCTTCGGTTCCGGTTCTTCGGTTCCAGTTATTTATGCCGAGCCCTAAATTGATTATTATGGAATAATTATATGAGTCGTTGTTATTCTACTCACCCACAACAAGCACTTAGTGCCTAATTACGTCTTAGTTTAATATTTCGCAAAGCTTTTAGACTCTTAAAAAAATGCTATGATATGACAACTTCTTGGTGCTGGACATGTAAGAAACGTCTAAACAAGAACTAAGTTAATATTTGAAATGTGATACAAAGCTTTAATATATAATCGTCTCGGTCATAAACAACTGCATTTTCTTGGGGTATTATTCAAATAGTCTATAGTAGCTTGTGTGTATCGAATTTTGTCAAAGCCAATTCTAGAGATGGTCAATCATTATAAAGCCAATTCTAGAGATGGTCAGTCATTATAGTTTTAGAAACTTCCACAATAAATAGTTTAAAGGGTTGATGTAATAAAAAAAATAGAGTAAGAATCGGAAGATAATTTTATTTGGCCAATGTTCCATATAAATTCGAGTACTCTAAAAATAAAGAGAAATGCGATGCTTTTGGTCTAATAAAAGAATTAACAATGAGAAGAATTTGCATGAATGGGAAGATATTCTAGTGGTTGGGGTAAAATGGTACAGCGTGGAATCAAATGTCTTTGGTATTATTTCTTAATTTTTTAAAATATTCCCAACTTGTCCTCTTCCTCTTATTATGCTCCCTGTGTCTGTGTTAGAGGATGAGCAAGGAAGGAAGGCTTGAAGCTGAAGGAGAAGGAGAAGAGCTTTTCTTTCCCTCTTCTTCATTCCGGAGACAGTCGCACTTACTTCTCTATAAAGACGAGATTTGTTTGTCTCGTTCTAACCGTCGCTGCTGCTGTTTATGGAACTTGACGATTTGGATCTCGGCGGTTCTTGGCCGTTGGATCAGATCACTTTTGCTTCAAACTTCAGGTCTCCGGTCATTTTCTCCTCTTCCGAGCAGCCTTTCTCTCCTCTCTGGTCTTTCTCCGAAGCTGCCTCCGCCTCCGGATATGGCGGCGCCGAACTCTGCTCCGCCCCAGGAGCTCCCAGTCGCTTCACGGATTACTCCATCTTGCTTGCAAGTAAGCCTTTCTCTCTCTGCAACTCTAGATTCGGATAATGCAGAGGATAACAATATTCTCGTAGGAAGGAAGGAAAGGAATCAAACAGATCGGATTTGTTTTTTCTTTTGTTAGTTCGATCTTGAATTCATAGAATGGACGAAAATGCAGGTTCGGAGTCTGAGACGGTTAAGGAGAATCATGTGGTTCCTTCTCCGTCATGGGGGATAATGCCGATGGAGAATCCAGATACTTACTGTGCGATCAAAGCCAAGATGACTCAAGCGCTTAGATTCTTGAAAGAATCAACTGGACAACAACACCTTCTCGCACAGGTTTGGGCGCCTGTCAAAAACCGTGGACGATCTGTTCTTACCACTTCAGGACAGCCCTTTGTTCTTGGTCCTAATAGTAACGGCCTTAATCAGTACAGGATGGTCTCCCTCACGTACATGTTTTCCGTCGATAGTGAGCGCGACGGCGAGCTCGGGCTTCCCGGCCGCGTTTTCAGGAAAAAGTTACCTGAATGGACCCCAAATGTTCAGTACTACTCGAGCAAAGAGTTCTCGCGCCTTGGTCACGCCCTGCACTATAACGTTCAGGGAACCTTGGCTTTGCCTGTTTTCGAACCATCTAGGCAGCTCTGTGTTGGGGTTGTCGAGCTTATTATGACTTCTCCCAAGATTAACTACGCACCTGAGGTTGAAAAAGTTTGTAAAGCGCTTGAGGTTTGATCTTTTTTTTTCTCTTTTTGTTTCTCATCAGTTTCCTTTGATCTTCTTCCCGGTGACATTAACGTTTTCTGTTATGCTGCAGGCCGTGAATCTGAAAACTTCGGAAATATTGAACCACGAGTCTACTCAGGTTATTTGTCAGTCCAATGTCAAAATCTCCAGTATTCTTTCAAGAACCGTCTTGAGTTCATTAAGGGATGTTAATCTTTCGTTTCCTTTTGACTTCTCCTATACCAGATCTGCAACGAGGGACGTCAAAATGCACTGGCTGAGATTTTGGAGATACTGACTGTTGTCTGCGAGACCTACAAACTGCCTTTAGCTCAGACGTGGGTCCCTTGCAGGCACCGTAGTGTTCTAGCCTTTGGAGGTGGTTTTAAGAAAAGCTGTTCGAGCTTCGATGGGAGCTGTATGGGGAAAGTGTGTATGTCCACGAGTGATTTAGCGGTTTATGTTGTGGACGCTCATGTTTGGGGTTTCAGAGACGCTTGCGCTGAACACCATCTCCAGAAGGGACAAGGTGTTGCTGGGAGGGCTTTTCTGTCTGGAAACCTCTGTTTCTGTCGAGATGTTACTCGCTTCTGCAAAACCGACTACCCATTAGTACACTACGCGCGCATGTTCACGCTGACTAGCTGTTTTGCGGTTTGTTTGAAGAGCACGTATACAGGAGACGATGAGTACGTTCTTGAGTTCTTTCTCCCTCCAGCCGTCACAGACAAGGGCGAGCAAGATTTTCTGTTGGGTTCTCTGTTTCAGACAATGAAGCAGCACTATTCGAGTCTCAAGGTTGTCTCTGGAACTGAGCTCTACGAAAACGAAATGTCTATCGAAGTCGTGGAAGCTTCAGAGGACGGAATGGTTTACTCGAAACTTGAACCAATCCAAATACCAATCTCTAAGGAGTATCTTCAGCTCAATGCACCTGAACAGAAGCTGAGCATAGACCCTGACCTTATGGAGAGTAATGAAGTTGCTGATGTGTTCGAGAGGTTTCAAACGCTTAATCCGTCACCGGAGGCCAAAGCTGAGAAGAAATCAGAAAGAAAGCGCGGGAAAACAGAGAAAACGATCAGTCTAGAAGTGCTTCGGCAATATTTTGCTGGTAGTCTGAAAGATGCAGCCAAGAGCCTCGGTGGTACGTTCTTCTAACTTTTGTCTACTAATTGTAATTGTTGATAACAGACTCAAACAAAGACTTGTGCTCCAGTTTGCCCAACAACAATGAAACGCATTTGCCGGCAACACGGGATCTCACGGTGGCCATCTCGTAAAATCAACAAGGTGAACCGATCTCTCACGAAGCTGAAACATGTTATAGACTCGGTTCAAGGCACTGATGGATCAATCAACCTAACATACATGTTATAGACTCGGTTCAAGGCACTGATGGATCAATCAACCTAACATCACTCTCCTCTCGCCCTTGGCCTCACCAAGTCTCCCCAATCGAAAACCAACCACCACCAACCGCTAGGTCGCCAACAAGTTATCTCCAAGATGTCAAGCTCGAAAACCGAGATGCAGAAGACAGTGCAGGTTCATCAACATCGCGTGCTTCTTGCAAAGGTAATGTGAACACTTTCATCATCATCATCATCGTTTTTACATACTGCAACATCTCAAGATCCATCACCATTGTTCTCACCTGTATCGTGTTTCACAGTGAGTCCTATTTGCGAGACGCGTTTTCGGCTTCCAACACACAACCAAGTGGCATTCAAACTAACGGCGGCCCTTGAAGATTCAGATAGTACCTCTAAAAACAGAACTAATAATTTTTGGACCTCTCAAGACACAGCTTCTCCAACAACACTCCACAATAAGCTCGTGAGCATTAAGGCAACGTACAGAGAAGACATCATCAGGTTCAAGATCTCACCAGAGTCAGTAAGCATTTCAGAACTGAAGCAGCAAGTGGCCAAGAGGCTGAAACTCGAAACCGCGGCGTTTGAGCTCAAGTATCTAGACGACGACAAAGAATGGGTTTCTGTCTCGTGCGATGCTGACCTCAGCGAGTGTCTTGACACGTCGAGTTTTGCAACCGACGCGAAAGCGAACACACTGAGGCTCTCGGTTCATGATGTGACTCCAAACTTTGGGAGCTCATGCGAAAGCTCGGAAGAAACTATGATGTGCTTGTGACAATGCTTTCACTTGTACAACAAACTTTCTCGTATCGATCTGAGAGTTTTTTTTCTTTTTTTTTTTTGCTATGGGAACATAGGCTTCTATTTTTGTTTCCTTATGCAAGAGGAGTTTTAGTGTTAATTTTTCAAGATGTATAAAAGAACGCTTCTCCACATCAATAAATTAAAGAAAAAAAAAAACATTTATTCCCCTTTGTTTTACAATGGAAGTTAACTAAACTTTCCTCTCTTCTTCTTTTTGGTTGTAATTTGAGACTACCATTTTATTGAATAACAAAAATGGTGTACTCACTTTTTTCACTCTTTTAACCTTATCAGTTATCATACGAGGGAACATGCTTAACAACTAAAGATTTAAAGGCAACTCTCTCTCTCGGACATAGTGGTAATCAGTTTTGTTATTGAGTATTCCATTTTTGTTTACGCCTGCATTCCAAGAGAATAATCCAAAGCTTCCAAGAGCGTCAGAGTCTTCTCAAAACGGCAGCATCACGATTCTGGGCTAACCACCTTCTAAGTTATTGGGCCACATTACAACCGAAGCATCTCGATTCCAGACTTTTGATATAATAGGCCCATGTAAAATAATTAAAAAAAAAATAGTATTTGCAAATACATACATGCATTTTGATTGTTTCCCTCAAAGTCAGCTGACATACATCCTTGCCTTCAATTCGATGTAATTGCAACTATTCTTTTTCTTTGAACCCGTGTGGCTATTTGTGTAATCGTGCAGTTTGAGATGTTGCAGCTGAGGACGCCAAAAAGGTTAAACCAAAGAGACCACCACCACCACGACCTCAAAGACCAATGCAGCCGCCTACTGAGGATGCTCCTGCAACTTCCACTTGACATATCACATCCCCCATAAAGGCTGGCATTTGAAAATCCTTAATTTTTGGTATCTAACGTATGAGCTAGAGAGTATTAATGTTCGTGGTAGTCAACTAAAAGCAGTTGGTCCATAACTTTAGTTTTGTCGTATTACATTAGTTTTGTAATTGAAGACTACTAGAGAGTAAATTAGTGGGACTCGTCCCGTGGATGGACCCTTCTGGCTCTTTTTTTTTTTTTGGTAAACCCCTTTTGACTTTTTGGTCCCTATATATGGCATATTAATGAACTAGAACATCACAAACAGCTCGAGTTCATGTTCCTGGATTCTAAATCCTAACCGTAACTCAAACATCACCACTTGACCAGTCAGAGTAAACCCTTCAACAAATAGAGCAAAACAATAGTATATATGTGTATTGATGTTTTTGGATTTATAATGGATACGTACGAGCTGTACGTATCCTTCTGTCCTTCATGTATCCCATTGTCAACAATCGACTAAATAAAATATCTCATTTTTAAGCAAAGAGGATTACTATGTGTG
This sequence comes from Isatis tinctoria, assembly GCA_010577795.1. NCBI lineage: Eukaryota > Viridiplantae > Streptophyta > Magnoliopsida > Brassicales > Brassicaceae > Isatis > Isatis tinctoria. The sequence goes on from CM021250.1 coordinate 36,966,099, forward strand.
ACGAAGATATAAATCAAATACTGTAAGTTAAAAAAAAAAAAAAAAAAAAAAAAAAACATTGCGGTTAAAGGATTGACTCTAAGTGGATTAAAACTAATTAAGTAAAAGAATTCCAATGTTATACACTTATACTTTAGAAAACTCGCCAAGCAAATAAAAATATTTTTTATTTTTATTTGTAAGCAAATAAGAAAAATAGTAGTTACTTTTTCGATAATAAAAAAATATACTCGTTACACCGACAGTAGTTAGATATATAATGAAACGAAAAAAATTAGTATTACGTACATGCGTACATTCATCTTCAAAATATGCTTTACATGCATACGTCATTGTTTAAATTCTATATGATACCGCAATGCTAATTAACTTTCATGAATTTAGATGCACTGATTGTTTCCCTCAAATTCAATTGACAGTATATAATTTGATGATGGCTTTCTCTGAGCTTCTTCCACTTCCATAAAATATATTATATTTCTAACGGTATAGGAAGTAATATACAGTATATAGGATTCATGCACAGATAATATATTTGCTTACGAGCAGCATGTTGTTGAAAAACAACACGTACGAAATACTTTTACATACGCAGGTATATATTGACATTTTAAAAATGTTTTCAACGAAGACGATCATATATATTATACAACTTCATAGTTCATACAAAAAAAAAACAATATTATACAACTGGATAAAGAGAACTAATTATAAGAACGCTTATTGAAGAAATAAGTACCCGCAATAGGGGGTTTTCCCAGCGACAGTAGCTCAGTTCGATCCTCCAGGAGACTCCGATCACACGCCTTGTATTCTGGATTTGCAGGAAAATGCTCATGGCAGGAAAGTAAGTTTCACGTACTTTTCATTTCTATCTACTCATCCTAAGTTCGCTGAGACTATGACTGATGCTTGGGCTAAGGAAATTCCAGTAGGATCAAAGCTTTTTTCACTGGGTCAAAGACTGAAAGAAGTAAAAAGTGCTTGCAAGAAATTGAACAAGGAAGGATTTGGGAATATCCAGCAGAAAGCAAGAGATGCACTGAAAAAGTTACAAGAAATTCAAGCGGATTTGCTTGTCTCTCCTTCGGATAATCTCTTCAGGCAAGAGTTTGTGGCTCGAAAAAATTGGATTTTCTTCGATAAGGCGCAGAATGTTTTCTTCAAAAGAAAATCGAGGATTCGCTGGTTGTCAGAAGGGGATTCGAACACGAAATTCTACCATAAGTCAGTCATAGCCCACCAAGCAAGAAACGCTATTCACTATTTGGTTTCCGAGTCAGGCCAGAAAGTGACAGAAACTTCACAGATAAAGGAAATGGCCGTCAATTACTTCCAGTCTCTTTTGGGATCAGTAAATGACGAGTCAACTTCATATTCACGTGAACAACTTCAAACTCTTATCTCCTTTCGCTGTGATTCGAGTTTAGAAGCATCTATGACAGCAATCCCTACATCTGAGGATATAAAAGCAGTTGTGTTTTCAATGCCGAAAAATAAAGCTCCAGGGCCTGATGGCTTCCCTATTGAATTCTTTTGGGAAGCATGGACGATAGTGGGTGAAGATTTGATTCAGGCAGTCAAAGAGTTCTTCATTAGCTCCCGTATGCTGAGGAGGTTCAACGCTACTGCTATCTCTCTCATCCCAAAGATCAAAGGAGCGGATACAATCAAGCAGTTCAGGCCTATTTCGTTATGTTCAACAGTATATAAAATCATTACAAGAATAATCAAAAGGCGTTTAAAGATTATAATCCCTGACGCTGTGCAGATGAATCAGGTCGGATTTGTTCAAGGTCGTTTACTTTGTGAAAATGTTCTCCTAGCTTCAGAATTAGTGACAGATTTTCATAAGGAAGGAGAAATTTCAAGAGGCTGTCTTAAGATCGATTTGTCTAAGGCATATGACAACGTCAACTGGGTATGTCTTCTCCGCCTACTTCACGCTATAAACCTCCCAAGTAAGATGATAGACTGGATTAGCGAATGCATTACTACTCCATCTTATTCTGTCTCTATAAATGGTGAGCTATGTGGGCATTTTCAAGGAAAAAAGGGTCTAAGACAGGGTGATCCAATCTCATCTCTTCTATTTGTGCTAATAATGGATATATTGTCTAAGATGCTGGACGCAGGGGCAGTGAATGGTGTTTTTAAAGCCCACCCTAGATGTGAAGCCCCGCTTGTCACACATTTAAGTTTTGCTGACGATGTCTTGATTTTCTTCGATGGATCAGAAGCTTCTTTGAGAGGCATCCTTGCAATTCTAGAAGAATTTAAGAAGGTAACGGGATTGAATCTGAACAGAGAAAAAAGTGAAGTTATGATTGACGGTGGTAATGCATCACACACTGCGGAATTAGCATCTTTGTTGGGGTTGAGGCAAGGATCGCTCCCAGTAAGATATCTTGGTGTTCCCTTATCCTCAAAAAAAATGAAAAGGGGAGATTTCCAACCTTTGATTGATAAGCTGGCAGCAAGGTTCACATCTTGGACTGTCAAACATCTGTCATTCGCGGGTCGTCTTCAGCTTATACAGTCAGTAATCTACTCCTCTATTACTTTCTGGGCCTCTATTTTCATCCTCCCTAGTCAATGCATTAAAGAGATAGAACAAATGTGTAGTGCTTTTTTGTGGAAAGGTGCGCCAAACTCAGCTCGGGGAGCAAAAATTAGTTGGGAATCGGTGTGTACCCCGAAATCTGTTGGAGGTTTAGGACTTCGACGACTGGCTGAATGGAACAAGGTCCTGCGTCTGAAATTAATATGGCTTATATTCTCATCAGGGGGTTCTCTTTGGGTTTCTTGGATAAGAATTAATCTCATTGGCCATCGGAACTTTTGGATTCTTCAGGCAGACCACCACTCTAGCTGGATTTGGAGAAGTATCCTCAAATTTAGAAATCTGGCTCGTCCAATGGTTGTGTGTGAGATTGGTTCCGGAGTAACTGCAAGCTTCTGGTTTGATAATTGGACATCTCTAGGTCCACTTATTGACTTAACGGGGGAGAGAGGTCCGGTGGTTACGGGTTTAGATATTAATGCCGTGGTAGCGGATGGTCTTGTTAATGGTGATTGGTGGATTTCTCAGAGTAGAAGTAGGCACCAAATAATAACTCTACTTAGGCAATGTCTGCCTAACCCGACAAGCATTATCACATCAGAGGCGGATGATAGATACCTCTGGAAACCGGGTATAATGCCGGCTTCAGAGAACTTCAATTCATCACATACTTGGGCATCTCTAAATCCAACACTGCCACAAGTGGATTGGCATAAGTTGGTGTGGTTTACAGGTAACATCCCTAAACACTCCTTCTTAACTTGGATCACAGTTCGGAAACGACTAGTCACTCGCGACAGGATGATTAGCTGGGGTTTACCGGTAACTCCAACATGCCTTCTCTGCAATGCTGAAGACGAATCTAGACAGCATCTTTTCTTCGATTGCTCGTTCAGCAAAGAGGTTTGGTCTTTTTTCTATAACCGTGCCAATTACTCGCCCCCGGAAGCTTTTGATGATGGATTAAGATGGCTCAAAGATCATTCTTCAGATGTGAATCTCCTACTTATTTTCAAGCTTATCTTCCAAGCGGCAATCTACACCATTTGGAAAGAAAGAAATTCAAGATTACACACAAATGCAGCAAGGCCACCGGAGGCAATCATAGAAGACATAAAGCAAACTCTAAAACTACGCTTGGATCCTTTAGCTCGTTCACAAAGAATCCTTCCCTCTCAGCCAACTTATTTGGAATCTTGGCTCAGATTGTTTGGCTCATCTGTTTAATGTTTCCTCCCCTTTTATAATGTTCTCTCACTTTCCTTACGCAATTCTGGTTTCTGTCCAGATTGTTTCTACAAGCGTTTTGTAAGAACTGAAGTATCAATCTATTTCGTTTTTTTTTTAAAAAAAAAAAAAAAAAAAAAAAAAAAAATAGGGGGTATACATTTAGGCATATATATAAACATTTATGCGTGTGAACACAAGTAAAATCATATATGCAGTAACAGACTAGTTTCCAGATGAGGTTATCTTCGAGGGTGCAGCAAATCAGAAACAACTTGCTTTTCCTGCTAAAGGTGAGCGTGACAATTAACCTTGTTTGTATTATTTTTTTTGGGGTTTCAAGACTCATATAAGAGTGCCTTAAGTTGATATACATTTTGGGATATTCTCAAGGCAGGTTTGAAACTAAAGGGCGATAATTACTTACTTAAATTAGCCTTAGAGAGGAAAGAGACTGAAAGTGACCTACAAGGGGAAGAAGGGATAAGCACATGTTCACAGCTTTTGCTATGTATATTAGAGGCCGGGGTAACTTCCTGGTAAGTTCCCAGTTTAATTAATTACCCAGTCCTATTTAATTAGATGTTTTGTTTACTTTCTTGCCCTTCAAGTTGAGAAAATTTGAAAAAAAACCCACACTTGGAACTGTCTATATATATATATACACATGCACATTGAGATGAACAGTATACCATATTAAATTAATTATCTTACAACACAAATACACTATGGCCAACGAGAGATCAAAGGTTACCTCTCTTAGAGAGGACGAAAGGTTACGCATACTTCAGGGAGCCACAGAGAAGATGAAGAAGGGGTCAGCAGTTGACTCCAACTTGGACCTTGGTGTGATAGGTATGGTCTTAACAAGTTTAAGCTAGCTATCCTTCATTTCTTCATGGCCACACACGTATCTATCTTCTGTCCTAAACTCCATGATGCTCATTTTTATTTTCTGTACACAGCTGCTCGGACAAAGAACTACACTCGTCCTGAGCTTGAACTTCTCGTTCGACTTGCACAAGGTAGTGCTTTGTCCACACAACTGCTGAGAAATGGGGGCATTCCCACTACTGAGGGATTGAAGCTCACTATGGAAGATTTTACCTCTGCAATGAGTGACGTGAAGCCTGAGAGTCAAAGGTGATATGAGTTTTACATTTGAGTCACTTTAAGCTTATAATAGCTAATGCTCATATTTTTCCATGACGTTGCTTCAATAATTTTGAGTCATTAATTGTCTTAATTTCAGCTTTTATATTTTCTCCATAATTTTGCTTCAAGAATTTTTGAATCATTTTCTTAATCTACCTTGAACGTTAGTTGTAAAGTCATTCTATCTGAAGCAGACGGACAACCATCAAGCTTTCATATTATCTCCATGGCTTTGCTGAAACTAAATTAGAATTTTTATTTATTTATTTGTGCTTATATATTTTTCCTTGATTTTCCTTCAATAATTTTTGAATCACTTTTTAATTAATGTGCGCTTACATATTTTTCTATGATTTTGCTTCGATAATTTTTGAATTATTTCTTAATGTGAGCTTGTAGCTGATGCTGAATTTTTTTCCATGATTTTAGCTCTGCGCCATGATGCTGGCGAGGGGGAATTGAAGTCGTATACCATGAGACGGCTAAAAATATAATAGCAAGAAAGAAGACGAAAAGATACAAATCCAAATATATAATAGTATAATACTCTGCTAGATGTGGGTTTGATGCATATATTATATACTAATGATATATCTGGTAGTAGATATATATAGTCTGATAATATATAGATATTAACTGCTGAATGTTTTATTTCGAGGACTCTATATGATCAGCTTAATTATGCGTTTGATTCTATTTTGGGTTTTCTGCAAAAAAAAAAAAACTTCAACTGTCGTTTTTTTTTTTCCGGTGCAAATTTACCCTCTAAATTCAAAAAATGCAAGTCAATCTCCTCATCTCAAAATTACCTTACAATATAACCAATGACAATCAGTTCTGATGACAATATTGATCACGGGCCAAATTATATAGTGTGTGTGTGCGCGCGCGCTAAAGTGTTTACATATCAATGACTCCCATATAGTAATCGACATGAAAGATTAGTGATAACAATTTGCAAATATATTACGTTGGAAATTCCATGTAGTGACTAAGTTGTGTCCCTGAGGAAGTAAATATTTATTTTGGCATAAAAATGATTACTAAAATAAAACCACAATCACTTAGTTAAACACTACTAAGTTATGTCCCTGAGGAAGTAAATATTAGTTTTGGTATAAAAATGATTACTATAATAAAACCACTATCACATAAAGGTGAACAGTGTGTGAAAAAATCGTGGACCAATTTCTGAGTAATTCAAACGACACGTAGTTATATTAAAAGTATCTATTATATAATTGCGGAAGACTCTCTCCTCCTAGCGTTCCACGTCACTTGAAAAAATCTGCCACGTGTCCTTTGAAAACTCTCATCTCATATTTTTCTCATCGAAATGTGTTATTGTTACTCTGGCCCAAAACTGTCTGCAAATCCATCAGACCCAATTTAACCTCGACATTCCCTCACCGCTCCTCCCGTTTAACCTTGCCAACGCTTTCACTTTCCAAGATATGGATCTCCGTTCACCATCGAAACAGCCGGCTGATTAATCAATTTGTTTATTGAGACCGATGTCTTCCAGTCGTTTGATCATCGCAGCCGCGCGAAACGCTTCGACTGTAGTGACAGCGGAGGAAGAGTACCTTTTGCGGGAATGAACTCATGAGGCCGAATGAGATGTAAGTGGGACATCATTTAAGGGAAGCGTTGTTGGAGACGAGAGTGTTCATAAGATTAGTTGAAAAGTGGATTCCACCATAATTGCTTCAACAATTTCTATAAGGTAAAATTCGATGTTTGCCTATTAAGTAAAAAAATTGGTAGATTTTCTTTATGGTTTATGTGGGGATTTAACGTAGCAAGTTGTTAATGGGGAGACTAATGGAATTAGGTTGAATGCTCGCTAGAGTTATAAGAAACGAATGTATTGAGCACAAATTTCCTGCAAATCTATTGACTTCAATGTTTAGTGCCTTCGTGTAAGAAAGAGGGAGAGAAAGAGAGAGAGAGAGAGAGAGAGAGGGAGTGATGGGGAGATAGATTGGTGGGTTGGAAACAACTGATTTCCAATCTACATAAGTGTCATCCCAAATTGTAAGTACATACTTTTGCAGTTTGGCTCTCCTTCCTATTATGATTCAATGCTTTGTAACTTCGGTCAAATTTTCACCATTCTGTAAAAAGAAAGATATATGTGGAGGAAACAAATTCAGATTTCTTACAAATGTCTCTCTATTGTAAGGATATCAAAAGCAATGAATTCACATTGCTTATCAGTGAAGATTCGATGCTCATTACATGATTCTGCGAATTTGATGCTCATTCACATTGCTTAGTCTTATACCGTGTGAAGTCGTTGACTTATTCTATGCTTCTTCATACATGAAAGATTATATTGCATCATAGATATAAAAATGTGATGTCGCATTGATAAATCCTTCCTCAAGTTTTTGTTCGTTTGGTTTTAAAGGTGGAAGAGGTCCTGTGAATCCTCAGGGTTTACGTACGTTTCTACAAGAACCTCATAGATGACCTTAAAAAACATGGTAAAATTGTGCTTCTCATCATCATCATCACCACTTGGTAAGAACATGAGTTTATTTTGTTATGGTTCTTTGTTTGGCAGGAATTGAGCCGCATGTTACGTTGTATCAGGATGATCTCCCTCAAACTCTAGAAGATGAATACGGTAGATGATTTGATCGCAGAACCATGTAATTAAATAGCAACTTTTAATAATAACTTCCAAAGTGAAGTGTGTGCTATATCTATCTATCTATCTTATATATGATCTTCTCTGTAACTGCTTTTGCAGACGTTTGCGTCAGAGAGTTTGGGAACAAAGTGAAGTTCTGGTCAATAAGCCGAATACAATATAAATACCTATTAAAGAAATATTTAAACAATAAAATAAATAAAAAAACAGAAAGGGAATGTGAATTTTTTTTAACAATGCTTTGTAACACACAAGAAAAAATAAAGGCAACTTAATCCACATTTCATATAAAGAAGCAGAATAAACAAAATAAATTACAAAAAATACCCCGTGAAACAAACCGAATGAAGAAAACAAAAAGTAGGATAGTAACAAAAAAAATTCATCATAATTACAAAAACAAACATATAACTATTAAAATAAAGAATCTTTGACCCAAAAAAAAATAAAATAATAAAGAATCTAAACAACACGCCCCCGCGCGTGCGCGGGGCTCAAAAACTAGTATTTTAAAATTCAACTAAAGTTGAAACAAAAGCACAGGTTGAAACAAAAGCACAGGCCCATATATCACTATAATTTTTAAGGTATTTAATATAGGATTCTGGGAGCTATAATGTACGGCCCATAATATTTATGAGCTAAAGTACAATCGTCGACCAGGATTCTATGGGCTACACTCCAGTTAATATTGATGTTTTGTTCCTTCCGAGAAAGCTACCAATTTATTCGAGATTCAAGTAAAAAAAGAAAAAAAAAAAATTTATAATGTTCTTTGCTGAAACTCGTCCTACCAGAGTTTGAAGTGGGTTTATTATATTTTGCGAGGAAGTTGAATAAGGTCTTACTAGTGTTCATCGAAAACAAATTATGAAACAAAACCAATTAAAATCAATGATATAAACAATCTGCAGAGCTTGGCTGGGCTTTTTTGGATCAAGTCTCAACCCAGTTTGCACACCAGTCGTGCCACCAAACGCATGTCTCTTCACCCATGATGGCCGAAGCTTTGGCGGTACGTGCTGCTCTCTGCCACGCTTTGACTCTCGGCATCTCCAAAAGCAGCATTGTATTTGGGTTAGCTTTGGACCCCCACTAGTCTTCTAATATAATTCAGTTGCTCAGAAAAAAAGCAGAGATTTAAAATGATTTTTGAAATAAATTAAATATAGAAGTACGAACTTACTAGATTCTTGAAATTTTTTTTTAAAGAAAAAACTAAAAAAATTGCTGGAATTCATGTTTGTGTGTGTGTGTTAATTAGTACATTTTTAGTGAAGAAATGAACAAATGAAGTGTTTATTTATGTGGAAAAATGTTTTTTATTTATTTTTAAATAATATGAGACAAAATAACAATTGTTTGTTAAAAATTAAATAAAAGCTATTGGTTTATGTAATTAATCGATTTGAAAATCCAAATAAAATTCTGTGTTAATAATTTTATAATTTATAAATTCTAGTTCAAATTACATATCATACAGTTATACAAATTTACTAAAAGAATTCAATATTAATTTCTCCTCTCATTTATCCACCATTAATTTATTTATTAAAGAAAAATCTTTTTAGGCTTATCCAAGTTTTACTCGAAGTCTCTTACCCATAATGAAAAATGGTTCCGCCACTCGCTGTGAACAAACAAAAAAAAAAAGGTTCCACCACTCACCAGCTACAGCTCTCTGACACACTCTCTCTCAACGCGGTTTCTTCTTACCGTCGTCACTTTTAATTATTTTGGTAGATGAGAAAACTAAATTTCTCTAGACCAAGAAATTACATATCGATTATAATTTGTTGACCACTGATCAATCCCGTTTCTTTTTAGTTTTTTTTTTTATGTTGATATTGGATTTATTTTATTCGTCTAGATTTCAGTGAATTATATAAGTAGATCTCAGATTCTTTTATCAGTAAGAAATATATTATTCAGAATTTGGAATGTTAATTATAGTACGAAATATATTTTTTTTTCTGAACAAATAATTAGTACGAAATATATTATTCAAAATTGACAAGCCTTTTTCTCCTATTTTGTACTCTATAAAATATGATATTATTACTAGTTCTCCGGACGAATTTACTCATAATTATTACAAGCTTACAATTAGGAACTTGTAAAAAACAACCACTCATCCTGAAAAGTGAAAAGTATCAAACTTTAAGAATTTGTTTTTAAAACAAAATATAAACTTAATAATATCACAACGTGACTATGACGTGGGATATTGACTTACGTCTCCAAGATATTTCTGGCTGTAAGAAAGTAATTGACCAATTAACAAAAAAAAAAAAACAAGAATAAAATACTAATAGTAACTTACCTATTGAATAATGTTAAAAAAACTTACCTATTGAATATTTTTGTTACCTATACATATTTTTTTTAATTTATGTTATTAAAAATTAACCCTTAGGGTTAGGGATTATATAAAAGAAAAAAAGGACACAAGAGTATACCAAGTGTCCGAAGAGAAAAGATTTTGACTCTTATTACTCGCCGTATATTCTTGTCCAAGTTTTCCATGGCGGATCGCTCCGGATCACAGTCCTGTGTCGTCATGACCATGAAGGTGACCACCACGCCGGCGGCACATTTAGCTTTGACCAACTTGGCTTACTGCTCGCCCTCTGATCTCTGTCAGTTCGCCGTTCCCGGCACCGATCTCTTCCTCGCCAACGTCGCTGACGTCTTCACTTTGTCCTTGTCATATCCTTTTTTTCCATCACACCTCTGTTTTGGTTTTTGACAAGTAACATTGTTTTCTCAAGTGACACGTACATATTGAAACTACCTCACTTGTTCCTCTCGGAGCCGGTTGTGGAATTTAGACCCCCAAGTTTTAGTTTCTGATTTTACCAAAAAAAAAAAAAAATTAATAATAACAATAATTAGTTTTTGAATTGTTTGTCTTGTCGGATCACTTGTTTGTTTATAATTTTTTAGAATTTTTTTGTTACCTCAACTGTTGCACACTGGACATGAGAGCATCCAAGATGGAGCCATTGCGCTAAATGCTGTTCAACGAAGACATGCTAGAGTTTCTGCTGATGACATGGTAACCATCACCAGGTAAGTCTCTCCCACTGGCTTGCCTTGCAGATTTTTTTAGGTCTCTAAATCCTAAACCCTGTCCTTTGCAGATTCATTCCTCCTGAAACCTTTGACCTGACTTTGCTGGCACTCGAGTTAGAATTTGTGAAGAAGGGTACTAAAAACGAACAGGTAATTAACTCATTTTTTTGTATGACAGCTCTTGTGATCTGTGAACATCTATGTATGAAAGAAAATTACTTTTCAGGCTGATGCTGTGCTCCTCTCATCCCAACTCAAGAGGAAATTCATTTATCAGGTAAACGCTTTGGATTCTTGCTGTTTCCTGGCTCCTAATGTATGATATGTGTACTCTGAGGTCATGCTATGTCACTAAAGCATGGAATTAAGAGGCATATGAAACAAATCAAGATTCATTGTTAAATCTACAGACGGCGTAAATGTATATGATGGTGTACATTTTTTTTTTTTTTTTCCCAGTATAGACATGGTTCTGTTTTTTTCTTTCCGCAAAAGATGTGCACTGATTTATTGAAACTATGCTTGCTTATATGCAGGTCTTCACAGTAGGCCAGAGAGTTACATTTGAGTTCCATGGAACCAATTACATTCTTACTGTCAATCGGGCGGTTGTAGAGGCTGATGAGAACCAAATAAATGGTATCGAAAGAGGGATGATCTGTAACGATACTTATTTTGTGTTTGAAGCATCAAATGCAAGTGGTATAAAGGTCTGGTTGTTTATCAATTCTTTTGGATACTCACGTTACTTGCAATCCTGTATCATCCATTTCAACCTGATTTGTGTGTAACTTGGTATACAGATTATCAACCAACGAGAGGCTGCTACTAGCAAAATATTCAAAGAAAAGGAGTTTAACCTTCAGTCTCTGGGCATTGGTGGCTTAAATGCAGAGTTTGTTGATATATTCCGAAGAGCATTTGCTTCTCGTATATTTCCTCCTCATGTCAGGAACAGGTCTTGTGATTCGTTCTTCAAGCAGTTTTGACAGTTATTGCTATATACGTGTATCCCTTTAAAGTTTATTCTATTGATCTTGCAGACTTGGGGCAAAGCACGTTAAAGGGATGCTTCTTTTTGGACCTCCTGGTACTGGCAAGACCTTGATGGCACGCCAGATTGGAAAAATGCTTAATGGAAAGGAGCCAAAGGTATAGTTCTGTTCTTCTCCACACTTGCTCATGGAAAAAAGTACGAGAACTTATATGTTCGTAAAGTCTCTAATTTCATTCTGTCGTTTACTTAACTAATCAGTAGTCTAAGATTCCACTCATCTAGGCCACCAAATGTACGAGGCTGTTTTGTTGTCTTTCTTCAAGAAGCATACATGTCTTAAAAGCCTTCATTTATCTTTTCTTGACATAATAGATTGTGAATGGTCCTGAGGTGCTAAGCAAGTTTGTCGGTGAGACAGAAAAGAATGTCAGAGACCTGTTTTCTGATGCTGAGAATGACCAGAGAACCCTTGGTGCGGAAGATTTGTTTACACTGCCTTGTGCTCTTATATTTTCCTTCCTTTACGATCAGTGCGCTGATTTGGCACTCTTAATTATTAAAATTTTCAGGTGATGATAGTGAGCTGCATGTCATTATTTTCGATGAAATCGATGCCATTTGTAAGGTATACGACTTTATTCAAGCTGCAGTCATTTTTGACAGTTAAAACATTCGTGTCTTGTGCTTTCCTATTGTTTCTGGAAAGTAGAATGTAATTTTAATGCAGTAAACAATCATTGCGTATGATTTGTGAACAATATTCGTTTATTGAGTTAAACTAAGTTTTATAAACTTTTAGTCGAGAGGATCAAGCAGGGATGGTACAGGTGTCCATGACAGTATTGTAAACCAGCTCCTGACAAAGGTTAGCCAACAAGGATCAAGCTATTGCCCAAAGTTAACTTGTTTAGTTTTTTCAGATATGGCTAACACTTGTTTTTTTCCAGATAGATGGTGTGGAGGCCTTGAACAATGTTTTACTTATCGGAATGACAAACCGGAAGGATATGCTTGATGAAGCTCTTCTAAGGTCTGTGCATCCTTGTGCTAATTAGTATTTCATTTATATAATCCAGTTATAGTTTATAATCCAGTTATAGTCTAAAGTAGAATGCATCTTTGTGCTAATTAGTATTCCATATATATAATCCAGTTATAGTCTAAAGTAGTTTATATTCTGACTTTCATATATATTTTACTTTGACAAGATGACATCCATATCTTTCGTTTTTACTTGTATATTAACTTTAGATTTGAGTTATCTAGTGGACATAGATATTAATGTTTTGAGTTTTGCATGGCCTACAGGCCTGGAAGGTTAGAAGTTCATATTGAGATTGGCCTCCCTGATGATGCTGGACGTTTAGAAATTCTTCATATTCATACGAAATTGATGAAGGAAAATTCTTTCCTTGCTCCTGATGTCAATCTCCAAGAGCTTGGTATGCCTCCACCGACTATGTACATTTATACTTGCTTATATCATTCATGATTCTTTATAATTGATTGGATATAAAAAACATGGACATCCACGAAAGAGATATTCATGCATGATTTAAAACCAAAAAGAAAAAAAAAACAAAAAACAAAGCATTATATATATGTTAGGACATATATAGGAACTTTATTACTTTAGCATAAATTCTGAGTCTTGACATGATTTGTCCTATATTGTCAATGGAAAGCTGCTCAGACGAAGAACTATAGTGGTGCTGAGCTTGAAGGTGTTGTGAAAAGTGCAACATCTTATGCTTTGAACAGACATGTGAGCATGGAAGATCTTTCAAAACCAGTGGATGAAGAGAACATTAAAGTTACAATGGAGGATTTTCTTCAAGCATTACGTGAAGTTAAGCCTGCATTTGGAGCCTCTCCAAAGGACCTTCAAAACTGCAGGTAAATTTTGTTGAGACAATCTGAGTGATTAATTTTTGCCGATATTGATCTGCTAATGCTGGTATTTACAACAGACCCAAGGGATTCGTGGACTGTGGTGATCGGCAGAATCTCATCTACGAAAGAATCATGTTTCTTGTTGACCAAGTTGCCAACGAAACAAGTCCTCCAGTCACTTGCCTTCTTGAGGGACCTAGTGGAAGGTTCTTACATACTTCATTTTAAGAGTAGAATATAACTTTGTAAAGTATAAACGTAAACGTCAATGGCAAAGATAAACAAACAGTCGAGGCCTATATCCCTTATTTTGGCGTGTTGTTTTAGCGTTTTCTAATATTTTTAAGCTTCTTGGCCAGTGGGAAAACTGCGTTAGCTGCGACCGTTGGCATGGACAGTAACTTCCCATATGTTAAAATAGTAAGTGCAGCTCTTTCTTTAATGGCACTGTTTAGTTATTTTTGGACCTTTATATAATTGTTGCGTCTTTTGTTTGTTTGACCATTTGGTCAGGTATCAGCAGAGACCATGGCTGGTCTTCAGGAGAGCACAAAAGCTGCACACATTGCCAAGGTCTAGCTTGCTATACTTGTATGTTTTGTTCTCTTTTGTTGTCTAGTAACACTTGTTTTGGTGTGAACGAACAGGTCTTTGAGGATGCTTACAAATCACCATTGAGCATTGTTATCCTTGACAATATTGAAAGGTCGTGCATACATTTCTACTCTTTCTTTCTATATATCCTACACTTGATTGGTTTCGTAACTCAGTTGAATATTTTACCATTTGTAGGTTGCTGGAATACTCAGAAATTGGACCACGATTTTCAAACACGATCTTTCAAACATTATTAATATATCTCAATCAGCTTCCCAAAGAGGTTTTTGTTTCTAAATTACAAGAGTTTTTTCTTTACGGTACAAAGTAACATCTCACTAACTTGGTAGATTGTCGACAGCGGAGCAAACTTCTTGTACTTGGAACAACAAGCGAATTAACGTTCTTAAAAGCTGTTGGTTTGCGTAAAGCTTTTTCTGTCACATACTCTGTTCCATTACTTCGGACAGAGGATGCGAAGAAGGTACTTTGTTTTCTTTGCGACTCATTTATTTTTGGTTCCGTTCAACAAATTTATTCATGTTCACGTTAAAAAGATAAGCTGTTATGTTCTTTTAATCCAAAGTTCGTCGGTGGTTTAGGTGCTGAAGCAACTAAACGTGTTCTCAGAGGATGATATCGAAGAAGCTTCCAAAGCCCTTAATGATGTATGTGCTCGATCTCATTGTATCTTTGATTAATTAGTACAAGTGACAAATAAAAGCTCGTAATTATGATATATATCACTAATACTTGTAAACTTTTTTTTGGCTCGTATGTTTCTGTAGATTCCAATCAAGCAGCTCTACTTTCTTATCGAAATGGCAGCTCAGAGAGATGGCAGGTCTAAAGAGACGATCTACACCAGAAAGGAGAAACTGAACATAACTCATTTCCTTGATTGCCTTGAGGAAATTACAGAAAATTAGCAACAGTAATGAAATCGTACTGATCAGGACAGTGAGGGAGAGTACTCATGTTCCGAGATTTGATCCAATTCGTATTGGAATATTAAATACGCACTTAGTGCCTAGTTAAGTCTTCATTTATATTTTGTAAAGCTTTTAAGCTCTTTACAAACGTCTTGGTGCATGCTGGACATGTAAGAAACGTCTAAACATACATTTTTAAACATAATTCTATCATTCAGCAGCTTACCAACCAAAGCCTAAATCATCTAAGTTCTAGATCGACATAAACTTTTTTTTTTATCCCAAATTTACAGTAGTTTTACTACACCAACTGAGAATAACATCTATAATCTTACAAGTACTTAACATGGCACTTAAGGTTCATGGCTGAAATTAATATCTTAGATAATAAAACTTAGATCCATATGCATGCATACATCGTTTTCTTTCTTTTACGTGCAGCTTTACCCTTGCCCAAAAGCTTGGCGCCGCCTACTACATCATATTACATATATGTATATATATATATATATATATATATATAGATACTCTACAAGTAAAAGAAGCTTATTTGTAAAAGTAGTAGAGTTGACGAAGCTCAATTATTTAATGAATAAATAATTAAGTTGGATTAAGGTCTTCCTTTGCCTGGTTCATGACCTTGATTGGCTCCTGTTCTTGCGTAGTCAAGATGAAACTCCACAACCTCTCTCTCCTTGATTTCATTCCCCTCCTTAATACCCTTTTATATTCAAAACGTTCATAATTCCATGTTAAAACTTACAAAACAGTCGAAATTTGGAATGTAAATTTAGGATACCGACACATGTTTAATGTCTCACGCAGCACAACGCAACGTTAGCGCACTTATGAATTGCTAACAATTTTTTTAAGAAACTAATATATATGTAATCCCTTATTAATCTAAAGCTTGCCCATACATATGATCGATCAAATAAAACGAATCAAATAGCAAATATATATACAAATATTGTATATTTTAAAACGGAAAAGAAAGAAAAGTTACCTTATTCGATCTGAAATTCATGAAATGACGAAGTGTAGCGTCTGTAACATCAGTGGAGGTGATGGCGAAAATAAGAACAACAAAAATTACTAGCCTTTTTGCATTATAGCTGATCATATTGATTTTTTTTTCTCAAACAGCCTAAGATTTTTCAAACATTATAAATTGTGGGAGTAAAAAGAGACAAATGAGATGAGTTATCTAGAAGTAAAGAGGTGGAGACATAGTAATGAAAAGTTGTTTTTCATTTTGGAAACACACTCAAAAGCTAAGGATAATTTTAATTGTAAATATATATGGGAATATTACAAATAATCTTATTATATATCATAAAATGAATGACACACACATTATCAAAGTCAACTACATGCACTATGGACCCTCTTTTGTCACCTCTCTTCATCATATATCTCAATTTGATTTACTTTGCTCCTAACTTAACAGAATCCATATGAAAGTATATATAGAGGTACACATAAAATATGTATACATATTGATATATCGTTGATTCACATTATTTATTTGGCTCCAATTCTCATAACCAAATGGATCGTTCAATTAATTAGAAAATTATAATTTTCGATGTATCTAAGCTCTTGTAACATGTAATTTTCGATGTATCTAAGCTCTTGTAACATTTGAAAATATTAACGTGGTTTTTATATGTAGGGAGAAAGTAGTTTTTGTTATATCGTTGATTTAAATACTATTGAAACCATGATATCACCACATAGATCATATCTTTGTTAGAAAATATATGTTGTGTAATAATTGCCTAAACAAGAGAGAGAAAGGCGATTTGGGTCTTAGAGAGAGAAAGGCGATCTAAGTCTTACCCTATTCGCCGCCGTCGACTGGCCTTACGCCGGCCGACGAGAAGAGAGTCCCCCCATGGCTGCGCCTACTTCGAAAGTCGTGTCAGTTTCCTCTTCAATTTTTTCTGATCCCCCAAATCCCGTGACCCCGCTTCCTTCCTGTGAAGACTTCAATCAAACCCCTACTGTTCTTCCCCTGGCGACATCACCAGAAGCTAATGACGACAACGGCAAAATCACTGCTCAAGCTTCGGACATTTCAACTCCGACAGTCTCAGATCCAACTTTTGCCCAGAGACTAAAATCTTCCCTTCGAAACTTGAAGAAAGTGTCCTCGCCAATTATCGTTGAAGATGGAATCCCGGTAGTGAAAGCACCTCATCGATGTGGAAGGATCATCTGATTGCTCATTTCCATGGGAGGATTCCTCCTCGAGGGAAGATTTTCTTAGATTTAAATCCAGTTTGGGGCAAGTTTGGGAACATAACTATTTGAACGGTTTCGGAAACTTCCTGCTTGATTCTCATCCCATTAGTCCAAACTCGAGAATGGGTCCTTCAGGTTGGTTATTGGCAGGTAGATCATTGTGCGTTCATGGTTTCAATGTGGTCACCAGAAGGTAATCTTGCCCCGCAAGAACTTCAATCTGCTCCAACATGGGTAATCCTTAAAAATGTTCCTCCACAACTTTACTCACTGGATGGTATCAGTGTGATTGCGAGCGCAATTGGGGAGCCGTTACATACAGAGAAGTCGAGACTTGACCCTTATCGTTTCGGAGATACAAAAGTAAAAATTGAGCTCCAGTTGGATTCTGCTCCTCCTGAAGTAGTTAAGGTAAGGGATGAGGAAGATTTCTCAGTAAAAATAAAAATTGAGTATCCGAGCCTTCCTCCCAAATGTCCCAACTGTGGTAAATTTGGACATCTCCTCAATCGATGCTTACTCTCCCTTACAAAGAAGCAAGTTTCTGGAAAACAATTTGAAGGCAAAAAAACCACTCAGGTTTGGAGGAAGAAAGAATCAGCTCAGGCTGAGCCACAACCACCACCGTCAGTCGCGACAAATCAGAATTCACGCTCTATAAGAGCAAGGTTCCTATCTCGCACAAGAGCCTTGAGTACTCCTCCTTCATCTTCATTCGTAAGTACTGAGCCTATTAATACATTCTCGAATGCACAGACGGATAATCCTTCTTCTAAAGGGATTGACATAGTGGTCTGTCAGTCTACGTCTCATCCCTCTATCCTAAGCTCCTCCACAGATACTCCTACTGTAGGAATCAACATTGTAGAGAACAATAATGGGATCGAGAAGAAGTCAATGGAAGATTCGTGTGCCTAACAGGTAGAAGTAGAAGTGGAACCACTATGGATAACTTATTACTCGAGAAAATAGAGAAGAAACATGAGACAGGAGGCTTTGTGGAAGGATTCACCAGGAGCGAAAGGAACTCGAAAAGGTATCTCGTTTTTTTCCCAAGGTTCCCTCTTGGGAAAAAAGCAGTAACTTCTACTCAAGCTTGATTCTCCTCACTTTTTTAAGTGTAAATATGAAGGTTTTTTGTTGGAACATTCGGGGTTTGTGTAGTGATAATCGTCAGTCAGTAGTTCAGAATTGGTTAAGACGTATTAACCCATCTATTGGTGCTTTACTTGAAACGCATGTGAGGGAAGTTAACTCAGAGAGAATTTTGCTAGTGGTTGCTCCAGGGTGGAGAGCAGAGAGTAATTATTTTGGTTCAGAAGGAGGTAGAATTTGGATTATGTGGGATCCTAGTTTGTCTGTTGTAGTCTACAGAAAGTCAAAACAATTGGTTTTCTGCGGAGTGTTTGATCCGGCTACAAAGATTCAGTTTTCAGTGATGTTTGTGTATGCTCATAACTCAGAAGTTCAGAGAAAGGAGGTTTGGAAGGAAATTGTAGAGCTAGCCTCTTTAAGAATCGTCAAGAATTCTAACATGTTGGTTCTTGGGGATTTCAATCAGATATTGGAATCAAGGGAGCATTTTTCCACTAATCAATGTCAACTTCCCATTCGGGGAATGAATGATCTACGTGAGTGCCTGCAGGAGAGTGAGCTGTCAGACATTGAATGGAGAGGTGCTTTCTTTACCTCGTCAAATGGTACCATTATGAGAAAACTCGATAGAGCTTTATGCAACGGCCAGTGGAGAAGATCTTTTTCAACAACCCAAGCTCAATTTGACCCGCCGGGAGCCTCGGATCATTCTCCTTGTATTTTGGACTTGAGTCACTTAACATCGGCAAGGCTTGTAAGTTTTAAGTATTCCTCTTATCTCTCCACTCATCCAAAGTTTCTTGATCTAATTACGGAAGCGTGAGCCAAAGAGATAGCTGTAGGTTCAAATTTGTTTTCCCTTGGTCAGAGATTGTCTTCAGCGAAGAAGGCCTGTAAAAAACTAAATCGTGAGGATTTCAAAAATATTCAGCAAAGAGCTACAGATGCAATGACAGAGTTGCAGAATATTCAGGCTCAGCTCTTGCTCTCACCTTCTGATTATTTGTTTCGACATGAATTTTTGGCACGAAAAAAGTGGTTATTCTTTGATAAGGCGCTTAACATTTTTTACAAAAGAAAATCAAGGATTCACTGGCTATCTGAAGGAGATGCAAATACGAAATTCTACCATCAAGCTGTTATTGCTCATCAGGCGAGAAATGCTATTCGATTTCTACTGGATGAAAATGATCAGAAAATCCTCGAAACAGCAAAGATTAAAAATATGGTGGTATCCTATTTTCAAGCATTGCTTGGAACATCAAATTCGGATCCAAATACTTACTCAGTGGCACAATTAAAAGCTCTGGTTAATTATCGCTGTCCTGATAACCAGAACGAGGTTTTGTCTGCAGTCCCTTCGATTGATGAGATAAAGGAAGTAGTGTTTTCATTGCCTAAGAACAAAGCTCCTGGCCCTGACGGATTCCAGCTGAGTTCTTTTGGGAAGCTTGGAGCGTTGTTGGTGAGGACGTGATTAAAGCGATCAGGGAGTTTTTCATTGCAAGCAGAATGTTGAAGAGGTTTAACGCCACAACTATCTGTTTGATCCCGAAGATAATAGGAGCAGATTCAATACGCCTATTCAGACCCATCTCTTTGTGTTCTACACCTTATAAAGTCATTGCCAGGATCATTAAGAAGCAGTTAAAGTTGATTATTAATGATGCAGTGCATCTAAATCAAGTTGGGTTTGTACAAGGTCGTCTGCTTTCTGAAAATGTACTTTTGGCCTCAGAGCTAGTTACAGATTACCATAAGCGAGGGCCAACTACACAAGGGTTTCTTAAGATAGATCTCTCCAAAGCCTTCGATAATGTGGATTGGGTGTGTTTAATGCGACTCCTTGAGGCTATTGATCTTCCTGAAAAATTGCTTCATTGGATTAGAGAATGTGTAACGACTTCTTCGTATACAATCTGCATTAATGGGGAACTCTGTGGAAACTTCCTAGGAAAGAAAGGACTCAGACAGGGAGATCCTATTTCTTCACTACTATTTGTCTTGGTTATGGATATCTTGTCAAAGTTGTTGGATGCAGGTGCTGTAAACGGTGTGATCAATGTCCACCCTCGATGTGAGGCCCCATTAATAACTCATCTGAGTTTCGCCGATGATGTCTTGATCTTTTTCGACGGGTCAGAGGATTCTATAAGAGGCATTCTATCTATTCTGGAAGAGTTCAGAAAAATCACGGGATTAAATCATAGTATGGAAAAAACAGAGCTTATGATTGACGAAGGTAATGCAGGCAGATGTTTAGAGCTAGCAGCGAGGTTTGGTCTGAGACAAGGAGCGCTGCCAGTTCGTTATTTAGGTGTTCCATTATCATCAAAGAAAATGAGCAAAGGAGATTTCCAGCCACTCATTGACAAGATTGTTGTAAGATTCAATTCGTGGACAGTCAGACATCTTTCTTTCGCCGGACGTCTAGACCTGATTCAGTCGGTAATATACTCCTCAATCACCTTCTGGGCTTCTATTTTTATTCTGCCAAATCAATGCGTCAAGGATATAGAACAGATGTGCAATGCTTTTTTATGGAAAGGGGCTCCAAATTCGGCAAGAGGAGCTAAAATAAGCTGGGACTCTGTCTGCACGCCAAAATGTTCGGGCGGTCTTGGTCTGAGAAAAATGGCAGAATGGAACAAGGTCCTCGGATTGAAGTTAATCTGGTTGATTTTTGCTTCTGGGGGTTCACTATGGGTTTCTTGGGTTCGAATTAACCTAATTGGGCATCAGAACTTTTGGAACCTCACAGCTGACCATACAGCTAGCTGGATATGGAAGAATCTTCCAAAACTGCGTCAGTTGGCTAGGCCGATGTTAGTGTGTGAGGTGGGTAGAGGATTGCAGCAAGTTTTTGGTTTGATAATTGGACGGTTAATGGTCCACTTATCGACATTACGGGTGATCGAGGTCCGGTGGTTATAGGGTTACCCTTAAATGCGGTTGTGGCAGATGGTTTGAGACATGGAAACTGGTGGATTGCTCAGTCTCGCAGCAGGAATAGGCTAATCACCCTTACCAAGCAGTGCCTACCGAATCCAAACCAATTCGTTCAGTCGGAAGTTGATGACAAGTACCTATGGAAACCAGGATGTTTTGCAGTTTCAGATAAATTCTCCACTTACAATACTTGGTCTTCGCTCCACCCTGTAATCCATACGGTTGATTGGCACAAGCAGGTTTGGTTTTCAGGGAGAATCCCTAAACATGCATTCCTAACTTGGATTATAGTGAGAAATAGATTGGTAACAAGAGACAGACTTCGAAGTTGGGGCATTCCTGTTCCTACCGCGTGTTTGCTCTGCAATGGGGAGGAGGAAACAAGACAACACCTGTTCTTTGACTGTCCTTTCAGTAAAGAGGTTTGGTCTTTCTTTTATTTAAAAGCCCATCTTTCTCCTCCACTTAATTTTGATGAAGCTATCAAATGGCTGAAAGATCATTCAAGGGACAAGAATCTACTACTTATTGTGAAACTCATTTTTCAAGCATCATTATACGCTATTTGGAAAGAAAGGAACTCACGTCTACATACAGACGTTATCAAATCTTCGGATGCTATCATTCAAGACATTAGACAGACTCTCAAGCTCCGCCTTCACACTCTTGCTCCATCACAAAAAATTCCAACTGCTCAAGCTTCTTATTTACAAACTTGGTTTTATTTGTTCGGTTAAAAAACAATGGTTTTTTGTACTTTGATTTTGATTAATAATAAAAGTTAAAAAAAAATATATATATATGTTGTGTAATGTCGATAAATGGAGTAGTATTAATATACTTTTTTGGATATGAATATATGCTGGTTAGGTTAGTGGCATCGTAATAATGAAGAAGAGCACCATATATTTGATATATTCCTAATAAAGGTTGAGAAGTGTACATCTCTTTCAAGACCTTTACCAAACCCATAAAGCCTAAATATTCGTTTTTTTTTCTGTACCCACAAACACTCATATGCTACAAATTTTTTTTATAGCAAATACATCTGTGATATTATTTTAAAATTATTCGATCTTATCAATTAAAAATGATGATTAATTATTGGCCAACATTTCGGTCCAAAGGCAACAATATGTTGGGTTATCAATACATAACTATAATAATTGGACCCAAAGAAAAATACACTCTATTTAGCTTCAGAAAGAAGAAGTGTTAATCGAAAGAGGCCCATTATCTTAAAACGATCGGACGGACGGACGGTCGAGATTAATCCAACGAAAGATCGTAGATCTAATTGGCCGAGTGTTGTACATGTCGCTACGTGATTGGCTCATGTCGCATAAGATGACATGGACTCTGTCATATGATGCACCGTATACGTGTCATGATAGCATTAGTTCGTCTCGTCTAAGATGACACGGGCTCCGTTTGTTTCTTTCGCATCTCATTCTGGTCACTGTGCACGTGTCGCGATATTATTGGTTTACATTGTGTAAGATGACACGGACTCTGTTCATGGGGCATTCCATAATAAGCGACACTCTGCACCATAGCGGGAAGTCGAACCTTTATAAAGGCGACTTTTTTTCTGGAAAATTGAGAAACAAACTCACCACTTGAGAGAGAAAATCAAAAGGATTGTTTTGGAGATGGCACGCGATTCGTTTGTGCTTGCGATCGTCTTCTTAGGTGAGCCATTCACGTCTGATGGAACTAATCATAATCTCTCATTGTTTGTGTATTCTGTATTGTTCTGTTTTCTTCATATTAGATCTCGTCTGGTTCTACTAATGTATTCGATTAATCTACATTGCTCGCATTTGTTTGTCCACTTTTCAATTTATTAACGATTAAAATTATGAATCTTCAGGATGTCTTTTTGCGATCTCAATCGCGAAAGAAGAAGCCACAAAGTTGGGATCAGTTATAGGAATAGATCTTGGAACAACATACTCTTGTGTTGGTGTTTACAAGAATGGTCATGTTGAGATCATAGCCAATGACCAAGGAAACCGTATTACACCTTCATGGGTTGGTTTCACCGACTCCGAGAGGCTCATTGGTGAAGCTGCTAAGAACCAGGCGGCTGTTAATCCAGAGAGGACTGTCTTCGACGTCAAGAGATTGATCGGGAGAAAGTATGTACAGTTTCTTTGATTTTGGGTTTCTGCATATGCATTCTACTCATGGAAGGAATGTTGTATTGAATTTTTTTTTATCTTTTTCCTAATATATATGCAGATTCGAGGACAAAGAGGTGCAGAAGGACATGAAACTCGTACCTTACAAGATTGTTAACAAGGACGGCAAGCCTTACATTTCAGTCAAGATCAAGGATGGAGAGACCAAGGTTTTCTCTCCTGAGGAAGTCAGTGCCATGATTCTGATCAAGATGAAGGAGACAGCTGAAGCATACCTTGGCAAGAAAATCAAGGACGCTGTTGTCACTGTTCCAGGTGAGCTTGATCTGAACTTTTAATCAATATTGTGTGCTTTTACCTCTTTTTTGAATGGTTAGTTGATTCAACCTCTTGTTGTTTTGCACGGTGCAGCTTACTTCAACGATGCCCAGAGGCAGGCCACAAAGGATGCTGGTGTTATCGCTGGGCTCAATGTTGCTAGAATCATCAACGAACCCACCGCTGCTGCTATTGCCTACGGTCTTGATAAAAAGGGTGGCGAGAAAAACATCCTTGTCTTTGACCTTGGTGGTGGTACTTTTGATGTCAGTGTCTTGACCATTGATAATGGAGTGTTTGAGGTTCTCTCTACAAATGGTGACACCCACTTGGGAGGTAACGTACCATTGACCCTTCAATACATTATATAACAACAATGCATTTTTCTAGATATTGCACTTGTGTATGATCCATATATGTGGTCGTTGTGTTTACGCTTTTTTTGTGAATGTGAATTTGCGCAGGTGAGGACTTTGACCACAGGATCATGGATTACTTCATCAAGCTGATCAAGAAGAAGCACCAAAAGGACATCAGCAAGGACAAGAAGGCCCTTGGTAAGCTCCGAAGGGAATGTGAGAGAGCGAAGAGAGCTCTTAGCAGCCAGCACCAAGTTCGTGTTGAGATTGAGTCTCTCTTTGATGGCACTGATTTCTCTGAGCCACTCACCAGAGCCCGTTTCGAGGAGCTGAACAACGACTTGTTCAGAAAGACAATGGGACCCGTCAAGAAGGCCATGGATGACGCTGGTCTACAGAAGAGCCAGATCGACGAGATTGTTCTCGTCGGTGGAAGCACTAGGATCCCAAAGGTACAACAGCTCTTGAAGGACTTCTTTGAAGGGAAAGAGCCGAACAAGGGTGTGAACCCCGATGAGGCCGTGGCTTACGGTGCTGCCGTTCAGGGAGGTATATTGAGCGGAGAAGGTGGTGATGAAACCAAAGGTATGTATCTCTCTAATGTATAGCTCTGCTTCTTCGTTTATCTTGCATTGTTGTGTCTCAATGTGGTATCATTTCTTGTAATTCCAGACATCCTTCTTCTGGACGTTGCGCCTCTCACTTTGGGAATCGAGACTGTCGGGGGAGTGATGACGAAGCTGATCCCGAGAAACACAGTTATTCCGACCAAGAAATCTCAGGTGTTCACGACATACCAGGACCAGCAGACCACCGTCTCCATCCAGGTCTTTGAAGGTGAGCGAAGTCTCACCAAAGACTGTAGGCTGCTCGGGAACTTCGACCTCAACGGAATCCCACCAGCTCCAAGAGGGACCCCTCAGATCGAAGTCACATTCGAAGTGGATGCCAACGGTATTCTCAACGTGAAAGCAGAGGACAAGGCGAGTGGTAAATCGGAGAAGATCACCATCACGAACGAGAAGGGACGTCTGAGCCAAGAAGAGATTGAGAAGATGGTGAAGGAGGCGGAAGAGTTTGCAGAGGAAGACAAGAAGGTGAAGGAGAGGATCGATGCGAGGAACAGCCTCGAGACGTACGTGTACAACATGAAGAACCAAGTGAACGACAAGGACAAGCTTGCAGACAAATTGGAGGCGGATGACAAGGAGAAGATTGAGGCCGCGATCAAAGAGGCTCTCGAGTGGCTTGATGAGAACCAGAATGCAGAGAAGACAGAGTACGATGAGAAGCTCAAGGAGGTCGAGGCTGTCTGTAATCCAATCATCACTGCCGTTTACCAAAAGTCTGGTGGGGCACCGGGGGGTGAATCAGCCTCGACAGACGAGGATGATGATAATCATGATGAGCTCTAGACCATATTTCGATATTGTTGATTTGTTTTGACACCCAAGCGGTGAAAAAGAGTAGGAGACTTTAGAATGTTTATTAAGCTTATGATGTATTTTATCAGTGAATGTTTCAAAGATTTTATAATAGAGGAAATTTTCTTTTTTACTATCTCTGTTTTTTCTTTTTCGGTCAGACCTGATAAAATAACTCTGTCCATGAATCCCCGGTTTGTTTGTCAAAGAGAGAGACTTCCAAATGTCCAGAATGTAAGACTCCATCGCACACCCATTCGCCTCTGAAATGGCCTTGCGCTTCTTCAATGCTAGACGTAAACCCTCGAACTCACTGTGGCCATGATACCGTAGCCAATTAGCCATAGCCGTGACCGTGGTGGTTCATATGGTGAGCACAAGCTGCTGCAGCTGCCATAGCCGCTCCACCCGCTATCATCGCTCGTCCTATACCTCCGTGCATGGTGATGTCCTGTAAACTTACACTGAACACTGAACATTGAACGTTGAACATTTTAAAACGGGTTTACGTTGAACATTGCACATAAAGGAGGGAACCATAAACTCTCTTCCGGAGTCAGATGGTTTGATAGAGTAGGGCCCATCAAGGCTCCGATCAAGCCCAAAACGGTTCCAAATAGGCCCATTAATCCCAAAAATTGGTTCGCCCTTTCCTTCCCTTCATTTTGGCCGTGGTTTCTTTTCTCCTCTCAAATCGATATTTTGATTCCGGGATAGAAATTTGTCTCCGGTCATGACAGAAGTTGCGAGCTCGGTGGTGTATGAAGTGCTTGGACGCGGAGCGCAGGATGTGGACGAGCCCATCATGGACTACATCATCAATGTCCTCGCCGACGAGGATTTCGACTTCGGCGAGGAAGGTGAGGGTGCCTTTGATGCCGTCGGTGAGCTCCTCGTCGCCGCTGAATGCGTTTCCGATTTCGACGAGTGCCGATTGGTAAAGATTTTGCTGTTGTAGATTCGTTTTTGGGATTTTGGTGCTGAAATGGTATCATAGTGACTTGCTAGATCGTTGCTTTTGAAAAATACATCTGAAATGCTTTCTCTCTTTGTTACCGCGTGTAGGTTTGTAGCAAACTGTCGGATAAGTTTGGGAAGCATGGATTGGTGAAGCCTACACCAACTGTGAGGAGTCTCGCGATGCCTGTACGGATGAACGATGGAATGGACGACGGACCTGTTAAGAAGAAGAAGCCTGAGCCTGTAGATGGTCCTTTGCTCTCAGAGCGTGACAAAGCTAAGATCGAAAGGAGAAAGAAGAAGGATGATCGCCAAAGAGAGGTATAGGTCTTTTTTTTGGGAATTTGCTTCTTTTACTCTGTTATGTTGTTCCTTTGATGATTTACCTACTAGTTACTGGTTTCTTGTTTATGCAGGTTCAATACCAACAGCATGTTGCTGAAATGGAAGCTGTTAAAGCAGGGATGCCTACTGTTAGTGTCAATCATGACACTGGTGGTGGCTCTGCTGTCAGAGATATTCATATGGATAACTTCAATGTCTCTGTTGGAGGCCGTGATCTCATTGTCGACGGATCAATCACCCTCTCTTTTGGACGCCATTATGGTGGGTTTGATCTTCATTTTCCTTTTTGTTTTACAATGTCTGCCATGGGTTCGATCCGTTTAGTCCAAGAAAAATGTTGCTTACAAATGGGTACTTGTTTTCTTTGCAATTTTACAGGGCTTGTAGGCCGTAATGGTACCGGAAAAACAACGTTTTTGAGGTATATGGCTATGCATGCTATAGAGGGTATTCCTGCTAATTGCCAGATATTGCATGTCGAGCAAGAAGTGGTTGGTGACAACACCACAGCCTTACAATGTGTTCTTAACACTGATATTGAAAGAGCCAAGCTGTTGGAAGAAGAAACTCAAATACTGGCTAAGCAGGTTAGCTACAACCTACAAGCTTTTTGTACTAATAAAGGAGTCATTGCTTCTCGGTATTAGCATTTTGACTCGTTTGGGTGTTTTTTTTTCTTTCTCGGTTTCATTTATCTTTGGACTGAAGAAAGAACTGGAGGTGGAAGAACCCACAGCTAAGGATGGAATGCCTACTAAAGATACTGTTGAAGGAGATCTTATGTCTCAAAGGCTTGAAGAAATATACAAAAGGCTTGATGCGATTGATGCTTACACTGCTGAGGCTCGGGCAGCTAGTATCCTTGCTGTAAGTTGCTCTCTACCATTAAAAGATTTTTGCTACCTTCTTAGTGTATTTGTTTCTCATGATAGCATAGATATAAACAAAAGGGTATGCATATCTGGACACAAGTCGGGACCCATCATTACAAAAAGCATATCAAAAGCTAGATTTGGATTTTATCTTCTGTTAAAATCTTTGCATATGCTTTTGTTGCTTTCAACAGCTAATTACTGCTAACTTGCAAACGTTGTCTCTATGATATTTTCAGGGGCTCAGTTTCACTCCAGAAATGCAGAAGAAATCTACAAATACTTTTTCAGGAGGATGGAGGATGCGAATTGCACTTGCTCGTGCGCTGTTCATAGAGCCTGATTTGTTGTTGCTTGATGAACCTACGGTGTGTTTATTTTATGAGCTTTTCTTTAATACTAAAATCTATTTTCTTTATATTTTCAAATTTCTGATATTCTTGTCCTCTCTTTTGGTAGAACCATCTTGATCTCCACGCTGTCTTATGGTTGGAAACATATCTAACTAAGTGGCCAAAAACATTTATAGTCGTTTCTCATGCTAGGGAATTCTTGAACACGGTACTTTTCTCTCTCTCTCTTGATCTTCATGTAGTTATTATCTCCCCAATATCTCTGGACACGTGTAATGCTTGTTTTTTGGCTGCAGGTGGTCACGGACATCATTCATTTACAAAACCAAAAACTAAGTACCTATAAGGGAAATTATGATGTTTTCGAAAGAACACGGGAAGAACAAGTGAAGAATCAGCAAAAAGCTTTTGAATCAAGTGAACGATCACGGTCACATATGCAGGTTTCTTTTCTTGTTCGGCACAATGATATCATGAATTCTGTTTCTGGTTTGTCTAGTATGGGGATATCAGTTTAATACCTTGTTTTCTACTGCAGGCGTTCATTGATAAATTTCGTTACAATGCAAAGAGGGCGTCTCTTGTTCAGTCAAGAATCAAGGTGTCAACTGTTACAACTATTTATGTGATTATATTTTGGCTGTCAGTGATGCTCTACTTTCATTGTGTCTATTTTCCAGGCATTGGACCGGCTGGCCCATGTGGATCAAGTCATTAATGATCCTGAGTAAGTGAATCCCTCTTATAGATATATGGAAATTATGAATGATGCTAGACTCTGATATCGGATAAAATTGCTATATTAGCATTCGATGCTTGCTCTCAGCTCCAATCTCTTATAAATTAATCTCTTGTCTTTCTTGTGCAGCTACAAGTTTGAATTCCCAACCCCTGACGATAAGCCTGGACCCCCCATTATCAGTTTCAGGTTTGTCATCTTTCGGAAACCACTTGTGTGAATCTGACTCAAATTTCTTAATTTTTTCTTTTTGTATGGGGAGGAGACCGATATCAACATGATAGAGTTTCTTACTCGTTTATTTTTTTCTACAGTGATGCATCATTTGGCTACCCTGGTGGTCCCTTGCTGTTTAGGAACCTGAATTTCGGAATAGATCTGGATAGCCGTATTGCAAGTAAGAAGGCTCCCCCTCCCTCGATTATGAGATTATCATATTAGATGGTGTATGTTTATAAAATTTAGGAGTTATGAAATTTTCATCGTATCATATGTAGATATCAATATGTACAGCACCAAAGAACATGTACAACTTATTTTTTGATGCTCTTCCCAGCATTTTAAGCTCTATATGTGGTTTTCTCGTTGATTTGCAGTGGTGGGACCGAATGGTATTGGTAAATCAACTATACTCAAACTTATTTCTGGGGATCTGCAACCAAGCTCTGGAACAGTTTTCCGTTCTGCTAAGGTATGGAAGAAGGCTCTCTTTTCCGTATCTGAACAACAAATTGAACACAGTCCCTCTGGAACATGTGGGATGACCTTTTATTGTTCTCAAGTTATGGAGACCCCTTCTAGGTTAAGGAGTTGGATTCTTAGAAAGCGTTGATTTTCCAAACTTTCATTGACGAACAACATATGGAATCTTGAGTTTTCGTTAGCCGGATTTTTTGCTCATTTTTCTGCTCTACTAATGCTGAACTTGTTGGTGGCTCTAATATGATGCATTGATATGTCCTTCAACAGGTTAGAGTTGCAGTCTTTAGTCAGCACCATGTGGATGGACTAGACCTTTCTTCGAATCCTCTTCTATATATGATGCGCTGCTACCCAGTAAGTTCCCAAGCCCGTTAGATCCTCTTCTTTGCTTGTCTCAGTTAACACTAATAAATGACTCATATATTAGTGTTGATAGTATTTTCTATTTGTCTACTTCTTATGAGCACAAGTTTAGCTGTACAAAATATATACACACACACTTGGCTTTTGAATATGTGTTAACTGGTATTGTGATTTAATGTGGTAGGGAGTACCGGAACAAAAGCTCAGAAGTCACCTGGGTTCTCTTGGGGTCACTGGAAACCTTGCACTGCAGCCCATGTACACTTTATCAGGTATGCCCTTTCTTGGGAGTGACACTGGGATCCCCATGGATCTACTTCATCCTAATTGTCTTTTTCTTGTTTTGGTCTGAATGGGGGAAATTAGGTGGTCAGAAAAGCAGAGTGGCGTTTGCCAAGATAACATTCAAGAAGCCGCACTTGCTATTGCTTGATGAGCCGTCCAATCATCTTGTAAGCCAATATTGAATTTTCTCTTGTTAATTAAGCAAAGAATTTCAGTTTTTGCTAAACTTGTAATAATGCCAGGATCTGGATGCTGTGGAAGCTTTGATACAAGGACTTGTCTTGTTCCAGGGTGGTATTTGCATGGTAACAACAACTCACTCAAGTCCTTGTCTAATCAGACAAATCTTTTTTTTGTTCGAGATGAAAAACTAATTTGGTTGTTGTGGTTGTGTTTTGTGCAGGTGAGTCATGACGAGCATCTGATATCGGGAAGCGTGGATGAGCTCTGGGTTGTGTCAGACGGAAGGATTGCACCATTCCATGGAACCTTCCATGACTACAAGAAACTTCTCCAATCTTCGTCTTGAGTTTCATTATGTCAAAAGTTGTGACTTCACTGGGCTTTTGCATCCAGGCCCACCAAGCTGTGGATTAGGGCATCCTATTTCAAAAGACATTTTTCAAACAAAAAGTTTTTATTATACATTTTGTTTACAATTAATATATAAACAAATTTATATGTATTTTGGGGGTTTTTAATAATGTTTATGAGAAAGAGAGAGAGAGAAGAGAAAAGAGAGAGAGAGAGAGAGGAGAGAAAGAAAGAAAAGATGAAGACGATTTTGATGAACTTAAGTTGAGTTGATCATACTTCACTCTTTATTTTCTTTTTAAAAAACTAGGTGATAGGGTTTGTTAATTATCAATTTGTTTGCTATTTTGTTTTCAGAAAGATGGTAAAATGGATTAGTATGTCTTATGATTTTCTGAATCTAAAAACAATAATCTGTTATCAATTAATACAATATATATATATATATATATATTAACATTTTTTTCTTAGAATTTTAAACAATTTAGTTTTTGAAAGAAAAAGAGCCTCTAAACTATCAATGATATAATTCTGAATTATAGGATCTTAAATAAAATGAGTATTTTTTAAAAAAATATATAAGGTAAGGGGGTATTTAATTTTAAAAATATTGATTATAATTTCTATTTATTTGTAGGTTTTAGAAATTAATTTTGATTGATAATTTTTGTGCAATTTTATGTTTTGTTCATTTATTAATTTGTGTTATGTTAATCATTTCTCTTTATTGTAATTTTACTATTTTAATATACTTAACAACTTAAATTAAGTTAAATTTGATATCCACATTCAAACTCATATAGATTATTTTCTAGAGACAACAAACTCTTAATCTCATAAATATTATTCACATAAATTTGATAATTAATGTCAATGTCACAGGAAAAGAAAAAAAAAAAAGAGAAACTAAGCAACATGTGGTCTTAGGGTAAAGAATTATACATTTTTAAAATTTCACAAAGAATTATAATTAATGTCAATGTCACAGGAAATGACGCAGTCGGAAATCACAAAGGTTAGCAAACACTAAACATTAGACTGAATTCAAGTTCTCAAGCCAAGAACTTGAATAGAAAGCTCTGGATTCCATCAGAAAATATTAAAAGCTTCGAAACTTTTATTGAGAATAAGAATAAGATTGTGCCTAAAACAGAATACCTAAGGTCTCTTATATAAAGAAAGCCTAAAACATAAGATAGGAAATTCTACTTAAAAACCTAATAGAAAAAAGGAAAACATCAAATAAAAGGAAAACACTTAGAACAGAAAATTAGCTAGAAAATGGTTTGTTCATAACTCTCTCCTACATCAGTCTCCTCCACCTCCAAAGAACTCGACCCCGAGTTCTCTTTTGGATAAAGAACACCATCAGCATGGTACTCATAAATGTCAGCCACGTTGAACGTATTAGAAATGTTCATGTCTTCTGGAAGTGCCACCACATAAGCATTATCATTTAACTTCCGCAGAATCTTGAATGGACCATATTTGCAAGGCTGAAGCTTGCGATATGTGCCAACTGGGAATCTTTCTTTTCGTAGAAACACTATCACTTCATCGCCTTCTTTGAAAACCTTGAGTCTTCTACGCTTGTCTGCTGCTTCCTTATTCTCTTGACCAGTTGCTTCTAACTTAACTCGGACAGCTTCTTTAGTTGCTAAAATTTCTTCTGCCAAAGCCTCAGCTGAGACACTAACTCCAGGAGCTCTAGGCAACTTAACCAAATCGACCACATGCTTCGGAATAGAAGTATATACCAAAGAAAAAGGTGATTTCGCTGTAGCTGAATGCACGGCACTGTTGTAAGCAAACTCCACTTGTGGCAAAGCTAGATCCCATTGTTTCGGTTTATCTCCACAAACACTTCGAATCATATTCCCCAAAGTTCTGTTTGTTACCTCGGTTTGCCCATCAGTCTGTGGGTGAGCTGTAGAACTTCGTTTCAAGCTGGTTCCAAACATCCTCCAAAGTGTAATCCAAAAATGACTGAGAAACTTGGTATCTCTGTCTGAAATTATTGTCTTAGGAACCCCATGAAGACGTACTACTTCCCGAAAAAACAATTTGGCAATGTTAGAGGCATCTGCTGTCTTATTGCAGGAGATAAAATGAGACATCTTAGAGAATCTGTCAACGACCACAAACACAGAATCGACTCCTCGCTGTGTACGAGGCAAGCCAAACACAAAATCCATGGACAAGTCTTGCCAAATATCCTCTGGGATCGGCAATGGCATATAAAGACCAGTGTTCTGAGATTGTCCTTTAGAAACCTGACAGATATAACACCTTTTAACAATAGCACCTGCATCTCTCCTTAAATGCGGCCAATAAAACCTTGTCTCCAAGCTAGCAATGGTCTTGTCTCTTCCCAAATGACCACTAAGACCGCCACCATGCAAATCTCGAATCAACTTTTCTCGTAATGACGAGCAGGGAATGCACAGCCTGTCACCTTTAAATAGATAACCATCTCGTATGTGGAAATCCGCCGAAGGATGCTTCCCATTGCATTTGCCCCATAATTCCTCAAATTCAGCGTCATGTTCATACAATTCCTTCAAAAAATCGAAGCCCACAATCTCTTGCGCTAAGATAGTGAGTAAGGAAGCTCTCCTACTCAAGGCGTCTGCCACCTTGTTAAGTGTTCCAGACTTATGCTGAATAATGAAAGGAAACTTTTGCAGAAAACTTACCCAACGAGCATGCATCTTATTTATCACTTTCTGGCTGTGAAGATACTTTAGAGCTTGGTGGTCCGTGAATAGAACAAACTCTCTCTGAATTAAGTAATGCTCCCATTGTCGTAGAGCTCGAAAGACCGCATAGAACTCTTGATCATATGTACTCCACTTTTGGCGAGCTTCGCTTAACTTTTCACTAAAGAAAGCTATCGGTCGTTTCTCTTGCGATAAGACGGCACCTATTCCCACACCACTGGCGTCACATTCCACTTGAAACACCTTGTCAAAATCGGGTAATGCTAATACTGGTGCAGTACAAAGCTTCTCTTTGATTAAAGCAAAACTCTCTTCTTGTTCGGATCCCCAACGAAACTTCCCTTTCTTCAAACACTCAGTGATCGGCGCAGTAATGGTACTAAAATCTCTAACAAATCTCTGGTAGAAAGTAGCTAAACCATGAAAGCTGCGTATCTCAGTGACTGACTTAGGAGCAGGCCAATCCCTTATGGCTTTTACTTTGTCCCCGTCAACTTGAATCCCTTCCTCTCCAACAACAAACCCCAGAAATAATAACTTGTTGGTGCGGAACGTACATTTTTTTAGGTTAATGTACAGTTGATTTTCTTGTAGAATCAGCAAAACTTGCTTCAGATGTTCCAAATGGTCGTCTCGTGTTTTGCTGTAGATCAAAATATCGTCAAAGTATACCACCACGAAAGAACCAATGAAGGGACGTAACACCTGATTCATCAATCTCATGAAAGTGCTAGGAGCATTGGACAACCCAAAAGGCATCACCATCCATTCGTATAATCCATCTTTGGTCTTAAAAGCAGTCTTCCATTCATCTCCAGGTCTGATTCGAATTTGGTGATATCCACTTCGAAGATCTATTTTTGTAAACACCTTGGAACCTGTCAACTCATCAAGCATATCTTCCAACCGAGGGATAGGGAATCGATACTTAATGGTTATCTTGTTAATGGCTCTACTATCAACACACATCCGCCACTGGTTACCCTTCTTAGGGACTAGAAGGACCGGTACCGCGCATGGACTCATGCTCTCACGAATAAATCCTTTTCTCAGCAAATCTTCAATCTGTTCCCTTAAAATCTCATTCTCCTTTGGGCTCATACGATAGTGGGGAAGATTTGGTAGACTAGATCCTGGAATCAAGTCAATATGGTGTTGAATATCTCTCATGGGCGGGAGATCATTAGGTAGTTCGTCCGCAATCAGCTCTTTGAAATCGTCCAAAATTTCTAACACTTCACGTGGGGGTGACGTTTCCTCCGTTACGGTGCTCAACAACCCTTTAACCACCAAAGGATAGAAACACTTTGCTTCTTTTACATCTCCATCAAGCTCTTTGTCGTCCTGTGTCATAACCAAGAAGCTTAACTTTTTTTCTTTCGCACTGCTACAAAAATCCTTAACAGGAGCCATGGCAATTTTATGATTGCCCCACGTAAACATTATTACGTTATCTCGACCTCTATATGTTATATCATTGTCATACTACCAAGGTCGTCCAAGAAGAATGTGACAAACATACATGTCAAGAACGTCACAAGTT
This sequence comes from Isatis tinctoria, assembly GCA_010577795.1. Taxonomy (NCBI): domain Eukaryota; kingdom Viridiplantae; phylum Streptophyta; class Magnoliopsida; order Brassicales; family Brassicaceae; genus Isatis; species Isatis tinctoria. Next base: position 37,001,149 of record CM021250.1, read on the forward strand.
ATCTCTTCCTTGTAGTGTTTACCTATAGATATGAGAACCTTGCAAGTCTTGCTAACTCGAACTTGTGATCCTCTCTTTACCCAACCAAGGCCATACGGTTTCTCATGACGAGTCGTGGGTAATTTCAGATGCTCCACCAGCTTTTGAGAAACTAAATTCTCGGAGCTTCCATTATCCACAATCACATTACACACCTTGTTTTGAATAGAACAATGTGTTCTAAACAAATTCTTACGCTGGCCTTCTTCTTTAGATGACAACAAGACTCGTTGCAGCACAAGGCTTATTATCTCTTCAGATTCTTCTTCAGTGAATTCAACTCCCTCATATTCTTTATTCCCAGCAAAATCCCTTTCGTCCTCTTCGCCTTCTTCTTCTATTATAGCGACCGTTCTCCGACTTGGACAGACATTTGATTTATGACCATGTCCTTGGCAACGGAAACACTTGTCAATGGAAGGCTTTGCATAAGAATTGTTCTGTCTCTGAGCTGGTGTTTTGTTCTGTTGTGTAGTATTAGAACTAGTATCTCCTTTGTTTCCGGGATTGGAGTCTTTATTGGCAACACTCTTTTCTTTCTCACTTGTTGGTTCAAAACTGCTCTGAGCCGTGTTTCTCCTGAATGTTGAGAACCATCGTGATGACTTTTCCATTAACTCGGCTTTCAAAGCTAGACTAGAGGCTTCCTGCACGGTCCATACGGTTTGCAAACCCATCTTTCCCTGAAGAGAACCCTTTAAACCGCTGATGTACCTAGCCACCTTCTGATTCTCTGTCTCCCCTAACTCATTGCGTTCAGAGAAACGCAAGAATTCTGCTGTGTATTCTGTCACAGTTCTGTTTCCTTGAACACAATCGAGATACATCTTGTAGAGAATCTGTTCGTAGTCTTCTGGTAAGAACCGCTCCAGCATTAACTGCTTCATTCGGCGCCAAGTCTTAACAGGTCCTTTCCTTTGTCTTTGCCTTTGGACAACCAGCTTATCCCACCACACAGCAGCAGTCTTTTTCAGTTTGATTGCTACCATCTTCACATGTTTATTCTCCGAGATTCCCATGACGTCGAAGAATTGATCAACATCGATTTGCCAATCAAGAAACTCTTCCACTCCCATAGTTCCATAGAACAATGGAATATCAGCCTTTACTCGATAATCGTGATTGTTCTGTTGGTTTCCTTCAACTATTTCTTCTTCGGATTCTTCTTCTGAACTGGAATTATCAATAGTAGCCTCACGATTATTCCTTCCTTGTTGAAACCGAACTTGTTCCCTTCCCCTGTCTCTTTGCCCAGCATTATTAATCTGGTGGGTAATGCCACAACCTGATTAGTTAATGTGGTCAGCAAATTTCCCAGGTTTGCGATAGCTGCCGTCAAACCCTGAAAATCTGCTTTGGTCACCGGTTGATCACCCATCGCTAATCAAGCTTCAAAAAGAGAAGGAGAAAGCCTTGCTCTGATACCACTTGACGCAGTCGGAAATCACAAAGGTTAGCAAACACTAAACTTTAAACTGAATTCAAGTTCTCAAGCCAAGAACTTGAATAGAAAGCTCTGGATTCCACCAGAAAAGATTAAAAGCTTCGAAACTTTTATTGAGAATAAGAATAAGATTGTGCCTAAAACAGAATACCTAAGGTCTCTTATATAGAGAAAGCCTAAAACATAAGATAGGAAATTCTACTTAAAAACCTAATAGAAAAAAGGAAAACATCAAATAAAAGGAAAACACTTAGAACAGGAAATTAGCTAGAAAATGGTTTGTTCCTAACTCTCTCCTGCATCAGGAAAAGAAAAAAAGAAAGAGAAACTAAGCTACATGTGGTCTTAGGGTAAAGAATTATACATTTTAAAATTTTCACAAAAAACAACATTGGAAGAAGTTAATTGAATCTGCATGTTTAAAATTCAGAAATCAGAGACTTTAGCCTCTTTTTTTGCATCATCTATGTCAAAATATAATGTGTATCCTTATTCTATGGTATTGAGAATATAGCATCTATATAGACATGGTTTAATTTAAATGAGAAATTTCACTCTTTTTGTAAATACCAAACTAAATTAAAAATCCTTATGCTAATACAAATTCCGAACAATATGAGAGAGTAAATAACATTTAATCGGAAAATGAGAGAGAGAATATACAGTGAAGGAGAATCAGTAAAATAACTTACTCGGAGTGAAGAACTGATGTACTTCATCTGTGAACATTTCTACTTTTGAACTGCGAAGAACTTAATAAGAGAGCTGTCAATAAAGAGAACCGAATGTTTTGGAGTGAATCATAAAAATTGGTAGACAAACAACTAAAATATTTGAGCACAAATTTTTCAGAGTGATTCATTCAAATCTTTAATAAAATCACATTTAGGTGAGGCTAGTCGGAACCTATAATAATATCAACCGTACATCAACAACTCCTATTCGTTTGTACCTCGGCTTAATACATGTATGAGTTTGATTTTTAGTCAAGATCTTCATCGCAGATGAGTATATTGACAAATTGTGCTTGTGTTTACATAGCTCAGTTGATCAACCAATAACATCTCACAAAGTTTTTTTTTTAATATTTAAAAAAACAAATTAATGAAGGAGGAAACTTAATGAAAACCCGTGAAATTAATACACCACATTTTAAATATTTAGACGCCTACTTCTTCCGAGTTTTGGCTGCCGCTGCATTTGCCGGCACAGTCGTCTTCTCGGGCTTTGGTGAGGAGACAAAATTTGTAAATAAGTTATGGTTGAAAAACAAAATCAATGATCAAGAGACGCTAAACACTCGCTTACCAAAAGGAATCTACAGAAAATATAACCAAATTGATTTGCACAAGGCTCATTTTGAGTAATCAAAGCCCATAATTTCTCCTTCACCATTGTGTCCTCTGAAGTACACACAAAGAAAATAAACACGATTAAGGAGAAAGCAATGTAGGACCTTCAGATTCTACTGAAAAGGGACTGTGTACGCTCCTGGTATGAATCTGCTTTGATGTCACATGCAGCAATCTTGGAAACGATCGGCAGAGCATGTATCCCATCTAGACTGTAATGCCTTTGTAAAACCCTGTCTTTATAAGTTGAACTAAAGGGGATATCAAGGCTGATATCTGTCGTATATATTCAGTAGCGTAATTAGTTAATGAAAGGGTTGAGATTATAGAAGCCAGAAAAGATGCTTGCAAGGAGACATGAGCAGGGTTGTATGAATTTCCTTTCCCTTGAGGAAGGACAAAGGGATATAGAAGCTGGCCTTCTTTTGTTAAAAAGAGCGTGACCTTCTTTCAGTTAATTTAAAATCAATCATTTAAGGTGAATAGTATTATTGGTAAAATCAATCATCCATCTTGAAGGGAGGAGGACAATAGCACATCATCAAAGTGTGAGCGTAGATTTAGAGAGGTAGATGATAAAGGACCATTCAGCGTTTTCTGCAAAACCAAAAGAGTGAAACCAAACAGTTTCACAACAATGTATGTCACTATATACTGTTTATCATTGACACTATCGGTTTACTTTTAGATTAAATAATCTATACCAATAAAAGCTTACTCAGAACTCAGAAGTGTGTGGTCGTACCATCAAATCAGAGATTCAAATATTTTGCGTTGGATCTATCCGATTAGCTTCCATTGTGCTTACCTGTTTTGGCTTATTCAGATGGAGAATAACATCATCTGAAGGAAATTCAACATTGTTCATGCTAAATCATAAACTAATTTAGCAAAAGTCCAAAGATCTTTCATAGCCACTTACCGGTGATGCAGATTTCAATCAAAATTGTTTCTCCACAAACAACACCTCACAAGATTCTCATAATCCTCTGGAAAATAAAATTTAGGGATTCTCTTATTCTTCAGTATTATATGGCAATGGTGGACTAAAACCAAACACCAAAATGAATTCAGAATCAATATATATTTCAGGAGTTGTAGGAGGATTATTTGAATCGAACTGATGGGGCCATGTGTGACGCTTTCTCCTCGTCTATTTTTTCCGTCGAAATAAAGATAATAAACATAATTGGGGAGGGAGAAATTGTGTCGAAACCAGTACAAAAATTTGGAGCCGAAGAGCTAGCACGGAAAAAAAACTGCATGAAACATTAATTTTTCGTAAGATCTTGTAACTCAGTGGCTGGGCAGCGAGGTTTGAAGCTGCAGAAATCATAGCTACAAACTGGGTTTTATAGCTTTCCTTGAGCAAAGCCTTCAATTTCGTGGTAGTGGCCACTGAAATAGATTTAGAGGTGAATACGTTGATGGAAGTTGATGGGATTGGCATTGAAAGATATTTAGTGGAGGAAACGTTCACGGGAGTTGATGAGATTAAAAAGATCATTTATCTGTGGGGAAACACGGCAGTGAACGGGAAATTGCAGATGAGTGAACATGGAGAATCTTTTGTTAGTTTTGGGTTTAGTCTAAATTGAGTTTTCTGGCCCATATATAATAGACTCTTAGTGGGCCGTTATGTTATTGTATACGATTGTTTGTTTTTTTTTTCAGAAAGCAGAGTAATAGTTTTTTGCTTATGACACGTGGCGTAAAGAGGAGGAAGTTTTATCTGGCTGAGGTGGACACAAGGAGGAGCCTCAGGCAGTCCCTTTTATTAGTATAGATTGCAAAAATTATTAAGTTAAACCATCCCACATTGGAAATCTGAGGAAAAAGACAATGCGGATGAATGTAAGTATACTTGATTTTATCTTAATTGATCATTCTTTCTTTCATTTTTTTTAAAAAATTCAAAAATCATTAAGTTAAATCATCACACACACTGTGTGTTTTGAATTTTTTTTTTTTTTGGAAAAATTAGGGTTTAGAAATCTGAGAATAGACGATTATGATGAGTGTAAGTTGAGTTCATCTTACTTCACTCTTTCTTTCCTTTTTAAAAAAATTGCAAAAATCATTAAGCTAAATCATTTCACATGCTGTCTTTTTGGAATTTTTTTGGAAAAAATTAGGGTTTTAAAAATCTGTAAAAAAACGTGTTTAGGTACATTTTTTTGTTTGCTGAAACGTAAATCTTTTGAAAAACTCATTATTTACTACCAGATTCGATATAATCTAGTAGACTATAGGGTCGGTTCAATACGATAACCATGTAATTCAATTACATTATCTGTACAAATAATGTACAGATACAAACTTGAGAACCTTACTTGAGAGTTTCTTAACTAAATTGTCAATTCCCTCCCTGAGAACCGTACTTGAGAGTTTCCTAACTAAATTTTTGCTTCTTGCAGAAGCAACTGATGATGATGTATCATTTGTGTTTCGATGTTTTCGTGGGCAATCATGGATTGGACGTGGTACAAAAGCTCCATCTGAAGGTGCGTGATCTCGGACTTGAGAGCACTGACCTACATGCCGGGATGCTGATGAGCTTGTACATCAGAGTGGCGAACCGCCCGGACCTTGCGATTCAAATCTTCTTAAGGCGTAGCCGTCCCGGTTATTCTGCATGGAGGAACTTGATTTATGCTTATGCTACATTTGATCCAAAGAAAGGGATTGCAGCGTTTGGGGAGATGGAGAAGACCAATATCAAACCTACTCCTCGGTCCTTCCAAGCGCTTCTTTATGCTCATGCGAAGAGTACAGACACCAAAATAGAAGAAGCTTTGAAGTTATTGGTGAGGATGGAGAATGACTACAAGATTGAGCCTGATGTCACACACTTGGGATGCTATATGTACACGCTAATCAACCATGGCTACATAGGAGCAGCTATTAAACAAGCAGCTCTAATCGTATTGAAAGTTTTTATTCGTTGTAGTGAATCGTGTTGGAAGTGATTTTTCTATTGATTTAAAATTGAAGTTTTTATTTGAAGTCATCATACCGAGATTCAAAAAAAATAATTAAAAAAAAAATTATCTCGTGTAAACATAAGTCAATTACTAGTATAAATTATTTGCGATATTAGATAAAATGTACGATCTAGATAAGTGCACAATTTAGAAATTTGTTTAGAGTATTATAAAACGTCACATCCACACTGTTTGCATCATGTCAACAAATTCCATGTTGCGTTTTTGTGTGTTTGTTGTCATCTATACAATGACACACACCACTCCAATCGTTATTCTATTACCATTTTCTCGACTCTGAAATTATCTTGGTGTAAATCAAAGTTGAGACTATAAACACATATGTCGTAGATCTTCATGTGCACTTTATCATCCAATCGTCTTTAAACCATCGATGTGGTTTTGGTCTATATTCAAAAAGAGCCTGTTTTTTACAGCAACTCAATTCTCTAAGCTAGCCAATATACTTTTAATGTATAATGTTTTTTTTTATTTGTAACTAGATTAGGACCCGCGTGATACGCGGGTGAAAATGAAATATTTGAAGTCTATAATTGATAACCCGCATTACATGATTTATATATTTAAATTTTGAGATTAAAAGTTGATTATGACAATTTAAAATCCAAACTTTTTTTAGATTAAAACCCCTATAAAATGAAATTAAACACCAACAAAAAATCTTTCAGATATCCATTGAAGCAATCTGTAGAAACTTTTATCGCTTAGACAGTTTTGTTCAAGCGATAAAAGATTATTATTTTTTAGAAAATGAATTATTATAATTTAACCGATAAAAATAATTTTAGACAAAACTTTCTAACCGATAAAAATGAATTCTCTAGAATTTTTTTAATATAATTAACTTTCAAAATAATTGAATATAATAATTTTATTAAAGAGCTAAGTTCTTTATATAGACACCATAAATATTTGTAACATTTTAGAAAAGCAATTATCTTTTTCTTAATTTATCCATTTATTGATTATATTTTTTTTTTAGTTGAAAGACTAAATTCCTTTTCTTTTTTAATAAGATATTAATAAGTTTATTTTCTTAAGTTATCTTTAACATTTTTTTATGATCATGTAAATTATGAAAGAGCTAAATTTTTTTATATAGACATCATAAATATTTGCTAGTTTTTAAAAAAAGTGATAATCTTTTTCTTAATCTTTATTTTTTATCGATTTTATTTCCTTTATTGGTTGAAAGGCTAAAATATTTTTTTTAAATTAAATATTAATAAGGCTATTTCCTTTAGTTTTCTTTATAATTAACCGAACGATGAATATTTTTGTATAGTTTCCTTTTTAATATTTGCAAACTTTTTTAAAAAGTCATAATTTTTTCTTAAACTTTATTTTTATCGATGATATTTCCTTTATTGGTTGAAAGACTAAAATCTTTTTTAAAATAAAATATTAATATGTCTATTTCTTTTAGTTTTTTTTAAAATTAACCGAACATTTTTCCTTTTTAATTCAGAGATTTCATTATGTATATTTTCTTTAGTTTTTTTTTAACTTAACTGCACAATAAATATTTTTCTATATTTTTTTTGTGCTCCATAATCAGAATTTCTTTTTGTCTACAATTCCCTTTTGCTTTAGGATTTTAGGATTAAATTAGCAATTTTTTAGATTAAAACCCGCATAAAATAAAATATTTGAAATCTAAATTTTTTCTTTCTTTATCGAATTAAACTGAATATAATTTTATTTTTATTTAATTACATAAACAAAATTATTCTGTGTCAAATTTAATCGACTCACTCAACATATTATATGATCATGTAAATTATGAAAGAGCTAGGTTCTTTATATAGACACTCATAAATATTTGCAAGCTTTTTAGAAAAATAATAATCTTTTTCTTAATCTTTTTTTATCGATTATATTTCCTTTAGTTTTTTTTAACTTAACTGCACAATAAGTATTAATTAGCATTTTTGAAACATATTTTTGTATAGTTTCCTTTTTAATTCAGAGATTTCATTATATATATTTCATTTAGTTTTTTTTTAACTTAACTGCACAATAAGTATTTCTCTATATTTTTCTTTTTGCTCCATAATCAGAATTTCTTTTTTTCTACAATAGCCTTTTGCTTTACGAATTTTTTTCCTTTTCTCTTTTATTCTTTAAAACTAAAATTTCTTTTTTTCTACAATTCCTTTTTTCCTTCATAAACTTTTTTCTGAAATACAATCATAAATTTTTCCTTTTTGATTCTTTATTCCTTTTGCAATTGTTAGTTTAAAATGTAATTATAATATTTCTTCTCTGTTTACACATGTTAAAATCTTAGAATAAGAATATGCCACATGGCACGATCTTGTTAATTAGCAACTTTGAAACCTTACTTTATATAATAAGATGCGTATAATTTAAGAACTCATTAAACAGTTTTAATTTCAAAATATAATCTTATTTGCTCTAAATAGTGAATTCTTTCTTTTATATGTGAGAAATTTTATACAATCTTGTATTTATTTCATTTTTTTATTATATTACATTTATGTAAATTTAGAATTATTTTAATTTTAAATGTTTTTTTTTTTCAACATCAAACTTTTATCTTTTTTCTTGTAAACATCAAATTTTATCTTTTTTTTTTATGTCAACATCAAAATTTTATCTTAAATATTTTGTTTTTTACTTTTTAGCTATTAAAACTTTTGTATATTTTAATCACCTTAATTATTTTTGAGACTTTAAACGTTATTTTAATCACAGAAAAGGATATAGGCCCAAATGCATTATTTTTCGTGATTTAAAGCCCAAAGACCTATTAATAATTAATCTAGATTAAAAACAAAAAGAGTAGACCCGACCCGGCTTAACCCGACTCGTTTGTTCTTCTTCCCGGGTTGCTCTCCGTTCTGATTCTCTCCATTAATTTCTTCCCAAACACAGTTCTCTTCGATCGTTTCTTGTTCCTGTCGTTAGCCTTGTTTCATCCCTTGTCGATAGTTTTTGTCAGGTAAAGAAATTGATAAACCTATCTTCCTCCTGTTCTACTGTAGATTATTCGGGATTAGAATTGGAATCGAAATTTGTTCGTGTGATGGATGTTTAGATAGCGGAACCAACCCTAGTCATGAAATCGTTGGATCAATTAGAAACCCTAATTACGGAAGAGGAGTGCCAGTATGACGAGGAGGAAGAAGAAGAAGAAGATGTTGATTTCAATCCTCTTCTAAAGGAAACTCCTTCTCGTGAAGCATCTTCGAGTTTGAGCTCTGAAGTCGAAACTCTTGATGGTGAAATTGTGGATAGCATTACTGTTGCGCTAAGCCAAGACGGCAGGGAAGCAAAGGAGGAAATCGCGATGCAAAGTAATGTCGAACCAATCCCCAATAAGGACTCTGAAACCAACGGTTCTCAGAAAGGAGGCGACTTTGTAAGACAAGAAGAAAGCTCGGCTAATGAAAACGGAGACATGATCCAAACTCAGAAGCAAGTTCTGATGCCAGATGAGGAAGATGATGCGATCTGCAAGCGGACTAGAGCTCGGTATTCGCTCCAGAGTTTCACTCTTGATGATCTGGAGGCTTTCCTTCAGGAGACTGATGATGAGGATGACATTCCAAATGTTGATGATGAGGAAGAATACCGCAAGTTTCTGGCCGCCGTTTTACACAGTGGTGATGCTGAAGTTCAGTTGGTACAGAGTGGAAATAACGATGATGACGATGATGAGGACAACGATCTAGACTTCGAGATAGAACTTGAAGAAGCACTAGAGACTGATGACGAGGAAATTATACCGGAAAAGGTCACAACAGACGACAACAAAAGCACTAAGCGACGCCCCGTGACTAGGCAGAAGAGACTGCAAAACATCTCCTACCAACACAAAATCAATTCGCCTGAGCAGGCTAGCAGACTGTTACGCCCTCTTGTACCTATATTACCCGTTGCACCACCTGCTCTGAGGTTTCCTGCTACTGAAGCTGTTGCTTCATCGGCAAACAGCAAATGTATTGGCTTCAGTCAAGCCCAGATGGGAGAATTGCATTGTTTGATTCAAGATCACCTTCAACTTCTAATCCAAGTTTACTCTCTTTGTGCACTTGATCATTCACGGCAACACATTGGATCCCAAGTCCAAGGACTTATATCTGAGATGATCCAACAACACCAAGGATATGTTTCACGCCAAAGTCATCTTCTTGTCTCCGGTTCGGCATCATCGGTTCTGGATACTGTGGATCTAGCTGGGAGATATCTAGTTGATGTTTCTAGCGGTATGTTATTTGGTTGAAAGATACTGTGCTATATCTCACTATGTTTTCTTATCTGTTTTATTTCGCTATATAACTGTCTTGTTTATTGAACCATTGTAGCCGTTCAAGATTATCGAAGGTGTCAAGTGGAATCCGGTTTTGATGCTTCGTCTCAAAGAGTGCCATTGTTTCCACTTCCTCTCGAACAGATCGTAAACAGTCCGCCTTCAGCCCCTAGTATAAGTAAGTCACCATCACCTCAACAGCAGTCTAAGAAGACGTTGGCTGCTACACTTGTTGAATCGGCGAAGAAGCAATCTGTTGCCTTGGTCCATAAGGATATCGCCAAGTTAGCTAGAAGATTTCTGCCGTTGTTCAAAGTATCGCTATATCCCCACAAGGCTCCTGCTGCAGCTGTTAGCAATCGGTTCCTTTTCACTGAGGCTGAGGATGAGTAAGTTTCTTTCCTTTTCCTTTTCTTGCTCTAATCTAGTAGAAAATTGATTCACTGTGCTGCTTGTATGCAGATTACTGGCACTTGGAATAATGACCTATAACTCAGACTGGAAGGCGATAAAGCAGCGGTTTCTTCCATGTAAAGGCGAGCATCAGGTAATCATCACTGCATTTCTGCAGAAATAGGAATAGCCTTTTGTGGGTACGAAGTAATCAGTTGGTATTGATTGGGTTGCTCTCATTATCATAAGGGATACTCTGACCACAAAACTCAACTGCTATCTTTACAAAAACTTTAGGTTGATGCACTTCCTGTAGCATATGAAGTCTTTTTTTTTTAATCTGCTATCCTTCCAGAGACCTATAAATCGGTGTACTGATGTTTTAAACATAACTGTATTAACTTCAATGTAGCTCATGATTTGCCGTGTGGCTTAATAGGGTTTTCATCAACCAGGCTGATGATCAAGAAATGAAAGACTTGTCTCTGTTAATACATTCTACTTTTATTTGTTTCAGATTTATATTAGGCAAAAAACCGAAGATCATCTAAAGCCCCAGATAATCCGATTAAGGTCTGTTATATGCGTGATATGATTTATCATCCACCTATTCTATTTGTATGCTTATTTGTCTGCCTGTCGGTTCCCTTAACCTTAAGTCAGTGGCCTGAATTTGTTTGTCTACAAATAAGCACTGTGGAACCGTTACATATATATCATCCACATAAGAGATATCAGTATACGAACTCATTGTCATAAAGATACCGTGGATGCCGTGACAAAAAAATTGGATGATTATTGGATAAGATGACCATCTTCGTATGCTTTTATCAGCTTCACTAATATATTGGTCATTCATGGGTGACATTGACATAATATGTATAGTTACTTTTTTTTTTCAAGCATGCCATGGCTCAATCTAAATATACATGGTGTAGCTTACCGAACATACATTATGCAAGTCAACATTACATGTTTAAGACGGATACAGACCGATGCCTAAAAAGATGATATGTATTTTAGTCTGTTCCAACCACAATTTCAAGGTGTTACTGGATTTTCTTCTTACTGGTGTATATGTTCATATTTTGCCACCTACAGGCAGTTTCGAGGATGAAAAACTCTCCCCTAACCCCACAAGAGATAGAACGTATACAAGAGGTAATTTGACAAGCGCACCCTTTTCAATTCTGATTGAAAATCGTAAGTTGAATGCTCCGTATAAATTTGAATGCTCAGGGACTGAAGTACTTCAAACATGATTGGATGTCGGTGTGGAAATTCATTGTGCCTTATCGAGACCCATCCACACTGCCAAGGCAATTGCGCACTGCCCTTGGAATTCAGAAGTCGTATAAGCTAGATGATGTCAAAAAGGAGAAGCGGCGATTATATGATACAAACAAAAGAAAGTCCAGAGAGCAGCTGGCATCTGCAAGAGAGGTCTGTCTTTCATATCTGTGGCTACCCACTCATACTGAGTATGTTAATTTTGGCTTTCTCATAAAAGATGTAATTTACGTTTACTCACCTTTCATTCGCATGTTGCAGGACCGTCATGGTAATATTGCTTCTAAGGCGAATGAAAATCATGTTGGACATGAATTGGTGGATAATACAGGTGACGCATACCTTCATGAAGGATTTTTAGCAGGCTGGAGGCCTGGCATGCCAACTCTATTTTATTCTACATCTATGCACTCCTTTAACAATCCCAAGGATGTTCCCCGCAATCAGTCAGTACAAACATGTACTGGTGAAGGATCTAAAAATGCCCAAATTCTGACATATACGCGGAGGCTTGCACCTCCTTTTATTCCTCTGTACCACCACACATCTGGTACAGCACCAGGTGACTCAAGAGCACCGGTGATGCATCGTGCTCGTAAACAACGCAACAGAAGTGTAGTGAGACTAGCCCCTGATTTACCTCCACTTAACCTTCCATCTTCGGTCCGTGTTATCTCGCAGTCAGTGTTTGGGAAGAACCAGTCTGAAACATCCTCCAAAACTTGTATCATTAAGGGTGGCATGTCCAATGTTTCTGGGAAGGGAGTTTTGGGTACTGAACCTCCTTGCCTCTCAGCTGACGGAGATAACAACGGTCCCCCTTGCGATAAAGATTTGCCTGCAGAGAGCTCCTCTGGGATGGGCGAGACGGACAATGACTCAGATCTTCAAATGCATCCTTTATTGTTCCGGACCCCTGAGCATGGACAGATTTCATGTTACCCTTCAAACAGAGACCCAGGATGTTCTACTTCCTTTAGTTTCTTTTCTGACAAACGACCTCAGCTGCTGAGTCTTTTCAACAGTCCAAGGCAAATGAATCACTCAGCTGATCAGTTTCAGAAAAAACCATCATCAAATGATCACGAGGCAGCACCGGGGGACAGCTGTTTTCATCCTCTTCTTCAAAGAACCGAGTGTGAAACGAGTTTTCTTATCAGTAGACGTGGGAACTTAGACGCAGACATTGGCAAGAAAGGCAGATTGTGTCAACTTCAGGATATTTCTAGTGCTGTTGAGAAGACTTGTATCCCTGGTGCTGGTCGTAATGACGCCAGCTTGAAACCTTTGAGTTCTAGCAAACATGGTACAAATGTGAACATAGATATCAATCTAAGTCCGAGCTCTTCTAAGGTAAAAGATTGTGGTAGTGTCTCAACAGTAAATATTTCAGAAGTTCCAGACATTTGCATGAGTCAACGTAATAATGGCTCTGAAGTGCCTGGATCAACCACAACAAGCGATAGATGCATTGACGAGATGGCTGATCAGTCTAATCTAGGTATAGTGATGGAACAAGAGGAATTAAGTGATTCTGACGAAGAGATGATGGAAGATGAACATGTCGAGTTTGAGTGTGAAGAGATGGCTGACTCCGAAGGGGAAGAGGGCTCAGAATGCGAAGAAATCAATGAATTACAAGATAAGGTAAGTTGTAGTTACTATACAGTTATGTATATAGTGTCCCTCAGGGGGCAGCAATCTTATTTGTTTATTTCTTTTCCCGTAACTTAGGACATTGTGAGAAATAGGATTGAAGCATATATGGATCCTAATTTCCAGTAGATTTAGAGATGTCCTTTTTGTTGTGTAGTTATGTGGCTTTTGGATGGTCTTGGTGATTCATGAACTTTTCCGTCTACAGGATAATAGAAGCTCTGCATTAGAAATAGCTTCAACAAAGGTCGATTCTGGCAAAGAACTAGGCAAGGATTCTCCAAACAGTCCTTGGTTGAGTCTGGATCCCAGTAGCCGCCCCTCAAGTAGTAAGTTTAAGGGCATAGAGAAGACGGAGCCAGCAGATAAAACGACCATGACACAATTTGGTCCTAAGAGATCACGCAAAAAGAGGACGCCAATGAAGAGCAGAGATGCAGGATCAAAGGAAGACGCAGGTGGTTCTCGGTTGAGACTGGGACCTCTCGCCCTCCCTTCAGTGAAGAAAACCAAGAAGTGTGTCGGGCAGGCGGAAACAAGTCCAAGTATTGAGACATCCTGAGAAAATCTTAGGCCCAACAACAAATGATCAGCTCTCCCCCACTCCAAATCTCTTCGAGTTACAGAGACATCACATTACGGCCAATCTGGAGAACTGTGTTCTTTGGGTTTACCTTCTTGGAGGTTGCGGTACCCATGGACTTTGCTACTAACGAGGTTATTTAAAATATTTTCTCTTAGATGTTTGGACACTTCCATTAGAGCCATGAGTTACGAGGACATAAAATGGTAAATAGTCTGATAAAACTTTCAGGATTTAGGTGCGCGCAGTGACAATTGCTGGGTACAAAAATGAGTAGTGCATGAGGCAGAAGGACTAAGATCCGGCTTTTGTCAGATTCAGGTCAGCCATTTCTTTTGTGAGTTCTCTTATTCCTTTGGGTATATTATTAATTTCTAGATATTTCGTATCAGCTGTGTGAAAGAGCTGGGAATCAATCTATCTCTCTCTAATCAAAGAGTAAATATTTATATGGTAAAATAAGGAATACTAGTTTAATCCAAGTAATGGCAAAAAAAAAAAGTAGTTGACGAAAACAGAAACCTTGCTTACAAATGGGTACTTGTTTTTCTTTGCAATTTTACAGGGCTTGTAGGACGTAATGGTACAGGAAAAACAACGTTTTTGAGGTATCTGGTATTCTTGCTAATTGCCAGATATTGCTTGCATGATCGAGCAAGAAGTGGTGGGTGACAACACAACAGCGTTATAATGTGTTCTTAAAACTGACATTGACAGAGCCAAGCTGTTGGAAGAAGAAACTCAAATACTGGCTAAGCTGGTAAGCTACAAGCTTGTTTTACTAATAAAGGACTCGTTGCTTCCTGCTATTAGCATCGACTCGTGAAGACTGTCATGAAGACTGTCGTTTGGATATCTGAAGAGTGAACTGGAGGTGGAAGAGCCCACAAATATAGATCGTGGATACACATTATAAACATCAACAATAACGTAGTCATTTGACTTTGGTGTTTTTGACTCATTCATGTAAGACTGTAAAACTTTTAATTTGTGAATAGGATTCATCTTTACAGAATGCTAAAACATATCAACGATTCTTTTACAGAATGCATCTGCGCACAGAACGCTTTACTCATGAATTGCTTTGATGAGTTCAGCCAATGATGAGCTTGTGTCTTCGTGATCTGTGCCTCATCATTATCTATGCGTTTCATTGGCATAATTGATATGCTCAAATTTACCTTTTGAACTTCTCTCAAATTAAGAGATCAATTGTAATACTTAGGGGTCGATTTTCACAGAGACTCAAGATCACACAATAGATTATAGGTTTTCGAATTAAGCTAAACGAGAATAAATGTAATAAAACCAGTGCAGTAAAATCGGTTGTAAATCAGATGGGAGAAACGTCAGGCTCAGAGAATTCTCAGAAAATCAGGAATGCAAGCTAATCAGTAAATCAGGATTCTGCTATGTTCTAGAACTCGAAACACAATATTCAAATCAATCAACTCTCGTTGCAGAGATTTCTATGTCTAGATCCTAGAATTCCAAATCTCTTTGCAAATTCAAAGGCTCAGACATGCATTAAATTCAAGTTCGATATGTTCACAAAATACCTAAACCAAATCTCTTTGCGAATAGCTATTTTGCTCATCTAAGGTTCTTTCTAGCTAATTAACCAACTTTCGTTGCGAGAATCAACCTATGATTAATAATCTAACTCGTCAGTTCAGATCAAGCATTAATCACAAACTAGATGAAGAACTAGTGTTCCAGAATCCTTAACTAACCAATCAACTTAGCAATCCATGAAATCCCTAATGAGAAACCCTAAACCTAACTAGCAAACTACTCAGACATGGAGATTGAAACAATAAACATGTTTGAATAAGATTGCATAAAAGAAATTAGAATAGAGATTAAAGGAGTTCTGAATCTTCTCTGAAGGAGTCTGAATTCTTCTCTCCAAAACTCTAGCTTAGAATCATAGAATAGGTCTAAACAATGACCTTAAAATAGTATATATATCCTAAAAACTCGACCAGGGATTTAATTGCAATTATGTAAAACTTCTGGGCAATTTCCTTTCTTCAAAAGTCGGCAGAACGTGAAATCCCGATCGGTGTCGATCGACACTCAGGAGTGGTGTCGATCGACACCAAGCTCAAAAGTGGTCTCCGACATGCATTCTTCAGCACATCTTCCTATTTAGCTCCAGAATGATCCATAATCTCCAATTAAGCTCCAAACGTACCTAAACATGTAAAAGACTCTAAAAGACTCCAAAAACACTAAAAAGACTCTATATACACAACTTATATCATGGCTAAAAACCATAAAAACCATGAAATATCAACTCCCCCAGACTTAGCTTTTGCTTGCCCTCAAGCAAAACAGAAGACTAAACCTGTGAAAGAGGTTTGAAAACATAGGAACACACTTATCCCTTAGAACACTGAATCAACCAAAACTAGAGTAAAGCCACATCAAACAGTACTAACTTAAGTTAAGACCTCTAGTAATTTTCCGCAGACTTACTAACCATCCAGATTCCAAACCACAACCCATAAGAGTAATCTAAAATCCCCATTGCTGACCTTATTAAGTTTTTAGTGTAGTCTCATCGAGGGAGTATCGATCTAAGGACACATGGACTCTTACTTACTCAAGAACCTGAATTTGTGGATAATCTGCTTCTAGTTTCCTTTCTCCCTCTTTTCTCGCTTCCAATCAGTCGATTTTTCCCTACTAGGGTATCATTTTTTTTTTATCGACTGATTGTTCTTTTTTTTTTTTTTTTAAATAAGTATCCATGATTCAACTTCTTAATTCACTTCTTTTTCAAAGCTATATCTCTTTTTCATTCCTTTTTCTATTTTTTTTAGAGACACTGAAGGGAAGAGAGAGGGAAACCATAATCACAGAATAATCCTATCAGACCTAAGAAAGGAATCCGATTCAAAGTATACCAAGCCCCAAGATGAGAGAAATTAAGTTCATTATATCTAAGCCAGCTCTGGATCATCTAAACACTCAAATGATATGGGGATAATGGAAGATCAATTTACCTTTGGAATTTCCTGTTGGTAGAAACTGCTGTCAGTGGCTGTAAGAATGGTCACTAAAGAGGTAGCTAAGACAGTTTATTCCAAGTAAAGTTCATTGTTCCCAACAAGCTTTTGACTCAATAAAAACAATTTTTTGACACAAAAGACTCTCAAAAGAAAAAGAAAACCAAAGTTAGTAACCACCTCCCCCAGACTTGAATAACACTGTCCCCAGTGTTAACAGGCATGAGTTTGGTCAAAAGAAAATAATTAGAATAGAAAAGGTTAAGATCGGAGACGCTTACCTGCAGTCGCGATTGGTGTCGACCGACACCAACGAGTAGTGTCGATCGACACTGGTCTACGATTCCCTTTTTTTTTTTTAAAGGATAAAAACAAAACTAAAAATTAGCAAAAATCAAACGAAATCCAAAGAAAACTCCTACCTAATAGTGGGTTGCCTCCCACTCAGCGCTTATTTTCAGTCATTAGCTTGACTATGTTGGAGCTTAGGTATCTGGTGGATCAGAGAGTGGCACCGAATGCCTCTGAGAAGAGCATCTCATCATTCAAGGTGGTGTATAGGCAGTTTGTGAATGAGATCGACCAAGGAATGAAGGAAAAGCAGCAGGGTGAGACTTAGTTCTAGGTGGTACACTCCTTTTTCCTGCAGAATCATCAAAAGAAGAAACAAGCGCTCTACGATAATCTCGTGGCTTGTTTAACTGTGAGACAGCTTTTGCACTTTGAAAATTCTTAATGATGATATCAGGAGGTTTAGAATTAGGAATAGGAAGTGCATACCTTTGCTCTATTGGAGGTGAGTGAGGTGCGAGATGTATAGATTTTTCTGTTTAACAACAGTTGATGGGTCTTTTGGACTACAAAACTTCTGAAAATTCGGAGTTTTAGGCGTCTTTGGCTTGGCCTGTGGAGGGTGTCGACCGACACCAACAGTGGTGTCGATCGACACTGAACCTGAAACTCGGGTCTCTGCACTTTTTCTGCAATTCAACTCTGCAATCCGAGTCTCCATCACAAAACATCATCCTTCATCAACTTGTCTTTAAGTGGACCCTTATCTTCGACCCTTGTCCTAAAAAGATGATCTCCACTCCAATCTTCAAGCCCAGCAGCTTGCTTAGAAATCTCAACCAATTCCTCTTGAACAATCAGCTTGTTCACTTGCTCAGTAGCCCCCAGCTCCTTGACATACCCAGCAGTAATGTCATCTGGCTCCTCATCCATGGCAACCTCTACAGAAAAGGTTTGACCATCTATGGTAGGTTTTCTCCTCAGCTTCTCCATGTCAAAGTTCATGACCTTATCTCCCAAATCAAGCTCTATCTGCCCTTCTCTGACATCAATAATAGCACCTGCTGTAGCTAAGAATGATCTTCCCAGAAGAAGAGGATCCAAAGGTTCTTCACCATATTCCAAAACCACAAAGTCTGTGGGGATAGTGCATCCTGCAATCTGAAGTGGAACATCCTCTTAAACACCTTCTGGAATCCTCTTGGAACGATCAGCAAGGACAAGATGAATCCTTGTAGGCTTGAAGTCAGTCAACCCAAGTCTCACAGCAACAGAATATGGCATTAGGTTAATGTTTGAGCCAAGGTCACATAGAGAGTGAGGAAACCTTTCTGTTGAGATGTAGCAATCTAGCACAAAACTCCCAGGGTCAGGTAACTTCTTTGGAATCCTATGTTGAATCATAGCACTGACCTGTTCAGACACTCTCACCTTCCTCTCTTTCCTTGACACTGTCTTTTTCAAGAGGATTGCCCTAATGTCCTTTGTGAGCAAAGCTGCTTCCTCAGGACTAATACCATTCACAACCATCCTCTTAACATACCTCTTAATTGGAGGTGAAAACTTGACTGCATCAACCAATGGTATCTCAATCAGCACTTTGTCCATGATTGCCTTGCATCTGATCTCTTCCAACTCTTGTTTAGACTTCTTACATGCCTTTGGAAAGGGAATTTTAGGCTTATAGGCATTTTCCTCGTGTGCTGTGTGAGAATTGGCCAATTCTGGCTTGCTCCGCGATGGGTGTCGATCGACACTAGGTTGGTGTCGATCGACACTGACTTGTGTCGACCGCTTCGAAGAGGTGTCGACCGGGTTGGTCGACAATCGTCCGTCACGACTCGAAATCTCGAGTTTTTGGGATGGTGTCGATCGACACCCCAGGTTGGTGTCGATCGACACCTGTTCTGGGACGTCAAAATCTTCATCAAACTCTGCATAACCCACGGATTTTTCTTCTTCTTTTATCATGATGGCATTGACATGATGCCTTGGATTTGAATCAGTCTTTCCAGGAAGAAAACCTTCTTGCCTTTTCATGGAATCAGCAGTTTGAGCAACCTGAATATCCAATTTCTTGACATGGGTGCTCAAAGCTTCAAATTTCCTATTCAGGGTTGTGTACATGGAATCCAGCTTTCCATTGAAGTCAACTGCCAACTTTGTCTGACCTTCAAGAACTTGCTCTAGCATACCCTCCAATTTGCTTTCTGAACTTGGTGGAGGAACTGGTTGATAAGAAGAAGAACCATAATTCCTTTGGAAGTTGCTGTTGCTGTTGTTCTGAAAAGCAGGCTTCTGAAATTGAGGCTTCTGAGCAAAATCATAGGACTTTTGATTGCTTGTAAAGGCACTCCTCTGACCATAACCATTGTAAGACATGTTCCCTTGTTGATTTCCAAATCTCTGATTCTGAAAACCTGCTCCACCAACATAATTCACATCCTCTTTTTGACCATCAAGAGTTTCAACCTCTGCAGCAAAGTGAACATGTTTTTGGCCCACAAGAATGCTGTGAACTGAGTCTAGCTTTGCCTTCACTTCAGCCATTTGACTTCCATCCATTCCTCCAGCTGCTTTCTTGCTCTCAAAGTCTGCATTCTTGGTACTATTGCTAGATACCAAGTTCTTAATAAGCTTTTTGGCTTCAGCTGGACTTCTAGTGTTGAAGTTTCCTTCACTTGCAGCATCAAGAGCCATCTGATACCTCCAGTCAATTCCCCTGAAGAAAATTTCCAGCAGCTGAACATCACTGAACCCATGATGGGGACAGTCTCTCTGATAAGATCTGAACCTCAACCAAGAAGCTTTGAAGGCTTCGGTAGGCTCTTGTTTGAATGTAGAGATTTTAGTTCTCAGATCTTCAGACCTTGCATCATCAAAGAAGTTGGTGAGGAAGGCAGTCTTGGTATCAGACCAAGTGGTTAGAGAACCTGGGCTCTCATTCTTGAGCCAGTAAGCTGCATCCCCAGCAAGAGAATATGGGAATAACTTGCACAGAAGGTAGTCCTGAGTGACTCCATTCAGTTTGATGCTTGTCACCAAGTCCTCAAACTTCTCAATGTGATCCATAGGGTGCTCATGAGGAAGACGATGGAAAGGATGTTGACCCACAAGAGTGAAGTAGACAGGCTTCAACTCAAAATCATTCCTTGGGAAAGTAGGAGGGCGAATCGCAGACCTGTTTGCGTAGAAAAGATCAGGCCTGTTAAAATCAGCAAGAGTCCTCCCTCTAGCGGCATTCGCATCATCTTGTACAATGATTTCTTGGATGACATTTCCCTGGTCATCAATCTGGTCGCCGTTCTCGTTGTAGGATTGACCCTGTTGGTCTCGTAAGACTCCAGTAGCATCAGGTCGAATGATAACTCTCCGATTCATTGCTACTGATCTCTTTGCCTTAAGGTTCGTTCGTTCTAACTCTCTCAACTCCTGATTCGTAAGATTCAAAAGTTTAGCTTCCTTGTCACTCCGGGTGTTGCGAGTATGCAGAAACCTGAAACAAAAGAAAGGAGAAAGAAAGAATGTGAGTAAACAAGAAATAAAATGTTTAGACTAAATTCTATTCCTAATCTAATGGCGAATTTAAGAGTCCCCAGCAACGGCGCCAAAATTTGATATGCTCAAATTTACCCTTTGAACTACTCTTTCAAATTAAGAGATCAATTGTAATACTTAGGGGTCGATTTCCACAGAGACTCAAGATCACACAATAGATTATAGGTTTTCGAATTAAGCTAAACGAGAATAAATGTAATAAAACCAGTGCAGTAAAATCGGTTGTAAATCAGATGGGAGAAACGTCAGGCTCAGAGAATTCTCAGGAAATCAGGAATGCAAGCTAATCAGTAAATCAGGATTCTGCTATGTTCTAGAACTCGAAACACAATATTCAAATCAATCAACTCTCGTTGCAGAGATTTCTATGTCTAGATCCTAGAATTCCAAATCTCTTTGCAAATTCAAAGGCTCAGACATGCATTAAATTCAAGTTCGATATGTTCACAAAATACCTAAACCAAATCTCTTTGCGAATAGCTATTTTGCTCATCTAAGGTTCTTTCTTGCTAATTAACCAACTTTCGTTGCGAGAATCAACCTATGATCAATAATCTAACTCGTCAGTTCAGATCAAGCATTAATCACAAACTAGATGAAGAACTAGTGTTCCAGAATCCTTAACTAACCAATCAACTTAGCAATCCATGAAATCCCTAATGAGAAACCCTAAACCTAACTAGCAAACTACTCAGACATGGAGATTGAAACAATAAACATGTTTGAATAAGATTGCATAAAAGAAATTAGAATAGAGATTAAAGGAGTTCTGAATCTTCTCTGAAGGAGTCTGAATTCTTCTCTCCAAAACTCTAGCTTAGAATCATAGAATAGGTCTAAACAATGACCTTAAAATAGTATATATATCCTAAAAACTCGACCAGGGATTTAATTGCAATTATGTAAAACTTCTGGGCAATTTCCTTTCTTCAAAAGTCGGCATAACGTGAAATTCCGATCGGTGTCGATCGACACTCAGGAGTGGTGTCGATCGACACGAAGCTCAAAAGTGGTCTCCGACTTGCATTCTTCAGCACATCTTCCTATTTAGCTCCAGAATGATCCATAATCTCCAATTAAGCTCCAAACGTACCTAAACCTGTAAAAGACTCTAAAAGACTCCAAAAACACTAAAAAGACTCTATATACACAACTTATATCATGGCTAAAAACCATAAAAACCATGATATATCAATAATTCCATCTTCTTTCATTTTCCTACACAGCTTGTCCGCTTCACGCCGTCGGCCTTTCCTAGACAATCCTGATATCATTGTAGTGTATGCTATAGCATCAGGCTTCACTCCTTTGAGTGTGAGGCTACAGAACAAACACCAAGCCTCTTTCACCTTACCAGTTCTACACAGCCCTTGAATGATGATATTATATGCGATGATGTCAACGTATCTTTGACTCTTTTGCATAACCTCTACTACATAGACAATCTAACAAAATATCGTTTGAGCATCAAGACTAGGTCAAGGAGTTCAACCGATGTAAACCAGCCAGGTCTCTAAACATCCTAGATCTCAAAATGAACTCAAATTCAGGTTTCCAAACAACCTTCACCTCAAAACGGCTTAAAAAAAATCCAGGTCTCAAATTAGGTCTCCAAACGAACTACACCTTAAAATGGCCTGAAACAAGGTCTGTAAACGAATCACCCCTCAAAACGGTCTCAATCTACATGCCTTAAAACATCAATGTATCATAAAAGGTCTTAAAATTCCTTGATGCTTTAAAGATCTTAAAATCCTGATACGGCTTAAATTCCTTGATGCTTTTGTTTGTGCCACTTCGCCATCCACGCTTGTGCCTTGGGAATACCTGCTGCTATAGCGATCCCTAGAACTCCAATGCCAACTATGCCAAGGGCATGGGTCTTGGGTATATTGTAATGCCTTGTCCAGAAAATCGCAATGATAATCTTCAGCAGCAGAGTCAGGATCCCGGTAAGGATCGCCCTAAAAACCCAAGGGTGGGCAAATCCTCCAATGACTACTGGTATTATACCACCTAGAAAGATCCAAGGGATCACAACAGTAGGCTTCATTTCAAACCTTTCCACCTGCAACAAAAACAACAGAAAGTCTTTACAAGTCCCAGAAAAAACCAGATTCAAAGAATAGAAAGTGCTTACATTAGATATGTGGCTGATGATATTGTTAACCATTTTACCAATCACATCTCCAAGAAGACTTGCAAATGCAGTCATGAATGTTATCTGTACATTCTTGTTTGCCTGTGTGACTACATAAGCCGTGAGGCTGACGAAACTCCCCATGAAGTTTGCAAGCTCATTGCTACCTACAGTTCCTTTAGGGGCTATGATGTTCTTCATAGAGTCGGGAAGACTATTCGGCATTCCAGAATCACTGATCTGGTTCTCAGTTACTATGTACATGTTATGTACGGGTTAACAAATACTTACTTTAATTTAATATAAATTTAAAAATGTAATATAATGTATAATATCATTTAATATAAATTTGAAAATCCAAGGTTTGGGTCTTTCGATTTCTGAAAAATAACTAGCATACTAAAACCGTATCTACTTGATTTTGTTAGAATTGGATAGGCCAGTTTCGGTTTTTTTTTTTCCCAGTTATCTCGGTTTAAAAGTGAATAACACTGTCACATTCATTTTTGATTTCAGGATTTTTACAAAATAAAATATAAGCTAAATTTATTTTAAAAACTCCACATATTATATAATATTCATTTTATGTTATGCCCTAGATTCATAACAAATTAAAATGACAACAGACACAAAACCATTTCTTGACATATGTTTTGCCTGAATGGATACAAATTATAAACATCAACAATAATGTAGTCCTTTGCCTTTGGTGTTTCTAACTCATTCATGTAAGGCTGTAAACATTATATTACAAGTTAAAATATCATTTGTCAAGGTATCGACCCATTAGCATTTGGCCATGTATATTTTACACAATCTGATGTCATCTTTATAAAATTGTGTTGAATTTGTTAAGATTCATGTGTGTGTTGTTTAATATGCAAGGAACCATATTACTCATATTGAACAAAAGGAATAGACTACTACTTACAGTCTTACAATTTACAACAATTCAAGAGTTGGACAAGACCTTTGAACAAAGACAACTTGATGGCAACATTATCTCATCTATTTCTTATAGGGTCTAACTTGACTGCATATAAAAGAGTAGAACACAAAATGAATGTCAAAATTTTAATTTGTGCGAATAGGATTCATCTTTACAGAATGCTAAAACATATCAACGATTCTTTTACAGAATGCATCTGCGCACAGAACGGTTTACTCATGAATTGCTTTGATGAGTTCAGCCAATGATGAGCTTGTGTCGTGATCTCTAAGTGCCTCATCATTATCTATGCGTTTAATTGGCATAATCCCATCTTCTTTCATTTTCCTACACAGCTTATCCGCTTCACGCCGTCGGCCTTTCCTAGACAATCCTGATATCATTGTAGTGTATGCTACAGCATCAGGCTTCACTCCTTTGAGTGTAAGGTCACAGAACAAACACCAAGCCTCTTTCACCTTACCAGTTCTACACAACCCTTGAATGACGATATTATATGCGATAACATCAACATACATTTGACTCTTTCGCATAACCTCTACCATCACCAGCGCTTTCTCTATCTTCCCGTTACTACATAGACAATCTAACAAAGTGTTGTAAGTAACAATGTCAGGAGGCACACCGCAATCAACCATCCGACAGAAAAGCTTTTGGGCAAGAGTGAGTTTGCCCGCTTGGCAATAGCCGTGGATAAGAGTGTTGTAAGTGAAAGCGTCGCCAGCCAATCCTTGATGAGCCATCTTACAGAAGAGTTTCATCCCATCCTCTACTCTCTTAGATTTGCAAAACCCGTTTATGAGAGTGTTATAGGTCACTAGATCCGGGAAACATCCCTTGTGTACCATCAAAACTAACATTTGCTTGGCCTCAGCTAGGCGACCGTCAATGCAGAGGCCTTGGATGAGTGAATTGTAAGTGAAGACATTAGGATGTATAGACCTTCGGATCATCTCCTTGTACAAGTTTTTAGCCTCAAAGAGATTCCCTTGTTTCACAAACGTATGGATCAGTGCGCTGAAAAAGATCACGTTAGGATCGAGTTTCCTCCTCTGCATCATATCTCTCACAAGTCGAGCCGCCTCGCTCCATCTGCCAGACTTACAAAGGGCGTTTATGAGAGTGTTGTAGGTAACAGCATCCGCTCTGAGTCCTTTCTTCTCCATGAGGCTGAAAAGCTCCAACGCGTTATCCGCATCTATGTTCTTGCAAAGACCATTAATCACAGTGTTGTAGATGACAAGATTAGGCTCATATCCAGATTTAGCCATCGTGTCGACGAGAGATAAAGCCTCGTGAAGTCTATTCCTGCGACAGAACCCGTTGAGCAGAGATCCAAGGGTGACAATGCTTGGCTCAAACCCGAGTTTCATCATCTTCCCAAGAACGGATATAGCGAGAGAGAGCCGAGAGCATCTGCAGAAACAATCTATCAAGATAGTGCAGCTATAAAGATCGTGTTTTACCCCAAAATATTCCATCTTGTGGAAGAGATAGACGACGACGTCATGCTTGTTCATCTTGGCGATGGCAGTCAAAACTATAGTGAAATCAACAATGGTGGGGAGGGGACGAGACTGGAGCATCTCACGGAACAAACAGAAAGCATCATCAAACTTGATAGAGTGAAGCTCACCAGTTGTCAATCTCTCTCGGTAATGACTCGCACCGGAGAAAGGTCGGCAAAACGAGTGAGGATTATTACCTCTTCTCTCCAGAAGAAATTGCCGACGAAGAAACCCTTTCGCCGTTGACGCAGTCGCAATCGCAATAGATCTCGGCATCCAATGGACTTTGCGACCAACGGCGACCACTCTCTAGCCACGACAAGGCATCTCTCTCTCTCAATATTGCATACGACGGCGTCTAGACGAAATTGTCAATGTCGAAGAACGTAATTAGGGATATATGTGTAAATTTTTGAACAAAAGTTGACTGAACATAATAAGACAGGACACAACAGAAACTCTTACGTAACGTTTGTCTGTGACTTTGGCCACTATGTAACGACTCTTTTTGGTTGATGAAACAAATTTGCACTTTGCATTGATATGGTTTCAGCTTTCAATAGCTCCAAAAAGATTGGATTTACAACACAAAGTGGTACTTAGATTTTCAAATCAAGTGGCCTGGGCTTTATACAAGCATACAGAATGCTAAATCAGTTCAAGTAACATCTGCTTCCTTATGAAAGATAAAAACATTTACATGTCTAAAACTATCTATCTATCTCTGCAACAGTTTCTATGCTTGCTTTAAAGTCTCAGTCCTTTACACACCACCACACGCCTCAACTTGGTCCTGACCAAATCAATATCTACACAAGACAAAATACATGACTGCACCGATCAAGCCTAGCTCAGAGAGTCTGTCTAAAATCTCAGTCCCACAGAAAAATACGACTGGACTGATCATATAACATTAGCCGCGGCGACAACTCTTACTTCTTAGTTACTTGTGTCATCTCCTGCATTCAATTGGCATATAATCCCATCCTCTTTCATTCTTCGAAACAGCTCATCCGCTTCACGCCGTGGGCCATTCCTACACAACCCTAATATCATTGAAGTGTATGTTATAGCATCAGGCTTCACTCCTTGGGAAGGGAGTGTACAAAACAAGTCCCAAGCTTGTTCCACTTTGCCCGTCTTGCACAAGCCGTGAATCATGATGTTATATGCAACAATCCCAAGATGCTTTCCACTTCTTCTCATATCCTCGAATCTCACCGTTGCGTTTTCTATCTTGCCATTCACACAAAGACCATGTAAGACAATGCAGTGGGTCACAATATCAGGAGTGACGCCACAAGAAACCATCCAGCCGAAAACGTCTTGGGCAGCTCTAAGATTACCCGCCTGACAATAACCATGGATAAGAGTATTGTAAGTGAATGTGTCGCCCTCCAGTCCTTCACAGCGCATCCTGTGAAAGAGTTTCATCCCCTCGTCGACCCTCCCAGACTTGCAAAATCCATTGATGAGAGTATTATATGTCACGACGCTTCGAGAGCAACCCATGGAATCAAAGGCTTTTCTGGCCTGATAGAGGCAGCCGTGGATGCAAAGCCCATTGATGAGTGAGTTGTAAGTGACAGTATTAGGATCTACGGAGCTTGTGATCATCAGCTTGTACAACTCATGAGCCTCTAAAAGGTTCCCTTCTTTCCCAAATGCATGGATGAACGCAGTGAAAGTGACAACATCGACGTTGATTCTCCTCTTCTCCATATCCCTGAGCAGTCGAGCGGCTTCGCTCCATCTGCCAGAACTACAAAGGCCGGTTATGAGCGTGTTGTAGGTGACGACATCCGGTTCGACGCCTTCTTCTTCTCCCATTTGGTTGAGAACCTCCAAGGCGGTACTCGCATCGCCCTTCTTGCAAAGATAATCGATAAGAGTGTTGTAGATTACGACATTACCAACATATCCCGATTTCTTCATGGAGTCAAGGAGAGACGAGATTTGGGTGATTCTATTACAGCGACAGAAGCCACTGAGGAGGGAGCCAAGTGTGACAATGGTGGGCTCAAACCCGAGTTTCATCATCTTTCCGAGGAGAGAGAGAGCAAGAGAGAAGTGAGAGCATCGACAGGAAGAATCTATGAGAATGGTGAAGCTGACGAGGTCGTGTGAAATCCCAAAACTTTCCAAGCTCTTGCAGAGATAGATGACAGTTTCGTACCTTTTCATCTTGGCCATTGAAGTCAGTAGTCTACTGAAGTCAACAATGGAAGGTAAGGGACGAGAACGAACCATCTCACTGAACAAGTCAAGCGCTTCCTCGAATCTGATAGAGCGAAGCCCACTTCTCAGCTTCTCTCGGTAATCAGAAAAGGCTCGATGAAGAAACCACCCTTTCGCCGCCGTCGACGCAAGCGATCTCCGCATCCAGCCACCGGAGAAGATAGAACAAAAAGGTTATTCAATAGAACGGCACCGTTTTGATGAGTAGATCGAACATTAAGGTTATTCAAGAGAACGGCACCGTTTGATGGGTAGGTTACTAGGTTGGGTTTACTTAATTAGAATTTAGAACGTGATTACAAGTACATTAACCGTAATTTATGAAGCCCATAAATAGGGAATTAGGCGTAATTAATTAAATTACGCAGGAAACTCTGTTGCAGAAATCGAAAAGCAACAATGGAGGAAAAGGGCGACAATGGGGCCTTGAGCGTGATTTCCCGAGTGAAGCTCGATCAGGTGGCCACTTGGGTTAGCTCCTCCGTCGTCTCCGCCTTCTTCTCCTCCCTTGAACGCTGCGCTTGCCTCAACCTCACCACCACCGATCCCGACGACGATGATCTCGAACTTGAGGCCAAGGACCGTCCTCTCTTCCTCGCCGCCGCCTCCCACGCCATTGTGTAACTTTCCTCACTCTCTCTTGCTGTGTGTGGTTTCATTTGGGATCTTCTGTATGGGTTTATGGTTCTTCACTTCTTCTTTTTTGATCCTTTGGTTTGTACTTTGTAACGAATAAATAATTGATTTGTTTCATTTTGATTTATCTATATATCGGCTTCTTTTCTGCGTAATTGTTGTTGATCCTCAATTTGATTCAAACGTCATTAATGCTTATATATATACACTGTTTTTGCTCGGACACAAGTATCATCTGAAATGCAATCGTGTCAAGACAATTACGATCTTGAAATTCGAAATTTACACTCACATTTATATGAATTTTCGTACATATATAAAACGTAGTTTATATAGTTTGGAAGATTGAGACTTGACGTAGAGCAGAAAGAAACAGTCTTAGCTTCTCGTTATGGAAATGCAGAATCCACCATCATCAGGATCAGTACTGTTTCTTGGACATGTTGTCTTGTTTCGACATTCCATATTTGGTCTCCATCAAAACAATATGTGATGAGACAACTGTGGAGTACTCGTCTTCTTTTACTCTTGTGGGAACAGGGATGTAGTTTCTTCTTCTTCTTCTTTTGTACTAGCATGCCGATCTTCTTTTTTACTAGCATACCGATTTTGTGTTAGGGATAAGAAAAACGCTCACCACATGGTTCTTAATTAATCACGAGGCTCTCTCCAACAGAGCAGCATCACGAGGCATCGCCTAATTATGTATAATCTCGCTCTCTTCTCCTTCAATGACCCATTTGGTGTCAGCTTCTTCTTCTGCAAGTCCTCTTTTGACTCCATCAATCTCATTTCAAAAGTTACTTTTCTCATCTCTTTATATATAGTGTATGTCTCCTTATCAGAGAGTATGTCTTCGTTAACATGAATGTGAAACAGGAGAGAAGAGGCAAAGACTTAATCTCCCACTATCAAATTAGGACATGGGTCTTATCAGTCAACATGGCTTTGATTGGTCTTCTGGTTTCAGGGTTTTTTTTTTTTTGTCTTGCTGCACATTAAGGATCAGTCTCTTCAAAAGTCTAGAGTAACTGTCGTCTGTAAGAAACAACCGTTACAATTTATTTTCTCCTAACCAATGACAAACAACATCAATTGTCAGTTTCAACAACACTTGTCCATCGATTCCCTTTATTTCTCTCTGCTTTTTTTTACTTCTTCAATGTCAAAAACCTTGGCCTATATGTATATCTTTTTATTAAACCCTGATTTTATGCATGCTTAGGATTTGACTCCATATAACTATTGGCCCTCGTTTTTTCTTAGTCTTATCCTTTTCTTATAAAATTGGATCACTTGAAATCGGTTAGAACATAAGAAATCTTTTAATATAATTATAAAAGATCTTCAACAATTGGCTAAAAAGAACGAGTTCTTTTTGAATTTTGGAGGTTGAATCTGACTAGGAATTTTACGTGGAGACGTTTCATATCAATCCATAGCTCATGAATCTCGTGGCTGTGTTTGATCGGTGAAACTCATGGTTACTTATTTTAATTTCAATGTGATTAATGCATAGTAATATTATATATGAAAAGCAAGATACGATCTTGTGTTAAGACGTAAGGGATCTCGAATTATCCGTCACACTATCAAAAGTTTCAAAATGACTAAAGTATTTTTTTCAAAAACACTTTATAGGATATATCGCCCGCTACAAGTTACAAATGTAATGTGTTCAAAGTTACTTTAGCCACAAAAGTTGCAATAAATTTTCATGTCATACAAAAAGTAAAAAAAGAAAAAGTTACAAGAATATTCACTCGATCGGGTTGGATGTCATTGCTTGCGACTAGTTATATTGAAGTATTGTTGTTTAAAAGAAAGATGAAGTATTTTTGCTGAAGACCAAGAAACAACGATGTTGTTGTAGAGTGATCTACCAAAAGTTTCGTAAAAAGCACTAGTATGTATGACGTACAGTAGCTTTTGCTACCAAATCGTCAAGTACTAAAGCAACCATGTTTGCCCACAAATATTTGCGTTCGTCCTTCGGATGAATATTAGTTATACCGAGTTTCAGAAAAATATATATATTTTTGTCATTAGATTCTTAAAAATGATTATCAAACTTTCTACAAAAGACAGAATCAGCTAGCCACTCGCTAAAATCTCAGACTGTATGGACCATATGCATAGCTTGAATATATGTATTGTTCTCTCCAAAGGCTACCAATAAAACTTAGTATGTGATTGGTTACAAACAACATTAAAAATGGCAGCGATAGTGGCATGCAAAATACAAACAGGATGTGACCAACTCTCTCTCTCTCTCTGGGCAATTAAGTTGGTATCCAATAACACAACCTAACCCGTTTTAACATAAAGCAAAGATTCCAACTTTGTCAATGTCATTCCAATTCCAAAGGTGGAGGAGTCTCTTTTCTTAATTCCATTTAATCGGAAAGTTTATTGTATATTCAACGTCTCTCACCCAACGATCCTAATTTTTAAATTATATAGTGCGGGATCCTTAGATACAGACAAGGCTTCCCAAGGTGGAGGAGTTTATATTATTCACTACATTTCATCTAATTTAAGTTTATCCCAACGTCCCTTCTATCATTTCCTTTTCTTATATTTATATCCTTCAATATTTTTTTGATTAATAATTGATTCTTAGAGGTTGGACCATCTTGTTTCTTTTTTAAAAAAAGAAAGAAAACAAATTGAATTTGTGATCCAGAAAATTTCAAGATTTAAGACCAATCATTGACAATATATATGATAGATTCACAAAACGAAAAATCATTGTGTTCTTGACGCAACTTGGTGTCCCAAATCTAAACTATAGTGAAACAACAACAATCTTTCTTATATCCCTTTTTTGAGTGAAAAATGCTTTCAGAGAAATACATTTGAATATGCCTTCCACATAACCTAATTCCTATTTGCAAATTTTTCTATGAAGGAGATGCAAATAATCTGATAATTTAGATTCAATATCTCTGCAAAGTAATATTCTGACCTGATCCTCTCTTGAAAAGACCTAAAATAATCCCCATATTGAGTTTATAATTAGTATGAGTCAATTGTTTAATTATAATACGAATTAGATGCAAATAAGACACATGTATAGTTTGAGTTGAGACATATTATAGATTAATATATATTTTATAAATAAATATTAATTAGTGGAATTGTTAGTGGGTAGCAGTTGAATTTGGGTAAAGATTACTTTTTGATGATTTTCATAATCAGCATTGAAGATCTTCTTCTCATCCATTGATGGGTTGGATCCTCCAAGAACAAAGAAACCAATTAGCTTACTCTATTGTGCCATTCTCCAAAATTGCCACCGTATCTTTTGCTTAAAACCACTTACAATTTCACTAGCAAATATAACTACAAGACAATTTACTTAAAGGTGGAATTTAAGGATATTCTCAACATATCACTTAAGCTATGTGTTTGAGGAATTCTGATGTATTAAGATCATATAATTATTATATATATGAGATTAGAGAAGAAATTTTTTATCAAGTCTTTGTTCTGCTCCTTCGATTGTAGCATTCATTAACATTAACAACTGTCGTGCTCGCAGATAACGTACGTAATGACACACAAGTTTTAATTGTTGAATAGCTAGTGAAATTTTATATTCATGAGTGATAAATTTTGAAGAAGAAAATAGCTACAGAATCCCTAATTTATGTTCCTCCATGCATAAATGGGAGTGTTTTAACCCTTAAAAATTATTGCTACAAATATGAAACAAGACGCATCTCCTTGATATTGTATTAGACTATTAGTATATACTATTTCAAATGTATTTAAGTGTCACGTACTATTCATAATCTACATCCATTTTCACAACCAATTCTCATAGCGGTATGAATAAAACATAATCTATTTTGTCTCATAAGATTTTTGTATTTAGAAATGCAAATAATTCAAGCTTACGAAAAGGTTTTAAAATCGTTGTATTACGAAGACTGTAAATGGAGTTGATAAGCTTTTATCTAATAAG
This sequence comes from Isatis tinctoria, assembly GCA_010577795.1. Lineage (NCBI taxonomy): Eukaryota > Viridiplantae > Streptophyta > Magnoliopsida > Brassicales > Brassicaceae > Isatis > Isatis tinctoria. The sequence continues at coordinate 37,033,491 of CM021250.1, forward strand.
ATCAATCCTATATATTAATTCTTAGGTCCAGTAGATAAACCTGCACTTTTTTATATAGAGTATGACTAGGCGAGCGATAGAGACTCTGCGCATATATATGTTTTGTGGTTAATTTACCTCTTATGATTATAGAAATGTATGTTAAAGAGGATGGGGACCAAGAAATGTAAAAAGATTCCGAGGATAATACCATTAGAAAGTTGGACATCATATTGATAAATAGTGAGTGTTACCCAAAACATGGCACTATCTATGCATTGTTTCCACTTTGAATATTACAGTGGTTTTTGGATTTTGTATAATTTTGGAGGATTATGGCTTGTAATCACCCAATATCCAAGTATAATTTTTGCTACGTGACTCATCAACCTCTATAATTTTGTCTTAGTCAATTAGAGTTGGCTAACCAAACATATATTTTAATCACATTATTCCAATTTTTCACTTGTTTTGGTGCCAGTATATTTTTTCAAAAATGTGTTAATTGAATAGAAAATAGAGAAAATAAATCAAAATTAAAGAAACATAGAGGAATGTTGTCTCCTCTCTCAGGATATCACTTGTTATGTTCCTCCAACACGTAGCACTATAAATAGTAAATACTCTCTCAAACCCCAACACACTCAAAATATTCAACTGCTCTCCATAACAGAAACAGAAACAGAAAGACAGAGAGAGAAAATGATTGAGACGGTTAAGCACCTGATCGGCTCCGGTGGCCCAAGCGGGTTCGGATCCAGATCCACCGCCGATCATGTCACTCTTAATTCTGATCTCCGGTCTCTTACCGCCATCATCACTGGTTAGTATTGTTTTTTTACTTAACTGCCCCCTCTCCTTTCGGTATATTTCGAATTTAATATATTCACCGAGTCGCGAAACGAGTTTCCTAACTCATGTTCTGTCGGAACCAACCAACCAAAAAAAAAAAGGAGCGACGTCGGGGATCGGAGCGGAGACGGCGCGTGTTCTGGCGAAGCGTGGAGCGAGGCTCGTGATTCCGGCTCGGAGTGTGAAAACCGCCGAGGAAACAAAGTCACGCATCCTCTCCGAGTTTCCCGACTCAGAGATCATCGTCATGCATCTCGATCTCAGCTCCCTCGCCTCCGTTCGCCGCTTCGTCGCCGATTTCGAATCTCTTCGTCTCCCTCTCAACATCCTCATGTACTTTTTAACTTCCTCTTCTTCTCCATCATCCCAATCTTTTATATCTATTTGCTTCTGATTTTTCCTTTTCTGATCAGCAACAATGCCGGAAAATACGCGCACAAGCACGCCATCTCCGAGGACGGCGTGGAGATGACGTTCGCCACTAATTATCTCGGTAATTTCTTAGCATTAACTTAAACTAAACCCTTCATTTTATATTTATATGTGGTCCGTCTAATCGTGTGATTAATTTCTTAATTAGGCCATTTCCTGCTGACTAAACGGCTGTTAAAGAAGATGATCGACACGGCGGCGCAAACCGGCGTTCAAGGCCGTATCGTCAACGTCACGTCGGTGATCCATAGCTGGTTCTCTGGCGACATGTTGCAATATCTCGCCGATATATCGCGAAACAGCAGGTGATTACTTTAAATTAGTATAAAGACTCGAATTTTCAATCATATGCTCATCATTTTCCGAATAATCAATTTTATATTAACAAAAAGGTGATTATGCGACGACAAAAACAAACGCCGTCGTCCTCTTTCTTTAATTATTGCTAAGTAACACTACTTTATTAATTGAAGCCGTGAGTTTGACCCGCTTTGACCTGCGTTTTGTAGAAACTACGACGCGACCCGAGCTTACGCGCTCTCCAAGCTCGCCAACGTTCTCCACACCGTAGAGCTTTCCAGGATTCTACATGTAAGTAATTTAAACATGCCCTTTTTTTTTATCTTGTTAATATTTTGATCTGATTAATAAACAATTCTACTAATTACTGCAGAAAATTGATGCTAATGTAACGGCCAACTGTGTTCATCCTGGAATCGTGAGAACACGTCTCACAAGAGACCGAGATGGCTTCATCACTGATTTAGTGTTTTTCTTGACCTCCAAGCTGTTGAAGTCTGTTCCTCAGGTACGTCAATCATTATTTCTTACCATCTTCATTATATAATACAACATATATACGTCTTACACAAACTGATCCGACCTATTAATTATTATTATAGGCAGCGGCGACAACATGTTACGTGGCAACGAGTCCGAGATTGAGGAACGTGACTGGAAAGTACTTCTCGGACTGCAACGAAGCTCGGACATCCAAATTTGGATCGTGCAGTGTTAAGGCTCAGAGATTGTGGACTGCTTCTGAGTTGTTGGCCTCTCCAGCTTCCACTCCCGATGCTTACCAAACCTTCAAGTACTATTTAACCAACGATGCTATGTGTCAACCCCAAGCCCTGTAATAACATCATCTATATGTAGTTGCTTTATTATACTATAATATAGGTATATATATACACATAATATAGATGAAAGGCCCGAGGTTCGTTTGTGTGTGTATAAGCCTGCCTCCATTTTTATTATATGTGGTTGTGGTTTGTCATGTGAATATAATATATAGTAGTAGGGTTTTGTAAAATCTAGCTATCTTGTTGTTATGTGATTCCTACCTACATTAATCTAGCACAATCAATATATTTTGAGAAATTTTCAACTCTTAATTTGTTTATTTCTGTTTAGACGATATTGTACCGAGCAAATGGTTTTAAATTATATTCTACCGAGCAAAATACTGGACATAAAAAAATTTGATTTGTAAACCACTCACTCTTTAGAAAGAAAAAAAAAAACCTACCTTAATTGATGAAGAGAAAAAATCACTAGAGAAATGGGATCGTTTGGGTAGGTAAAATATATAGCGTTGGATCGCGACAGTAGTGGTCAAATGGATCTTTCCATAGGAAAAATGCTATGATAGTAATCTACTTCTCCAAGGCAGAAAGTTAATTTGTGCTTAGTACACGGTGAGTATTATGATCGGAATTTGGAAACGATGTTATCGTCATCGTAGGCACTACAATACAAACTTTGTAATTTTGTATGATACAATAACACAAATAAATATCATACCAGCGGTAAAAAAAACCTCATCAATTTGTAAAGTTATAAAAATGATTGTTTTTCAAAGGATTTACCTCAAGTTTATTTCAATATGTGTGTGACATAATTTTTCAAACCTCTAAAAACCTTTTTATTTTATTTTTCCAAAAAAAACAATAAACATTGAACTCTATAAGAATAACATAATAAAGTACACAAACACGGTTATTACTTCTTTGTACTCAATAGGCAATTTAAGGTTGCGGTCAGAAAGTTGATAAGGTTGCTATGTAACCGTGAATATATAATCAAGTATTGAGTTTATACAACAAGAATTATACCCATATATAAGTAGTTTATATAGTCAAAAAGAAGTATTACCTGATTTTCCATCATGTTGTCAAGCTTTCCTTATAGATTTAACCACCCCAAAAGCAAAGAAAACCCAGAAGGTAGAGAATCAATATATAATGCTTCGCGTAAGTAGGGAAATCGTTCAACTGCAAATATCTACAAGGAAAAAATAAACAAACAAATGTCAGTAAACATTATCATGTAACAAAGTGGCTAATCATGTTTTGACCAAAAAAAACTGTTTTACTGGGTTTTAGACCTTACCATCAAAGCATACCAAAAACCAGGGACTTGTGGTCCTACCTTTGTAAGATCTTCCCTCATTGATATCAAGCCATGCTTAATGAATGCAAACGTTGCTGCTCCCCTAACATAATTGTTGAATGATTCTCCAAGTAACAGTAGATATATAGGAGATAGGAGATATACCTTATGTTGTTTTCACAAAAAGCAAACTCCCCATCAAAACTAAAAGATATGCCTTTTGATAAGGCATCAGATTAATCGCATCACCTTTTCAAATCTAGATTGCAGCTTCTTGAGATAAATGGTCAAAGAGGCTTGTCCTCTCTTTTGATAAAGCAAGTTGCGAGTCTCATCTTCTGTTACAATCTTGAATTGTACGCCAGAGGCATTCATCCTCAAATCCGGATACCTGAATTCAGATTGAGCATAAAAATCAACAATAAAGAGGTGTTAATCAAATACAAAATTCAAATTAAATACCTATAACCCATCAATGGGAAGTCCAATATTATATAAGATATCTCCAAGTCCGATATCTACATTAGACATCATGACAAATCAGAATCAAAAGCAGTTATGCTTGAGAATCAGAACTAAAAACAGAGCTGGTTTGGTATAACATTATTAATTTGTATGGTACAAAAATATACAGAAAGTTGATTGTATAGCTAGGTCTGCTTGTTAATATAGTCTAAGTCTCTAAGATCAATTTAAAACCTAAACAAACCAAGTAAAATTAGATGTAGATCTTTTTTTCTCAAAAATTGTGCAGTCCAATAACATAAACTTATTTAAAGTCTAAAAAACTTGATCCATATTTTATGTAGATCGAATTTTATAAAATATTTCTAAACTTAAATAACATAAACTCAACCAAAGCTTAACAAAATCCAATTCAAAATCTGGAATGGCCACCCTTATACTATAGTTGTAATCACGTCCTAAATTCTATCTAATTAATATAGTCTAAGATCAATCTAAAACCTAAACAAACCAAATAAAATTAGATGTAATTTTTTTTTGCTCAAAAATTGTGCAGTCCAAATAACATAAACTTATCTAAAGATATAGCAGTCCAACCATAAACCCCGCCAGCTTCAGTTTTGACGTTCGATTAATATCTAATCTTTATTTATCTACTTATTTATATTATATGGCTTAATAAACTAAACATATAATAAAATTAAACATAATAATAATTTTGTTTTTCGGGACAATTATTATTTCCCAAATTAGGGATAAAATTGGATTTAAAGATTTTAAAAGCATAATTAGATAATTTGAGATTAAGAAAACATAAGGTGACAATTTCATTTTCAATATATCATTATGAGCTAAATTTCTCAATATTTATCCTCCCAAAATAATTTTGATGTTCTCTTGAAACATTTTAAGACATCTTAATAATTTGTGGTACCAAAACCCACTAAACTTTTTCTCAATCTTTAGGTGGAGTCCTGAGAGAGTTGATTGTCACTTCCATATCTCCAACACGTTGAAGCACTACACAATCAACAGATCAAGAGAGATTATTAAATAATCAATCAATCAATCGAGATTATTAAAAAGGAAAATCAGAAAAAGGTTTCATTGTACTTACTTTTCTTCATGTCGTCTTTGACAACGCTTAAGTCAGCGTTCAACTGCGTTGAGTGTTGAGTCTGCAAGAAAATATAAGTAAGTAACATTATTATTTGAATTCACTAAAAATAAATTCAACTCTTTCAGCTTTACTTGCATAAGTCTTTCCTCCCAGTAAAAAGTTCCTCATCCAAGTTTTTCTCAGTTTCTTTGGCACTAGGCTTGTTGATAAAATAATGCTGAAAAACCTTCCATGTTCTTGTAGCTGCTAACGGGATGAAAATTCGGGCAAACACATAAGCTCCTGCTGTTCTCGTATACGTCTTTGGAACATTATAAGTAGAAGTTTCTCCGATGCAATGGTAAGCTACTTTTGAATGGAGCTCCATAAACTTCACAGAAACAGCCCACAATCACCAGTTATGTAGTTCCTGTACAAATCATCTGGACACTGTCATGTAAAAGGTTTATAACCTTTGGATTGGCTAGGTTCAACTGGGCAAAGCTTACGCACCACGTAAGGAAGCAACTCAGCCACATGGAGCATATTCTTAGCAACCTCCTCGTGAGGTGTGAGGCTCGACAGGGGATCCAGAATCTCAACATCCCACAGAATCAAATTGATAGGACTAGGTTTTGTGATTCGGAAACTACAGTGGAAAAAATAGTCTCTACGGTAGGACTCATGTAGCAAAGCTTCTCAAAACTCCTGAAAAACCGCTGACTGGCTATTGTAAGAAAACTGTAAGAGAAAATTTGTATAACACAAAAATTTATACAGAAAGTTGATTGTATAGGTCTGTTTGTTAATATAGTTTAAGATCAATCGAAAACCTAAACAAACTAAATAAAATTAGATGTAAATTTGTTTTGGTAAAAAATTGTGCAGTCCAAATAACATAAACCTATATAAAGTCTAAAAAACTTGACCCATATTATATTAGATCGAATCAGAGAAAGTTTGTATAACACAAAAATTTATACAGAAAGTTGATTGTATAGGTCTGTTTGTTAATATAGTTTAAGATCAATCGAAAACCTAAACAAACTAAATAAAATTAGATGTAAATTTGTTTTGGTAAAAAATTGTGCAGTCCAAATAACATAAACCTATATAAAGTCTAAAAAACTTGACCCATATTATATGTAGATCGAATTTTATAAAATATTTCTAAACTTAAATAACATAAACTCAATCCAAAACTTAAAAAAAATCAAACTCAAAATCTGGATTGCCCACCTTTTTTTTTTTTTTTTCTACAAATTCATTTTATTAACTTTGAGTGTTGTCTACATTAATCCATCGCGTAAGGAATGGAGGACAAAATGGGTATATAGCCCACATATTGTTGGAACTAACAGCACCCTTAGCCAAAAAATCTGCTACCTTGTTACAATTACGTTTACGGAAGCAAAACTTTATTCCCCTAAATCCTTCTTGCCAGTTGTGTATCGTCGCTATGTAGTGTTGGAGACGTAGGTGAGGATGACCATGATGAAGTATGTTGTGTAAGGTTTGATTGTCCCCTTCAAAAATGACCTTTGAAAATCCTAACGCCCAGGAAGCTTGAATAGCCCAGATTAAAGCAGAGCACTCTGACTCCAGTGACGTATTACGCCCTTCAAATTTACCCATAGCACAATAAAGTACCTGACCAAGCGAATCGCGTATGACCCATCCTAGTCCTGAATTCATATTATTCTCTCTATGTGAAGCATCAAAATTACACTTGACCCATGTATCAGGCGGTGGTGACCAGGTTTGTTGAGTATTTGATCTTGCTACGGGTTGGTGAGATAGTGTTGTATGTCGTATCCATTCCTTCATGTCGCCAAGGGTACTGTTTATGGTCTCTGATGGTGGAAGATGTTGATTGTTGTAGACCAGTGCTAATCTGCTTTTCCAAATACGCCAAAGCAGAAACAAAGAAGTGTGTCGTTTCTCAGGTTGAATGGTTGAATCGGCATGGATATTTAGGAGATGGAGTAGTTTCTCATGTAAAGACCAATCTGGGAGAAAAGATATTTGAAGTCCACTTGTTTGCCATGTATCTTGGGCGTAAGAACACTTGAAGAAGAGATGATCGCTTGTTTCGTCTTCAAATCCACAACGAGGGCATTTAGGAGTAACCGGTATCCGTCTTGATCTTAATGTAGCAAAAACTGGAAGGATATTGGAAGCTATTCTCCATAGGAAATGCTTGATCTTCGGAACTGTATCAGTATTCCATATCTTCTGAGCCAGTTCTGGATTGACTGCTAGTGGTGGAGATGGTGTGGATAATGTAGCGGTTGCGAGACGGTATCCAGACTTAACAGTATATAAACCATTTGGAGTTTGTGACCAATAAAAAGAATCAGGTGTCTGACCTGGAGGAAGGTAAAGTTTTCGGATAAAATTGTGATCTTCTGCTTCAATTAGCTCCATTAATTGATCTTCGTCCCAGGAACTCAGTTGAGCGTTGATAAGTATGTTGACCGGTAAGAGGGGATTTGTATAAGGTAGCAGTTTCGGTGCCCGAGGAGGGTTAGTTGGCAACCATTGATCTGAAATTCGTGTATCATAACCATTTCCAATATTGTGAACACCCCCTTGTTGTATAAGCTCTCTTCCAAACAGTAGTGATTTCCAGCCGTAAGAAGGTCGCTTTCCTGGTTTAGCTTGGAGCAGAGTACCATTCTTGAAGTAACGATGCTTTAAAACTCTGTGGAGAAGCGAATGAGGTCTTTGTAAAAGCTTCCATACTTGGTTACCAAGTAATGCCTGGTTAAATTGATGAAATTGTGTGAATCCTAAACCACCTGCCTTCTTGTGTCGGGATAGTTTTTTCCAAGAGATCCATGGCATTTTGCGACGTCCATTACTTGTACCCCACCAAAATGCAGATATTACACTGTCTAATTCAGAGCATATTTCCAAGGGCAACTGAAAACAATTCATAGAGAATACTGGCATTGCTGAAGCAACCGCTTTAATCAATGTTTCTTTGCCAGCGGGTGAGAGATATCTGTTTTGCCAGCCTGAGATTTTCTGGATTACCTTTGTTTTGATATAGCGAAATGATTCCTTCTTTTTCCTATTGAACTGTTCCGGAAGTCCTAAGTATTTTCCTCCACCACCAACATTAGGAATCTGTAGTATAGTCTTGATTCCAGTCCGTGTGTGTTCATACTGTAGTTGCAATCACTTCCTAAAATCTAATTATTAAACCAGTTCCTCATAAAAACGGCACCGTTTTCTTGAAGCGAAACAATTAAGGCCCATTTAAAATTGAAAATACCATAGGTTGGCCCATTGCGCTAAGCCCTACCTAGAACCCTCTCTCTCTCTCTCTTCCTCCTCGGAGGAGGTTAGGCTAAAACCTTGCCTGCAAAAGCAACTTCACCTCAAAAACTCTGGCCGGCTGGCTGAGATGTCGAATGTCCAGAAAGTCTTCACCGTGGAAAGCCTAAGGACATTAGCGAAGCAGTCGTTCCGGTGCCTGGTGGTTCCCGTACGTCTCCGCCGCGCAATCAAGAAGTACCTGCGCGAGGAGGATGATCCGCACATTAGGAAGAAGGTCCTTCAGTTATCGGAGTCATTCCAAGACATTAAGGATTCGAATCTGCGGTTACCGGAAACGACGGCCAAGAGCCTGGCCGATTCGATGAACTCGGTGGAGACGAAGCGGTGGAAGATACAGACAGTTTACGGAGACAGCGGTCTCCAATACAGAGACGGCGAGACTGCAGCTTACGTTGCTTCTCGCATGCCCGCCGCCTACTCCGTCTGCTACAGAGTCCTCACTGAGGTAAAAAAAAGCTTCCTTTTTTCTCATTTGTCCTCAGCTGAAAATGTTAACTTGTTGTGTGATTGGTAGATTCGTCGAAGACTTCCTGGTTTCACTCCTACGAGGGTGCTGGATTTCGGTGCCGGCACCGGTTCTGGTTTCTGGTGAGGAGTTCAGTAATGTGTTGTTTCCGGTAAATTTTGCTCCTTTCCTTTTGTTGAATCTCTCTATCTGTAACCTCTTGTAGGGCAGTTCAAGAGGTTTGGCCAAAGTCTGTGCAGAAAGTAAATATAGTGGAACCATCACAATCAATGCAGCGTGCAGGACGTGACTTGATCCAGGGTATTCAGAGCTCTTAAGTCACAAAAATTGTGCCTTGTGGTTGACTCTCATCTTACGATTGTTGTGAATTTGCAAGGCCTCAAGGATTTGCCTCTGATCCATGGGTTTACTAGCCTGCTATCCCTTTCCCAAGAGCTCAACAAAAAATGCAGAGGGCTCAGTGATAGATCCGGGAGGAAACATGATCTTGTCATCGCTGTGGGTTAATAATCTCTCTTTGCTTCAACATTCTTTTTGAGTCACATCTGCTATGTGATTCTTGTTTATAAGTCAATTACTGATTAAATCTACCAATGGTGGTGAAGTCCTATGTCCTAGGGGAGATACCATCTCTAAAAGACAGGATTACTATGGTTCGCCAGCTCTGGGACCTTACAGATGATCTCTTGGTATAAATTCGATGACTTGTTTTATACTAGAAGAACAATGTGCAAATATTGTCTGACGTGCATTTTGATTTGTCTGAGCCTTACGTAATTCGTTACATGAATTCTGGTTGAACAGGTTTTGGTTGAACCAGGAACGCCGCATGGTGCTAATATTATATCTCAGATGCGGTCCTACATACTGTGGATGGAGAATAGGGTAGCTTTCAAATGACCATCTGTTTTCTCTTGTCTCATGGCGCTGATATTTATTCCTCTTCTGCTTATTTGCAATGTATTCCATTTTGTCTAGAAACTGCGGAAACTGGAAAAGAAAAAGGAGAAAGATGAAGCTGGAAAGGAAGTGCTCGATCCCAAATCTGGTGCGCATATTGTTGCTCCGGTAAGTGTCAATATTGAAAAGTCCCCTTAGCTTCTGTCTTAGTTTTTAGTAAAACGATTCCATAGGAATGGTGTTGTAAAACATAATTGGGTTGCAAACGCAGTGCCCTCATGATGGAAAGTGCCCGCTGGAAAACACTGAAAAGTATTGCCATTTTGTTCAGCGGTTGCAAAGAACTTCGTCCCAGCGTTCCTACAAGGTTCCTTGGAGTCATATATAGATTTCAGTCATGTCTCTGTTTGCTGATGACTCTGAAAACCCAAACATTCACCTTTTGCAGCGTACAAAAGGTGTTCCCTTGCGTGGGTTTGAGGACGAGAAGTTTTGTTTTGTGGTTTTCAGGAGAGGTCAGCGCTCACGGTTGGTAGTTTCGTGATGTTGAATGATTTGTTCATATAGTTAATACCTTTAGAGGAAAGTTGTTTAGGATTATGATGGTCTCAATTCAGGGAGCCATGGCCTCTTGATGGTATGAAACTGGAGACTTTGAAGGAGATGCGCGCCAATAGGAAACCCGAGGATCTCGAGATTGATTATGGTAAAGTCTGCGGCTAATTTATGAGATACATGTGCATATACATATCTAGCGCTGTACCTTTTGAGCTGTGTGGCTAACGGAAATGCGAATCCATTTGATATCTGCAGAGGATTTTATCAAATCACAGGTGGTTGAGGTGCCTTACATTGATCCAAGAGCACAGGACTCTGATATCACGGACGAGGACGAGGATGAAGAAGACGAAGAAGAAGAAGAAGAAGACGGTGAAGGTACTGATGAGGATGAAGTAGTGGTAGAGGAAGAGGAAGAGGAAGAGAGGAGTGGGAGGGCGAGTGTGGGAGGCGGATGGGGAAGGATCATATTCCCTCCATTCCGCAAGGGGAAACAAGTGACGTTGGACATGTGCGTGCCGACCAACGAGGAAGGGTCAGAGGGAGCTTTTGAAAGGAGAGTGATAACCAAAAGCAAGAACCCTCATCTTCACTCGCAGGCCAAGAAATCCTTTTGGGGAGACCTATGGCCATTATCTACTCAACCAGACGTTGCCAAAGAGAATAAAAAAGTAGATGCTCAGTGGTGTCGCCCAGATCAAGACCAGAAATGGGGTGCCTGGCCTTAGCCTTGGCCCCTTTTAGAGACTTTTTTTATGTAATTGTTATCAACTTATCATCGTCCATGTAAAATAATGATATTAGTGAGGATTCTTATCCCGCAGAGAGAAACTTCATGGAGCCGCATGATCGCATTATCAAACATGTGTATAAAACATAAAACAAGTTTAGCTATTACAAATTTTCTCGAGGGCAAGACAAAACCCGACGTAATAGAAGAGATTCATTTCTCGACAAACAAGAAACACATAAAAAATGTCTTGCAAGTTTGCAACTGCGCCCATACCATTAAACAACCGAGAAAACCAAATACCCATCTAGACTCGACTCATAAATAGGACAGAAGAAGTGAAAAGCGTTCGAGTCTTTTCTGATTATGAATTTATGCTGAAATATGATATATATTATTTACAAAGTGTGTGTGGTAAAAGGTTATGCCAGTCTTGTTTCATCCAAACCAAAATAATAATACAGATTTTGTTACATATGTATACATAATATATTATTACCAAAGGGTTGCCTTTCTCACAGACTATGCCAAAGAAGCTTCATGTTCACGATATATCTCCTCCGCATGAGCTGTAGTTACGTAAACTGCATTGGCTAGGGAGCTGTGTTTTCGGCCATAGAAAACATACACAATCACTCCAATCACCAGCCATACCGATACACGAGCCCATGTCGCAGATCTGTCAAGTTAGCCACTCAGATCGATTACATCTTATGGTCCTTTTGAGATACTTGTATTGAAACAAAGGAGCATGCGAGTGAAGAGAGATACTTACCCAAGGTTAACCAAAAGGTACATGTTGATGAGGATGCATATGATTGGCAGGAGTGGAACAAACGGGCACAAGAAACCTATTTATTCAAAAGGCATTTTCACACGACACATGAAATATAATTATAACCTTTAATATGCATAAGCAAGTTTATTGTTAACCAGATCATGTTATATAATAGCATTCAATTACCTCCAGAATGTCCAAAAGTGTGCCTGGCATCATCCTGATCTATAGAACTCAGAGCAATCAAACCAACAAGGAGGAGACTTCCACCGACACCACACAGTGGATATCTAATAAGCCTGTAAACCATTTTAACGATGATCAGCAAAAAAACCTTTTTGAGGAAACTCAATGTTCTAAACAGAGAATGGCGAGTGAGAACTAACCCTGGGAAGTTGAGGCTTGATGCCGCATAACTTAGAAGGAAGGCCCCGATACAAGTGAACATAATGCTCCATCCAGCGACCATCCTTCTGTTTTCTTCACTCAGAACCCCTGCAAAATCATTACCAAATGTCAAGTCTGTGCTCAGACATTTTAGTAGTTATGGGTGGTCTCAAAAGTGGATACTACTTACAGCACCCAAGAGCTTCTTGCTTCTCCATGACTGGGAATTGAACAGAAGCATCATTCTCGCCAATTAAAGGCTGTTTGGTACTATCAGAAGTGCCAACATGATCAGATGACTTTGTCTCACCACATATAAAGGAAACAGGATCAATTCTCTCTTGAAGAGATGACGGAAGAGGTAGCTCATCTGGAGGAACATATCTGAGTATCAACACTGATATTGCCACCATTGTAAACGCCAGAAGTGTCCCAACACTCACCTGCACCGCCACCAGCTCTCAAACACTAAAATAACGAAGAAAGAAATTCCAGTAGAACCAGAAGGAATAAAAGTCTTACCATGCCTGCAAGCTGTGAAACATCCATAAAGAAAGCCAAGGCTGCCGCGCAAAACCCAGTTGCTATGGTCGCTTTAACCGGGACTTGTGTACGTCTATTAACGTCTGAGAAAAGAGAAGGCAGTAGACCATCCCTAGCCATCGCCATCAGAATTCGCGGCTGGGAAATGAAAAATAGTGATACTGAGTTACAGCCATACACCAATGACAAAAACACCTAATTTTTCTGACATATACCTGAGGGAGAAGAGCACCCATTAAAGCTGAGCAGAGAGCCATGACAGCTCCTAAGGTTATCAAGTATCTACATCAAATTCCCGAAAGAAAACAATCAATCTCATAAACATATTTACAAGTCTAAATAAAACAGACTAGAGCTTAAACTATCATATACTTACACGGCCCACTGCATGTCATGACTAGCGAACGCAGAAGATATAGGAGTGTCAGGATCCATGGCATAGTAAGGAACTAAACCAACAATTACAATGGAGACCATCATGTAGAGAGAACAACAGAGCAAGAGCGCAAGACCAATACCAATTGGTAAATCCCGTTGGGGATTTTTCACCTGCCCATAGATGTGGATAGCATTCTTAGTGCTTGAAAGGGGGGAAAAGAAAGAAGAGATAGTTGCATGCAAGAAAAACATTTTCCAAAATTTACCTCCTCTGCAGTACTTGCAACCGAATCAAACCCAATGAATGCAAAGAAGACTGTAGCAGAACCCGCAAACATACCATCCACTCCGAATGGAAAAAATCTAGAAAACAATAAGAAAATGGTTTTGGTATTAACCTATCTATATCCTGAAAACAGTGAAAACTCTCTCAAGTGATAGTGAATGCTCATCTTACCCTGTGGGAAGTTCATAGCCAGCCCAACCTGTCTTGAAGCCCAGATAACTGCCAGCTACTACGACAAATAACAGGACACACACATTGGCTGCAGTTACAACCCCCTGGGCAAATGTGCTCTGCATATATGGAAAGAATACAATTTGAACCATAGTTTAAATTATATATCCTTGCGTCAGGATCGAAATTACACAAAGCTTGTACCTCCTTTATTCCCAGGCACAAAAGGCCAGTTACGATGAAGACTAGAATAGCAGCACATGGATCAACAACAACATCAAGGCCTGGGATCTGGTGACGCGCTAAGAATGCCGGCAAACCATCTTCACCACCAAAAATCAATGCCTGTAGTAATTTTTGTTAACCCATAAAGCTTTAGCGAGGCACACTTATTGATGTTAAACAGAAGGTGAAAAGAGAGAATAAAACAAGAATACATGAGAAAGGAAGTAATGATAGTCCCCACACTAACAATCAAGCTATGGTCCCTAGCTTAACGCTCATGGCAATTCAAAGCATAGCGCAACTAAAGAATAAACTTGATGAACCAAAGTAATGGGTGCAAGCTACAATGAAAAGAGGAAAGCAAGTTCAAGTAAAAAAGGGATGGAGAGTTAGAGACCAGATTCGGGGAAATGCCTCGAGCAACAGCTGAACCACCAATGGTGTATTCCAGAATGAGGGCCCAACCGATAAGCCACGCAACACTTGATGACAGCAAATGAAGATAGCGAATTAGTAATTCAGATACCAGAATATAAGGAAAAGGAAAACAAAGCGTTGACTTGAAAAGATGAGTACCCTTCGCCGACACAAATGTAAGAGTAGTGATAGGCACTGCCAGCAGAGGGGCATCGACTAGAGAGCTCAGCATAGCAAAAGGCAGAAAGGGCAGCGGCAATTCCAGCAATAAGGAAGGACAAAGCAAGAGCTGGTCCTGAGTGCTCTCTTGCTACTGTCCCCACAAGAATATACACTCCGGCTCCTATTGTTGCTCCGACACCTATTTCAATTAAAAGAACAAACTTGAATGATAGGTACATGAAAACAAGAAGGATCCAAAAGCTTTAATCTTGGGAGTTCAGAAAGAAAAAGAAAAGGTCAGCAACAAACGATTGAAAAAAGCCTTGGACTTGTCCGTATGCAGATTAATTTGACCACTCAGAGAATGAAAAGTCAGGCGGCATAAGAAACCCAGAAGAAAAAGGAGAGAGACTTTCATTCATACCAATTGCAATCAAGTGAGGAACAGTTAGGGCTTTAGCGAGCTGATGATGAGAATGAGGCTCGGCTTTTCCATTTGCAGAGTCGACCTGTTTCCTCCTGACCAAGCTCCTGACGCAGCCCCATGAATGTCCGCCTCCTTCCTTTTGCGTATCCACCAGAAAACCCATCGCTGGCCTGAAATTATTCAATGGATTTTCTAGAGTGGATTCGATTATACCACCGAGAAGGAGAAGGAGGAGGTGAAAAAGGAAGGAGAGCAAATAAAAATGCTCTCTTTTTAAGAAATGAATTATTGGTCGCGTGAGAAAACGAGCCTCTGCCAAAATGTTATCCAAACCAATTAATCTCTCGGGAGGGGGTCAACTACAACGTGCCTCTTGCCGTTTCGGTAAAGCTTCCCAATTTTTCTACATGTTTTTTTGTTTTTAGTCCAATGGCTATATTTGGAGTGTGCCGCCATGATTCAATAATAGCTCATAGATCCCCCCCACATATTTAATAACAATTAATATAATTATGATGATACCCTTATGACACACATCACATACTTTCTTTACGTTCATCATCTTCTCGCTCAAGTCGATTACTTTTGGAATTCATATGAGCCAGCACATGTTACATACCATACCATGAAAAAGCTACATAAGAGCGTTTTCATTGTTAATTTTTCTAACGAATATCTCATAAAAATTAGTAAAACAAAAAAAAAAAAACGAAAAAGAAAGTGAAATATGTTTTTCATTTTGTAAATTTTTAAAAACTTCTCTAGATATATTTTGGATTTTTGATATTACATGGTCTAATAGGAGTGGCTATATTTTCATTATAATTTAAAATATTAACTACATAACTTAAAAATATTAAAAACATCAATAATATATTAATGAAATATTTTAATGAGTTTCATCGACAGAGATATTCTAACTATCTCAAATAAGAAAAAAAAATCTAGCATTAGTAATTTTATTCCTACCTCCAATGCCATTTTGCCAAATGAACAAACAAACAAGAAATGAGAATAACTAATGTTTCAGTTGGTGGCTTCTTGATGAACCAAATAAATATAATAAAATGAATGAAATTTCTTTTGAATAAAGTAAAAAATAGGAGTTTATGTTCCTAATTGTTCCTTATCAAATTTTGAGGAGAACAATATTTATTTATTAATTCAACATGTGGTAAATGAGAAATGTTGTGGGACTCATATTTCCAAGTAGAATGTTGTTTAACTTGTTTTAGTCATTTTTGAGAAGCAGTTGTTTTAATCATCATTGTGCTGCATTCCAAGATTTTTCACTTAAAATTAAGAGGACCAACTTGGTCAATCCAAATCAACACAGTCTAATCTAACAAAAAAAAAAGAAATTTCCAAATTTATGTAGGTATTGATTTTTTTCAAAAATTTATATAGATTAGTAGTTTTGTGAACTTGGGTTTGAGTTATTCCGGTTGTTCTGTCCTAATAAAAACCCCAAAATTTAAATAAATTAAATTACACAAGTTTTTAATTTACTATTACTTTTTAAAATACTATATGTTAAATTACTTTATTTTATTTGTAACATTAATAGTAAGTTCTTTTGGGAACAAAAAGCTATATAACAGTTTTAAACAAGGGAACAAAAAGAATTGGCATCAGTAAATTAGCTTGTCCCTCAAGACGAGCATTCTCTCTCTGAATATTCAGGGAAAATGGTGTCTGTATTTATCTCTCCCAAGTTCTCACCGAATGTTAATGTGCATAAAAGCATCGAGGATTTAATCATCCGTGACCTGGTATGAGTGAGTGATAATGAAAAAGCTACAACCCTCTTCTTCATTTGCGGGTCAATAAATCGGAGCCATACTCCCCACTCAAAGATGACAGTAGCACAGATACGCATTTATAGCCTTCTCCTCAAGAGTTGATTCAGTGCAAGTGTTTAAATGACATTTGTCATACAGAAGTTTCTTGATTTCTCAGATGGAACCATCATAGGCGCACACAAACATATCAATTCCACATTGAAAAACGCAAAAAATTGTGTATTACGTAAAAATACTCTGTAACATGTATTAACATTTTGGGGATAAGAGTAAAAGAGTACGACAGAAGCAGACTGTGACATATGTCTACACATCTTACGCCGAACTAGTAAATTTAACCTTCACTGTTCACACAAATAAAAGAATCCTACTCTACTATTCACTTGTCTTTTAGACTCGAATTGGCAATCCATAGTTGCTGAATACTCTGATCCTTCCGTCCCAAGTCGCTGTCACGATCACAAGCCCCCACATGTGAGGCTGCGCCACACTCCTCAGAAGCTTCAGCTTCTTCCCTCTGCTGCTCATTGTTGTTGTTGCAGCTTCTTCCAACTCCTCTTCAGGCCACGTTGTTGATCCTTTCATTGGGGAGAAACAGCAGTCCACTTTCCCTATCTTCTTGTCCAAATCTGTGATCCAATCGCTCAGGTATTTTCTATTTTCCTGCCTGAGCCAAGGAATAGCCACAGACGCATTCTGTGAGAGAAAGCTCTCACAAGACCGGATTTTTTTCGGCTTTCCAGAAAGTGACTTCTTGCTGGGTAGTTGGGAGTTATTCCATACATGGATCCCTGAGTCCTCTGTTGTTGAGACGATGTGTTTCCCGTCCAAAGTAAATGACGCACATGTTGTGCAGAGGCTTGACGCTGCAAATGGTAATAATACAGTGTTTATATCTTTATTCTTAAGCAAAACAGACAAAAGCAATCACTGCGCTTAGTCATCCTAACCTTTAAGCTTGCAGATTACATCCTCTCCACATATGATTCGAATCTGTGAATCAGCACAAGTGACCATTATTTTGTCCGAGTCATTGGGAAAAAACTCAAGACCAGTGATCCTTTTGCTTGGAACCTTCTTCTTCCCATGTAATAAGCTAAGCTCTCTGTCCATTTGAAGCTGATTATCTGACAATGCACAAATATGACCAATCAGCTCCTCAATTATCCATAACATTACTCGAGGTATTGTTCACTGGAGTCATATTAACGGTGAATCTCAAAGATATTGCAAGTGAGTAAACATACCGAGTATATGGTAGAAGCGACAACTCCCTGTCATGGAACCTATTACTACACCCTGCAAACAATCTCTAGTAAGCATACTGTTCCTATATATCTCCACATGCCTCATTGAACAAGGAAAACTTAGGTCTTTCAACGCACCTTTGCATCTGGACGATAGCACACAGCTGTCACAATGTCTCTTATATCTGTGTAGTCAACAACTCGACAATGGGTCACATCCCATATTCGAACTTTCCCATCAATGGATCCGCTTATGAGGTAGTTATCATCCACAGGGTTGAATGCCACACAAGTCACTGTGTAAGAAAGAGAGAGGAGGTGCGAGTGAGTACACATGACAGAAAGATGAACAAAAAGTAACAAAAGCATCATCGATCGAAGAAAAAGCTTTACCGAAATTGTTATGAGGGAAAATTCTGAGACATTCATCACAACCTACTCTCCATAAACGAACAGTCTCGTCCACAGAAGATGACAGGAGATACTGCAGCAAAGTGGTAAGAGATCACAACCAAAGACTAAACATATTACATAATATGTAAGGAAGAAGCGTTTCAAAAGATGTTTACCCCTTTCTCCGACCAGGAAAGATCCAAGACCTCACCACTGTGTCCTCTGAACTCATGCAGAGGCTTCTCAGATACACTGAAGATCTTAGAGGGTAACACAACGCAAGTCGAGTCCGATGACTTCCTCAGAAAGCTTGTAGTCTTCTTCTCTGTTTTTTCACTGTTAATATTCAGAGGCTCAACCCGAGAGTGTTGATTCATACCAAAGTAGACACCAGAGTCAACCTCAGGCACTGGAAATTTTTCTGTTCTCTCTTCCTCGGTTGTGCTCCAAACTCGAACGACGCAGTCTTCACCAGCGCTTGCAATGTACTTACCATCAGGAGAAAACTTCATGGCTAAGATGGAACCATCATGCGCTGAGAAATCTTGGTCAACACAGAGAGACGAGAGCTCCTTAAACTGCTTTCTGTATGTCTGCACTCGCGCGAGGCGCTTCAATTGAGATCCCGCTGATTCACAGTCTAGAGACTCAAGGACGTGTGTCAAAACACCTACCTTCTTCAACCAAGACTGTGCACCTTTCTTCAGAGACTCATCTCTGTGAGTCGAAGGAGAGTTGTGAAAATCGCGAAAGCTACCGGATCTACTTGAACCCGATTCACTCAATCCATCAGGCAAACTACTGCTACCACTGGAGTCGTTCTTGGACAAGAAGGTTTGATCGTCTGTGTCCTCCGATGATGAAACAGAGAATCGATCGGACGAAGTAGATTCATTCCTCAACAACAACTCATCCTCCTCCACTCTGTCACCGTCGACGGCTGGTTCAAGTTCATCTGGGGAGTCCGAGGAGTCGTCTCTTGCAGTCTTTTTGAAACTAAATCCCATAGATTGGAGAAACTTACGCCGTCGAGTGGAAACACTCTCAGGGTGCTTGGTCCAGAGAGTCAGACCAAATTCATGGGAAACGGTGGGTGATGCATCTTCTTCAGGGGCATCAAAGAAGCAATCTTCTTCCTCTTCATCATCGCCACGAGTACCCATCAGACACACTCTCTCTCTCTGTTCGGTAACCAAAGAACGAATTCAACTTTGGCTACTACTATAAAAGTCTCGAACTTTCGTGGTGGTCAATTCAAACTGTAGAGAGAGAGAATCGTGTTAGATTAGTAAAAAAAAGACAGAAATTGAAAATTCAAAAACAAAAGAAAAGGATAACAGCGAAATGCGAAAAAGCAGAGTCAAAGTATATATGAAGTTTCGCGGGAGAATTAGGCGCAACAAGGATAAATAATTTAGTCCACCTAACTAAGGTCGAAGAGATTGCTTCTAAGTCACAAATATAGACTACAGAATTCATCAATTAAACCCTCAGAAAAAAAAAAAAAAAGACAATAGAAGAATACAGAAAGTGAAGAACAAGAAGTGATCTGACGGTTTTGCTTACCTGTCTCACCAACCAACCCGAGGGATTGCTCTTACTAAAATAAAAAAACACGATGAAAGAAAATTCTCGAATGAAGAAGAATATTTTCTTATAAATCCAAGGAAAGGGTGTGAAAAAAATCTGTCGGTTCGATTCACACTGTTTGAACTGAAAAGAAAAGAAAAAAAAAAAAACCTTTCGATTAATAGCAGATTTGAATAAAAAGAGGGTTTATCTTTTGGAAGGGTTTTAGAGAGTTGGGGTTAGTAGGGAGGGAAGAAAAGAAAAGGAGGGAGATTTCAGATTTGTGAGTTTCTTCGATGGTACGAAGAAAGGAAGCAGCAAAGAAAAGGGTACAAATAGTTCTAATTTCCATTTTCGATTTTTTTCCCTTTTTCTTCTTTCTTTTTTTTTTTTGATATACGACTTCAATACACTCGCCTTTTGCTTCTTTTTGAACTGATATTTATACATTTTAGTCAAATAAAATGTAGTATTATCAGACAAAATTAAAACAAAATAGTCGGCAGTTTTGAGTTTCAACTAAATGGCCATTAGTGAGGATGTGCCTTAATTAAGTTCATTTTTTAGGGATTTTAGCTAACATTTTATTTATACGCATATGAACAGATAGATATATAGATGGCCTGGGAAAAACGTGGCTTGATGACATTTTTTTATAACGTAGACCCATTATTTCATCCGCAAATAAATGAAGGAATAAACAAATAAACATATTCGTTAATTCCTACCAAATGAGTAGTAGATTAATCAGAGTGCATATAGCACGCACAGGATCAAAGAAAAAATATATAAATAGCCAAATATTTGGCCCTGTTTCCTTTCTTCTCTGGATTCTAATAATTAGTTAACGACCAAACAAATCAAATTATTTATGTATTGGTTTTAAGTGATGGGATCGCGAATTTGAGCCATTTCACGTTTGCTCCTTTGCGCTCGTCACCCGACTCACCTCACGTGACCATGAATCCTCTCTATTATTAGTTTTTTCATGAATCCTTACTTGAACTTGATTTCAATATTATTCCCATAATATAACAAAATAAGATGCCCGATGGGGATTATGAGCCTTCACTGGCAAAAAAAAAGGTTTTCTATCATACTATCATTAATCAAAATATATCACTAAATTAAAAAGCGCACTTACATGTAGAACGAAAAAGAGAAAGGGAACCAATCTAGGATAAATTTCTTTTACCGTTAAATTTTCACTTGATTTCCCACTTCGACTAAGCTAGGATAATATGATAATTTGATTTTTCTTAGTCAAAATAATATGATAATTTGATATGATCTTTAACATCGAGTGACTCTCCACCCTCTGCCTCTAGTCAATGAGTTGGGTCTTACCAAGAAACATAGGCATGAGTCATGAGGAGTCTGTGGCTCTCTCTCACCAAGAAACAATGTCACGAGTAGTCTACATCAATCAAACTACACAATAACATCAATTCTAAATAAAGTTGGTGCACTCATTTTCCCATTAAAAAAAAAAAAACATTATGTAAAAGAATCACGTTCAGATGATATATATTCCAATTTATTTTATTAAAATCAACGTCTATGTACACTCGATACCTGGAGTTTATTCAAGTCAATATAGATGCTTTATCCGTGAACCGAATATAAATTAAATATTCTCCCCACAGGTAACGTAACGTGTTTTTCTAATTGTATTTTGTTGACAATCGTTCCTCCATGAAATATTCCGAGGCCTACCACTCACTCTCCCAAATAATTAATTAATTAATATATAAGCACGAACGCGAGAAGTATTAGACAAATATATATAGATTGAAAAATAAAACGAAGATTATTGGTAGAGAAATTAAATTTTCCAAAAAGAAACTAAAAGTTTGGATTATTCAAGACACAAAAAGAAAACAAAACGGAAGGTGAGGAGCAGTGCCATGGCCCATGGGGATGGGGTGGTTCCTCACTCGCCAGTCGCCACCATTCTTTTTTTTTGTCCCCTAGCTACAATTTCTCACAACTGCGAGTCTGCGTTAGTGTGCATTTTGGAAAAAAAAAAAAACAATAAGGGCAAAACCGTTCTCAAGTTGAGAACTTCTCATGGTGGGCCTTTCTTAAAGAAGGAGTAAAATACTTATTGGGCTTTCTTTTTTTTTTCATCTGATTAATATGGACCAATTTCTGGCATAACCTTCCGTACAACAAGGAAGGTCTAAGATGACTCTCTATAATCTACCATGACCTTGTGCACTTGAAGGGACGATTTTACCCTTAATGAAAGGGAGAAGAAAAAAAGAATAAAAGAAACAAAAAATGAATCAAATCAAATATGAGCCATTCGATCAAACGTGGATCGAACGGACTACGTTTAACCGCGCAATAACTCTCTCTTCTCTCTGACCCCACACCCACTCATTAACTCTCTCTCTCTCTTCCCTTTCATGCTTCCTAGTACGAGACACATTCACTCCCCAACCACAACCATTAATTCATTCGATCTTTCTCCTTTCTTCTTCCTTCTTTTTCCTTGTTCTTCGTTTTTCTTCTTCTTCTTCTCTTTCTCCTCTCCAGATTACACATCCGCGAATTGAAAGGCAGCGTTGGAGAGATAAAGGTTTGTTCTTCTTCTTCTTCATTTTCTTCTTCTTCATCTTCTTGTATCTCTCTCCCTCTCGCTCTCTCTCTTAATCGTTTGGTTTGTGTTTTTGCTTCCCTTTCTTCTCTCTAGATTACACATCCGCATTGGAGAGATAAAGGTTTGTTCTTCTTCTTCTTATTCTTCATCTTCTTCTCTCTCTCTCCCTCTCTCTCTCTCTCAATCGTTTGGTTTGTGTTTCTTTGTTGATTTCAGCTTTTAGATAGGTTTTCGTTAGAGTATATAGACATATTAAACTTTATTTCGAAGTGTAATAGGGTTTTACATTGGAAATCTATAGATTGTATAGGCTGAATGTAAATATCGTAACAGATATAGGAAGTAGAACTGGTACAACGGGTAATACTAAGATAGGCTTAGTACAACAGGTACAACTAGTAAAACTAGAAAAGGTACAACTAGTACAACTAGTACAAATAACATCGGGTACAACTAGTATAACCAGTACAACTTGTATAGGCTGTATACATGATATAACGAGTACAACTGGTATAATTGCGTATACGTAATTGGTACGACTGGTATTAGTAGTACAACTATTATGTGATGATGTTGTTTATTAAATTTTTGGCAGAGGACAATGGAATATCTCGTCATACATTTTGATCACGGGGGGCATTATTCAGACCATGGTGATGAAGTACGGTGGAATAGGAAAGAACGTGGCGTTTGTAGTGTAGTGATGAATGGAAAGTTAGGGGAGATAACGTATTCTAGGTTGGTTAGTAAGATAAGGAATAAGATCATGGGAGATGAGGCAACGACAAAGCTTCTTCTCAGTTATATTCCGTTGTCAGTCGAACCTAAAAGGCCTTCATACATCTTAGATGACGAAGATGTTTTAGCTTATTTGATGGAAGTTAATACCAGTGAGTGTAGGAGTGTTTTGCACGTGGAGTTTACGGAGTTCAACCCAGAAAGCCATAGTTCAGAGCAGATTGGTTTGGATGATGAGCTTGTGAATGATGATAAAGTAGATCAAAGTATTGGTGATGGCATGGGGTTGGCGGTTGTTGAACATGTTTCAGATGATGAAAATGAACCGGTTTATAGGGATGGTTATTGTTCATTTGATACAGCTTACATTCCACCAGATGTAGAAGATACTGAGGTTTTTAATGCTGAATGGGAAGATGGGCTGGGTCTAGTTGTAGGCCAAGAATTTAGAAGCAAGGCGGAAGTGCAAGATCTAGTGTTGATGGCTGCGCATCGAGAGTGCTTTGAGATAAGGACGATGAAGTCAACACCTACGTTATATGTGGTAAAATGTCGTGTAACTACTTGCAGCTGGCACTTGCGGGTTTCAATACCTAAGGATTCAAGTTTATTGACGGTTGCAACATATAGGAAAATTCATTCATGCTCTCGGCTGGATACTGCAGTAATGAAGAACAAACAGAAAGGCAGACCGAGCTTGGTTGCATCTGTGATACATGAGGATTATCCGGGGCAGTTCAAGACTCCAAGTGCAAAAACTCTCGTTGATTTAGTACAGCGTAGGCTTGGTGTGAAAGTTTCTTACTCTACTGCTTGGAGAGGGAAAGCTTTAGCTGCTAGTGATGTGCGGGGTAGTCCAGAAGAGAGTTATTATATGCTGCCATCTTATTTGCATATGTTGGAGATGGTGAATCCTGGTACAGTGACACAAGTGGAAGTGGATGACGATAATCGGTTTCAGTATCTATTTATCGCATTGGGAGCTTGCGTTGAAGGTTTTAAAGCCATGAGAAAAGTGATAGCTGTGGATGGAACACATTTGAAGAATGTACATGGTGGAGTTCTTCTTATTGCTCTTGCTCAGGATCCCGAACATCACCATTATCCCATTGCTTTTGGTGTAGTTGATGGGGAAAAAAATGATAGTTGGAGCTGGTTTTTCAATATGTTGAAAACACTGATACCGGATGCTCCTGAGCTTGTGTTTCTATCGGACAGAAATACTAGTATAATCAATGCAATAAGTGCGGTCTACCCAATGGCTCATCATGGGTATTGCATATTGCATTTGTGTCAGAATGTGAAAGCAGCCGTTTCACACGTTAGGAAAGATGTACTGGAGCAGAAGTTCTTGGAGTGCGCACACTGCTATGTAGAGTCTGAGTTTCTCGTCCTCTACGATGAATTCAAGGAAAATTATCCACAAGCTGCAATTTATCTCCATAAAAGTGTTGATGTTCGGAAATGGGCAAGATGTTATTTTCCTGGTGACAGGTACAATATAGACACCACCAACTCTGTCGAAAGCCTTAACAATGTTTTGGTAGACGCAAGGAAGCTGTCGTTACTACCAATGATTGATGTGATTTTGGCAAAGATCATTGAGTGGTTTAACAAATACCGAAAGGCTTCTGCTGAAGTACCTGAGCTACAAACGCTAGTTCCGCGTGTGCATCAAAAACTGCATAACCAGCTTCCGCTTGCTAAGAAATTAATTGTGCAAGAGCTGAACACCTTTCAGCTTGAGTACAGTGTCACTGGGAAAGATGGCCTTCCATATCTGGTTGATTTGAGGATGAAGACTTGCAGCTGCAAGTTTTTCGATATACACAAGTATCCATGCTTGCATGCGCTATCTGCCATCATAAAGCTTGCAGAAACATCACAGCAGGAGCTTGATATACCCCAATTTTGCTCAAAGTATTATTGGACAGATCAGTGGGTATCAGCCTATCGCAGAACGATCTATCCGGTACCTCATCATTCTACTTGGGTTGTTCCGGAGGAAATCAAATCACAGCGTGTCTTGCCAAAGCTGTACAAGAAAAAGAAAGGAAGAATACAAGTGACCCGTCACCCAGGGGTTGGAGAAGCTCGAAGGAAGAGGAGGACAACTCGCGTTCCATTTCAAAGTTGGTTTGAGCAGGGGCAGAACTCTGGATCTTAGTTGTGTTTGGTTTGTAATCTACTTATATTTGTGTAAGCTTCGTATGACTGAATGTTATTTCTATCAGGTATTACTGGGTACAACTAGTGCAACTCTATATTCCGCGTCCAATACGATCAGTACAACTGGTATAATTGGTACAACTAGGATGTAGTACAATTGGTACGAGTAGTATTACTAGTACAACTGGTATTAGGAGTACAAGTAGTATAACTCATACAACTGGTACTATGTACAGCTAGTGCAACCTCTAATTACATTTGTGAAAATGCATTTATAATACTATTCTCATGTTTATTAGGCCATAAAAACACTGAAAACATCTTTCCACAACTACATTAGTGATTTAAATACACTGCAAATATATTTCAGTTTTTGCTTTGATGAAGATGTTATCTTTCCATTATCTACCTTATACTTTTAATGTTACTTTCACAATCTTAGCCAAAATAACATAGACTTTTACTAAGAAAGTATTTTTCCAACATTTAATTATATAGGAATATGTAATATGTAGTTTGTATACTTAATTACAAAAGTACAACTAATAAAATTTTATTTAAAACATGGTATAACTAGTTACAAGTTATTATGACCAAAGTACAACTCTTTACCCAAAAAAAAAACAAAAGGTATAACTGCATCATTGGTACAACTCTTTACAAATTTTTTTTTTTTTTGTCACGAGAATCAATTTTCTTAAGCACGTTTTTCATGAGTTTAATATATATTTTTTTTTTTGGTGCACAATTTTCTTAATACTCTTGATGCACTTTTTAAGTATTATAATTTCAGATACTAATACTACTAGTACTAGTTATACTTTGAGACGTAATAATACTACTTTTACTACTGAGAGAATAGTTATCTAAAATCATAACAAGTCTGAAAATAATTAGATTAATAATTAAGTCTAAATACTTAAATTCACAACAAGTAAAAAATACATAAAACAAAGAAACTAAGTTCTCATTTTTGAATATATGGGGACTGCAATAGATGTGAAGGCTTTAAAACTCTCTTAGGCCTTGGAGTTTTTGGAGTTCTTGAACCTCTCTTACACCTTTGGATCAACCTCCTAGCTCTAAGGATTTTCTCGCTGGACTTATAGATTTTTCTCACTGCAGAAAACAAAATAAATGAAAATGAGTCTAAAAATGCACCAAAATCACGCTGCATTATATAATGCAAAAACGAGTGCAAAAGGTTTAAAAGCGAACCATTTCTCACCAAAACCAAGCTGGGTCGGAAGAGAACAAGGAGGAGAAGATGGAGGTTGAGTCTCTTGGCTTGGTTGAGTCTCTTGACTTGGTTGAGTCAACTCCTTCTCTACCGCCAACTCTGAAATCACCTTCGCAGCAGCCAAAGCCTCCTCCTCTTCAGCAAGCTTCTTCTCTGCAGCGATAGCCTCCTTCTCTTCAGCAACCGCCTTCTCTACCATAATCCTAGAAGCAAATGAGAGAGGCTGTGGAGTCTCTTCAGCAATTATGGGTTCTTGACCCGCTTTCTCCATAGGACCAACAACTTTCTCTCCAGCCTCTTCAATTACAGGCTGTTGATCTGCAGGCTCAGCCGATTTCTCTCCATTATCTGCAACATAAAAAGATATAATTATAATACTTATACTAATTATACTACCTATACTAATTATACTACTTATACTAATTATACTCCATATCATAATTATACTACTTATACTAATTATACCATCAACACACTGCTCAGCCGATTTCTCTCCAGCCTTCTCTGCAGCATCGGCCACTATATCAGTGTCAGCCGCTTTCTCCTGAGGCTCTACCGCTTTCTCCTGTTGCTCTGCATCATAAGAAAATTGCAACACAAAATTAAATTCAACACCTTGAAGATAATTGTAACAAAAAATGATGAGAAATTTACCTTCTCTATATGGTGGTGTTTGGAAACCACTCATCTCGTCGTTTCCCCCAGTCCATTGAAAATCTCTTCTGAAACCTTCCAAAGATTCCACTCTACTCTCCAGCCGCCCTACCGACTCTTTCATCTCCTTAAACCCTTCTTCCATTCTGTCCGTCATCCTCTTAATTGTTTCCTTCACATCATCCGGTTCTTCAGCTCGTGGTGCATCAGCCACTCCAACCGGTTCCAACCGCTCAGCTCCTCCACCTGCCTCAACTGGTTCAGCTCGTGCTTCAACATCTACTTTCCACCTATCCTCCCAGAAGATCTTCCCTCGTTGGCGGACTAATAACCTGTTCCACCCATCAACAATAGGGTCGCATGCATCATCATCCATCAGAAGCTCATAGTCCACCAACAAATCATAATCCATGAGCTCCTCCATGAGGCCTAATTCATCAGACTGGCGATCCAATAGGCTATGAATAACCTGATGCATACAAAAAATAAATATGAGCCCATCACCCATAATTAATATTTCTGAAACTTATGAAAGTGAATTCTAACCTTAGTATCTCCAAGACTGGAATTTATTTCATGCAAACCAAACCCACTTGCGCCAATGTCCAAGAACTTCCATTTGCACATTCGCGGACATTCAGGATCAGCCGTTTGTATTTTCTCGCGAAACTCTGCCTTCAGAGCTGGTATAGCTTCAAACGCCAAAATCTGCACATAGTTTTATCAGTTATACCAGTTATACGCTCATATACTCATAATTTGAAAACTTAAATATCACTTACCTCCAACCCATTGATGAACCCGGGAAACATCCACTTAGGAACCCTTGGAAGCTTCCCTCTGAATTTGCTGTGCATATGGGATATCTCATACATGTTGTGCTCAAATGAGAAACGGCCCCAAGGGAATGTTTCACAAAAACGCAAGTCCTCCACAACGCGTAAAAGGAATGGCTCTATATTGCCTCCAACCTTTGACTTGCCTTTTATCACAGTTGCTAGGAAGTACAAAAGCGCCATCTTCAGGCG
Organism: Isatis tinctoria; assembly: GCA_010577795.1. NCBI lineage: Eukaryota > Viridiplantae > Streptophyta > Magnoliopsida > Brassicales > Brassicaceae > Isatis > Isatis tinctoria. The sequence continues at coordinate 37,061,930 of CM021250.1, forward strand.
ATCACCACTGCCATCATCCCCCATCTCCAGCAGCTTTTCCAGCACACCTTCAGCACTTATATTTCCCTCCGCTCCCGGAAAAAATTTCTCAACAAAGGCCATGCTCCCCACGTTCTCGTAATCATTCGGGTACAGCTCGCAGTCTAACCCCGTGAGAAGGGCATGTTCGTGGATGGAGTACCGAATGGGCACCCCATTCACCACAAACCATGCCTGCTTACGTTTCCTCGTTTTGGCAGTCCGGAGAAGCAACATCCACAAGCCTATAACCTTCCTCGTCCTGTGGCTATGCATATGGAAGATGTGGCAGAACTGGCGGTGATTGCGAAACCAGTCCTTCTCTTCATCATTCAAGAGTTCTAGGACTACTTCTTTGAAATTCCATTGAGTGCACTTAGACGCCAATGTGCATTTCTTCTTAAACACGGACGGATCAAAGTAATATCCGAGTGGTTGCAAAGGGTCTACAGGCTCACCCTCAAATTCCTGGAAAAAAAAAACAATTTGCTTAACACCAATCGTACCAGTCATACTACTTACTAATTATACCACCCAATTTTACTAGTTGTACAAACAAACTACTTGAACTAAGTATACCACTTATACTAATTCGACTAATGTAACTACTTGTACTATTGAACTAAATAGACCAATTGAACTACATATACCAATTGTCATGGTTAGGGTTTAGAGGATCATTTACCTCAACTGTAGGCGCCCGTGAAGCTGCTTGACACGGCGGAGCCCGTGAAGCCGAATGTGAACCCGACGGTGGAGCCCGTGAAGCCGTAGGTGAAGCCGTAGGTGAAGCCGTATGTGAAGCCGATTGACATTGCGACGGAGATGGACTGATTCTTGCTTCTCTAACCGGAGCCACAGGGGAAAGGGGAGAGGCTGTCACCGGAGCCGGTGGAGGCGGAGGCGGAATCCCAAAATTTTTCTCCTTTAATTTCTTCCGAGATCTCCTCTCCTCTTCTCGCGGTGCAGCAGGACGCTTCTTCGTGGGTTGTTTCGAACTCGACGCCGGAGCCGCCGAACTAGACGCCGGAGGATTCTCCCTCGCTTTCTTTTGCACCGGTTTAGATTTCTTCTTCGCCGGTGGAGTCCCCTTCTTCTTTCTTGTACGAGGTGCCATTGGGTCGCCTGTGGATTTGATTGGCGACGGTGGAGATTGTGCTTCGTCAATGGCGGTGGTTCGTCGGATTTGGGAATGGTGAGGGATTAGGGTTTCGGTGAGAGAGAGAAGGGAAGAGAAGAAGAAACGTCGATTGATTAAAGGAGGATAGAAACGATGAGTTTTAGTCAGTTAATAGAAGGGTAAAAAAGACTTTTACAGCCTGTTGATATTAAAAAGAAAAAGAAAAAGAAATGGCAAAATAGAAGAGGTTATTTGAGAAATGTGTTTGTCCGAGAAGGTCATTACAGAATTTGATCCGATTAATATTAAAATAAACCATAAACATAGTACAGCAAATTACAGACGCCAGAGAAACAGAGCCCGAGATTATAACGGGAAGCTAAAGCCCTAACGGTTAAGGGAAGCGCAAGCCGGCAGAAGAAACTTCTCCGGAGTCAAAAGAACAAACAAACCAAATCTAAGCTGAGACTTAATACAACAACCACTAATTTTAGAAATTTAAAAGAGACTTGAGATCAAAGGAAGGGGTGGGAGAGAGCAGCAAACGCGGATATGCATAGCTCACAAGTCGAAGCCGAATGGAACCAGAAGAACCGAAGCCGGAGGAAACCGCGAAGAAGGAAACTCAGAGACGATCAGCAGAAACTCAGAGACACAATCGAAGATCTAAACTCTTATCCACCTAGTCTTCAACTTAAAAAGGTCTAAAACACGGACTCTGCATCCCCACAAGAAGTTAAACTTACACCTCAAGAGGTTAGCCTTACAAGAACTGACCAAAGAAGACCAAAGGAGAAGACTAATTATTCAACTAAACTTATTGGGCTTTCTATGTACCGAAAGTAATTCATGTTCTCTGCCTGACATAAATATAACCATATAAACAGTGAAGCGGCCAAAAGAAATGAAGATGAGCCAATACCACATAGTAAATTGTTAATAACATTTGTGTCAAATAAGCTAAGATTTTAATCATTATTCAGTGCTGCTCGTTTTGGAATCTAGATATTTGTTTATTGTCAAGAATGTTTGTTTGTTTGTTTGATCCAATTAAAATTTTCAAAGTTCGACTACTGCTCTGAGATTCTAACTATCTATAATACAAAAAGAGTAACATGAATTTGTCTGCATATGATGCCTTGATTAAATCAGTGATATTGTCCATAACTAAAAGAAAGGGTACGTTGAAACTAAATTCGAAATTATATCTTTAAAATTAAGTTTGAAAGTAGACAACAATATGTAATGTGTGGTTGGAGGCTGCAGTCAAACCCTACCAATAGCTTCCAAATTTGCACGGACCCTACCGTACGAATTAATATTATAGGACGAACTGTGTATTCACTAGCCAATTGCCATTTGGGATGTGGTCCAGCATCAACCATGGCACGCCCTATATTCTCGGGGGTTGAATTTTAGCTTCAATTTACAATGGCACAATTTAAAATATAAAAAAGAAATGTTTTAACTGGACGTTTGGTCAATTGTGCTATACTAGTAATAAATAAATTGCTCGAGTGTAAGTTTCCCTTAAATCATATTGAGGCATCAAATTCCCATTTGCGTAGGAACCATATTGGTTGGCTTGGTCCCAAAAACATAGGTTTCTAAATAGTAATGGATTTTTTAGATGCCAAAGCAACTGTCCATTTACACTAGCTTCGCTTAATGTAGTTGCTATGTCCACATCATTAGCACACGCCATGTGAAATTAATACATACAATCATCTAAATCATGAATATTAAATTTTATACGATATATAAAAAAATTGAACAACTGTGTAAAAAAAATTTGGATATAGAGATAGCATGCCAATGCTATATACAGTTTTTTCGGTCGTCACATACCATCCATGTCACTATGTCAGCATGTGAGCTGTGCCATGCATGTTAGGTTAAAGTTGGATCATTTCAATCCTTTCCCAATCCATAAAGCGCTTTATGATAACTATCACTATTCACTACTCCTCTCAAACAACACATGAACAGATCATGAGAAATGGAAGACGGTTCGTATTCTAGCCTTGTAGGTGACGTAGCGTGACCCAACAAATACTCTCTGAGTTTTGTTATTACTCGTTGGTACTTTAGTCCCTCGTAGTTGTTAGGCTATGGATTCTGTGGAAAACGATGCATCTACAGTTCTTATTGCCGCACAGATTTCTTTTTTCTTGTTGCCAACTCACGAGATTTCTTCTTTTTTTTTTGGTGAATGGCGGGTTAGTGCCACCGCATTTTATTTGAATAAAAAGAAAAGTTTACAATCGAACATGTCTGGCAACGGCCAGACCTTCCTTGTCCTCTCTCAACAACAACTCAACAGACTCAGGTACATAATCAAAAGAGTGCAAACCTAAAGATAAATCAAATGCAAGGTTCGCCAACCCGTCCGCAAGACGGTTAGCTTCCCTGTAAACATGACAAATACGGACTATCCAGTCCCTCGATAAAAAGCCATAGCACAGCCGTACTAGGAAAGACAAAGGGTGGAACTCACTAACCCCTGTCGTTAAGAAACCCACTACAATTTTTGAGTCCACTTCCAACTCCACTTGGCGAGCTCCCTTGTCCCAAGCAAAACAGAGTCCGTAATAAACGCCCCACAATTCCGCCAGCGGCGCCGTACAAACTCCTATATTCAGAGCAAAACCACAAACCCAGCCTCCTTCCCCATCACGAATGAGTCCACCAGCCGTTGCTAGTCCGGGGTTACCGCGGGACGCACCATCCGTGTTAAGCTTCAACCACCCCACACTTGGGCGGGTCCATGCGATCAAACGGCTCTCGCTTTGCACCTGCAGACCTGTCCTCCTAGCAAGAGCATGAGCCGTAGCAACCTCCTTCGCACTATTCCGAAGAAATTGCATCCTATCACGGACAAGGCCCCTTCCACCAAAAACTCCTGCACATCTCCACTTCCAACTCCACCATAAACACATCGAAAATAACGTAGACCAAGAGTAATCACCACCGTCAGACTTTTCAGAAAGATTACCATATAACCAGTCAAATAAAGGTGCACTGAAAAACCAAACCTGCTTACCCAGGGGGACAAATCTCCTCCATATCCCTGAGATCGCCGGACAATCACGAAGACAGTGAAGAATAGTCTCGGATCCACCACGGCATATCTGGCAAACATCCGTCTCGCTCAAATGCCTACGAAAGCGTTCCATATTTGTCATAATTGCACAATTCGCCACCAGCCACAAAAAACATCGTGCCCTTTCCGTCGCAGTTACAGTCCAAATGCAAGCAAACATCTTCGCCATATTCGGACACGGAACTAACGATCTTGTGAGAAACTTATAGGCCGAGCTCACCGAAAAACAACCGTCCGGAGTGTGGCTCCAAGTCAGACGATCCACTGAACCTGTAACATCATCAAGGACCACCGCCTGAAGTCTTAGGCGGGTATACTCCGTGATATATTGGGCGGATGATCCCAAGCTCCAGCCAATTCCATTCACCCAAACATCACGAGCACGCATCTCGCGAAGCTCAATCGAAATGACTTCAACAGCCAAATCAGCAAGACTGTCCGCACACAACCATTTATCATCCCAAAATCGAATATCTCTTCCATCTCCCAAGAGCCAACTCAGTCCTGGTAAGATTACTTCTCTCAATCCGAGGCATACACCCCTCCAAACCGGAGACCAGCGTGACTTGGGGATCAACCATGATGTGTATATATATTACGGTCTAATTTTTTTTTTACGGTCTATATATTACGGTCTAATTCAATAATATTGAATTCAATAAATTGAAATTGACCAAGACAAAGTGGTATAGTTAGGCCAGGAGGGAGTGAGGGAAAAACTAGAGTGCAGCTGAATTCAATTTTAAATGCAAACTAAGTTGCTTTATTGTTAGGGCCACACTGAACTAGATTCGTTAGCGGTTGTGCATGTGTTTTCTTTGAGACGACATTTGCGAGTAACTCTTGCTAATGCCCGAGAACTAGACGGTTCTAATCTCTTAGATTCGGAATTGACGGCTGGATACCTGATGCTAATTGATATGTTAAAAAAGAAAATCCTATCTCAAATCTACAAAATGTAAATTAAAGTAGAAGAGAGAAGCTTCACGTATAGATAACGTATAAATAACGTTTCCAGTAAATATATGTCGTTAGATGTGAGTAGGAGGAGTCATTAATTAGTCGCTCATTTGGGTGCAACTGATATACACTATTAAAGATATCCGACATATATTCGTAAGTCATTTTTCAACGGGAGAGTATGTGGATACAGCTAAGTATAGTAAATAAGTTGCGTGAGGGATATAGATTAGCACACCCAAACAGCATTTTGGCGAAAAAGATGTGTGCGTTACTTACTTTACTAATAAGGAATAGTTGTATCCTAAACCCTCCTAATCCAAGCTAGGATGGTGACGCGGATCGCAATAGCAGAAGAAGAAGAAGAAAATGATGATGATGGTCGGGCCCACGGCTGAGATCGGACGGCCGAGATGAAAGGGGAATGCGTCGTTTCTTCGGGCCAGAAATGACCCAAACAGGTAGGGTCCACGGTCTGACTAATCTTTCACCGTCCAAACTCAAAACATCAAACGAATGGTAATAATTATTATTCGTTTTTCTTCCCACAAGAGCAAGTCGACTCAGACAAACACCACATCTCTCAAAACCCCTTGTAACCCTATTTTTAATTGCTCTTCTTATATTACCGTGGATTCCAAATCGTCGTGTCATCATCTCAATGATGCTCGTACGGGTCCCACACCTGATGTGCTGCAGTTTGCCGCCGGTCTGTCCATCTACAGTGTTCTATTTTTTCTAACTCTCATCAAACAAACGCCGGTTACAACTTACGACTAATCATGCGGTCCTTCTCTATCCTTCTGTCACATATACGACGCCGTTGGATCGAACAAAGATCTACGGCTGGGAGTGCAAAGAAGCTGAATCTGAACCGTGTATATAATTGTTTTTCTTTTTTTTAAAAAAGTAGAAGAACATGCGTGGGTCCCGATGGCAGTAGAGGCGTTTCTCCTGTGTAAGCTGAAATAATGTTTATTTTATACTCTTGCTTCTTCTATTTTCTTCTTTTATTCCCACCTTTCACATGTAACACTTCTTCTATTATATACTTACGTTCAAAGCAACCTTAAAAGTCTTATTAACGACACCGGGCTGGTGATAAACTTTAGCTAAGGAAAAAAGAAAAAGGGAGGAGATTGAAAGGATGCAGAAAGCACGAGGAGATATTTCAATGAAAATCCAATAGATAGATGAGTCACGTCCTGACTAGTAGCACACTTATTTTCTATAATACTGTTACGTTATTTATTTATTTATTTTTCTAAAAATGTGCTAAACACATGAATAATACATCGGCCCTATTTTCCTTTTCTCTCTGGCACGGTTTTCCAAGTAGCCGCCTCAAACTCTCCGATCTCACCGCAGCCGACCGATCTCGCCTCTCTTGCTCTGCCTAAGACCACCACTCGCCTGAGTTTGTAGTCGCCTCTCTTCTCCGGCCGCTGGTCGTGAGTTAAGAGTTGGCAAAGCTTCATCTCCACCACCGTTTATTTAGTCTCTTCTACCTCTACATTCAATGTCTCGTTCCTCTTTGTTCCTCCTTTGCCTGGTCGTGATTATCAGTCTTCCTCCACCGTTCGCTCTCCTTTGTTACCTCTCACCAGATCTCGCCGACGGCTTCCTCTGCTCCTTTATGGACCTCCCCCGTGTATGTCTCCTCTGCAGCCTGGCTCATCTCTTCTACCGGAGTCACAACATCCGCAAGTTCCCCAACCAACTCCTCTCCTTTCATCTGGATATGGAGTTCGCAAGTTACACGATACCGAGGCGTGGTTCTCTCTTTTCTCCCACTTGGTTGCTCTTCGTAGCTGTCTCTTCCTCGTTCCTCCGGCGTTTGCAGGTCCCGTTTCTGACACTTGTGTAGGTAGTTTTGGTGGGCGATTTCTGTAGCCGACGTGGCGGATCCATTATGGTTCTGTTCCGGTGATTTTTTCGGCCGTCATTCTATCCGGTAAAGAGGGAGTTAATTCTTTCTTTTGAAATTGGTTCTTTGGTTTAGAATTGATGTTTGTTTGTTGTTTGGCTGTTGGGTAGAGGTATATAGTTCCTATTGCAACGGAATCGTATTTGATTTTATCATTTGCGCCGGCTTTAGTGCTATTGTTGTTTCATCCTTCGGGTTAGGCGTTTAAAAGCTCCCCTTAAAACATTAGGGTGTTTAGTGGCCCTTAAAACATTAGGGTTTGGTTTCCCGTAAAACTCTCGGGCTTAGCTTCTCCTTCATGTGATTCCATATGTGCGAAGTGAGTTTTGTTGCTTTTCCTCTCGGTTCCTTTTGTGAGGTATGAGCTTGTGGTGGTTATGGTTGTTTGGTTCGTGGGTATATCTTATTTCTAGAGGTGTTGTTGGTCTGGGGTTCTTTGTAGAAGTTTTGGTGGTTGGTTCATTTTCTTCCTATTCGCCTTGAGTTACTATGCCGCTCCGATGATTTGCTCTGGTTCGCAGGTTTTTACTATTCTGGTTCAGAGACATGTTTTGATATTATCGCGGTTTCTTGTGACTCTTCCGAAGAGGGTGGAAAATAGTGTTGTAACCAAATGAGTCTGGGTTAGATGAATTGCTCTATCATGGAAGAAGACCATTTATGTTGGTTCTTCTGTTTTGTGATTTGTATGGTTTTTCGAGTGTAATGTTTCTGCCGTTTGGGTTTTCTGTTTTGTAAGTGACAATTTATGGGGTGAGCTTTATGCCATCATTAATAATATTCAAACAGATGCCAAAAAAAACATGAATAATACATCATAAAAAAAAAAAAAAGATTCGTGGGACGGCGGGCGCATAGTTTGAGAGTGTGTGTCAGACTCAGACTCAGACCAAACCCCTTATCTCTTTCTCTCTCATACGAAGAATCTATCAAAGCACACACACTATTTACGTGTATGTCTCTCTCTATTCTCCTCTATATCCATCCCACTAAAGTGACATTTTTTTATTTAATTAAAATTCTCTTTTTTCGTCTTCTTCTTGCTTTTTCGAAAACCAGCTTTTACCTTTCCACACACACTTCTTCTTTTCTCTCTCTCTCGACCTTTCTTCTCTCCTTCGCTGCTGCTTCTTCTTCTTCTTCTTCTGGGTTTTTGATTAATTTCCGTAGCCATGGACACAGCTAAATGGCCTCAGGTATATATGTTTAATTTAATTCAATTTATTCCTCTTTTCAGTTTCCTCCTTTTATCTGAAGCTGCTTTCTAAAACAAACTTCTTTCTCTTTAAATCTTTTTCTTTTCGAATGTAAAGTTTTCGTCTTTTAAAAAGTTAGAAGCTGAACAAGAGATTTTCCTGTGTGATCTTCTAATAGAATAAGTTTTTGTGCTTTTGTTTGTTTGTCAAAAAAAAAAAAAGGAGTTTGTTGTGAAGCCAATGAACGAGATCGTGAACAACACATGCTTGAAACAGCCGAATCCTAGTGCCTCCCCTGCGGTGGAGAGGAAGGCACGACCGGAGAAAGATCAAGCTCTCAACTGTCCAAGATGCAACTCCTTAAAAACCAAGTTCTGTTACTACAACAACTACAGCCTGACGCAGCCTAGGTACTTCTGTAAAGACTGCCGGAGGTATTGGACCGAAGGTGGCTCCCTCCGGAACATCCCCATCGGCGGCGGCATCAGGAAGAACAAGAGATCTTCTTCTTCTTCTTCTTCCAATTCGAATTCCTCTTCACCCTCGTCCTCAAAGAAAACTCCTTTTGTCAACAACTGCAACAAAAAGCCACCTCCACTTCAACAGCTAAACCCTAAGACTGCTGGCAATGCCCACGAGGGAGCGGCGGCGGCTAAAGTTCAAGAGTTGGCGTTTTCTCAGTCTCAGGGTTTTGGGAATGCCCACGAGGTCAAAGATCTCAACTTGGCCTTTTCTCAAGGGTTCGGGATTGGTCATCACAGTATTCCTGAGTTTCTGCAAGTAGTGCCCAGCAGCATGAAGGACAACAACCAACTTGTCTCAACCTCTTCGGCTTTGGAGCTTTTAGGGATCTCTAGTTCACGCCCTGCTTTCATGCCTTATCCCAATGTTCACGATTCATCGGTTTACACAGCAGCAGCATCTGGGTTTGGTCTGAGTTACCCGCAGTTCCAAGAGTTCATGAGACCAGCTTTGGGGTTCTCTCTTGATGGTGGATATGGTGGGGACCCTCTACATCAAGAAGATGGGTCCAGCGGCACTAATAATGGAAGGCCTTTGCTGCCATTTGAGAGCCTGAAGCTTCCAGTTTCATCATCAAGCACCAACAGTGGTGGTGGCAATGGGAATGATCATCATCACAGTGATCATAAGCATGAGAAAGAAGATGGAGAAACTGACCAGTCTGTTGGGTTCTGGAATGGCATGTTAAGTGCTGGTGCTTCTGCTGCCTCTGGTGGTGGATCATGGCAATAATTATAGTCAAGGACCCAAAGAGTTTTTTTTTTAGAAGAGAGAAAACAAAATAAGCATAAAGTTCCAAATTTTTCATCCAAATTTTAAAAGATGAAGGTTAACTACTACCATCTGGGGGGTTTTACTATTTTAGTCCTTTTCCTTTGGTTTTCCTTCTTCATATATAAATTATTACTCCATTAACTTTGATGGGTTGGGGATGGATACTGTATGGCTGCTGTATTTAAATCAAATCTCAGTTGGTCGTTACCTAACATTTATGGATTCTGGTTGTTTTAGACTTTTAGTGCCGATGCCACGCTCATACAAATATTGATGGTGTATATCATAAGCGAAACTACTTTAATGTCATTGAAGACTGTTGTGCAATTTATTTAGCTACCAAAATCCGAGGTTTAGATGAGAAAACATAGTCATTGCCTTCTTTTAAGACGTAGAGCCTGTCATCTCTATATGGTAGTGTACTTTAAGCTTAAGCCAAAATTACATGTGTAAACTTGATATACATACGAACACTCTACTCAAAGCTAAGTGAAGATTGGTTATTTGTTTGTCAATTAGGAGAAAACACTTGGAAATGGTAAAATATGGCCGAGTCGAAGCGGTTTTGAGCAGCAAGAGAAGAACCACAAACAACGAACTTTTTTTTTTTTTTTTTTCATTTTAATTCAAATAATAATACTACAAGTCTACAAGATAGTAATAAAAATAGAAAATAAATGGAGGCAACCCAACATTCCCCTCGGACTTGGTATCATCATTGCCCCCACTACTTTCTCTCTATCCTCTTATCCACGCACAGAAGATGAAAAACATGTTGATTTGGTGTAAAGCAAATGAAGATGATGGTAAAAGTGAAAGGGATTACAACCATTCAATGTCAACTAATAGTATCAAAATTGGGTCTGATTTTATTTAACATGCGAAGAGTAGTAATTAATTTGATCTTTAATGGGGGTGGGTTCCGTACAACAGAAAGTTTTTAAATTGTAAAAACCTTTAAGTAATCTGTATAAGAACATGTGGATTAACTACGGAAATCTAATCACCTTCGGGTTCCCAGAGTTCAAGAGTCATCATCACCTTCGGGTTTGATTATTCCCTGGCATCCTATTTGTTTATTACAAAAATACTGAACATACAAAGTAAACAAATTAAAACATAACAAAAAAAAAAAGCAAAATACTAGCAGTTACTAGTAAATATGAAACCTCTTTGTATAAGTAAGATAATAGGGAGGTGTGTAGGAGTTATTGTGTAGGTGTAGTTTCTGTTGCAATTGACTCTCCAACAACACTTTCCGCTCGACAACATCGTCTCATTTGATTCCTTCTCTTTATTTACAGTTTTACACATTACAATCATACTATTATCCGACAACAAACTTTAACAACGACAATAGCCAGATGACAAATCTAGAATTCTGAATTTCAACTTGTATTTCTCAGACCAATAGGTCAATGTATTTATACAAACATGTCACACATAAATCGGAGAGATCTAGGATTAGGAATTATCTATACAATAATATATATATATATATATAAGATCCTTGGATATACTTTGTGTATATCTCAATACCAGAACAGTGTCAAGGTAAATGTGTAATCAACAACACCATTGGATTTGGAATTTCATTTTGACATTTTCTTTTGTTTGCAAAAGATGCCACCTTGTGTTAATCGGCTGATAGTTTAGTTGGGAAACATTTTAATAAATCGGGATACTTGCAAGAACAGCAGAGAAACAAAAAAAGAATTAACGTAACAATTTGATTTGACGGACGACGGGCCGACGTAAAAGAGGGAGCCGATTGTACAAGTGCTTTCTTAGCTCAAAGGAAAAGAGTCACATCAAAACATGGCGTGGCAAACTTCGTAAAATTGTAAGCAATGACCACAAACAAGTGTCGACTGTATATTATACTGAGAATACAAACTTGTAATGAACTCTATCATGTATACGGGAGATTTCACAACAACAGTTGTTATTTGTAGTAGTAGTAAGAGTTCAGTTACAATAAATGTTATAATTCATTGTACATTTTTTAATGGTAAAAATGGTAGATTATGTAGTGAACTAACAGTAGAAATATAAATTATTATATTTACCAAGATAACCGATTGATAACTGTTTTTCTGTTTCACCAAAAAAGAAACTGTTTTTTCTGTATAAGTTGTAGTATATATTATTTACAAATAAAGATTATAATTGTTAATAATGATATTTATTACAAATTTAATAAGAAATTTGATTAGAAAAAAATTAAAAATTAAAAGTTTAACATTTATGAAATTAAAAGTTAACAAAACATACTTGAGTCTATATAGACATATATAATAACAAAAAATATTCATAGATATATACACATATAATTTCATATATATAATTTTTATTTATCAAATAGAATTATTAACTAAATTTACATGAACAATTTTTTTTCAAACAATTTAAATGGAAATATAATCTGGCTAAGTCTCTAACCACTAATGGAATCCAACCTGCCCTGAGTACTCATCCGGAACTTGCCACGCAATATGGACAACCAACATTCAACCAGAAATACAACACTTTATTTGGAGAGTTGCTTCTCAGAGTATCGCTGTGAGAGATACTTTAGTTCGTCGACATATTGCGACTAATTCTACCTGCCCTCGATGCAATGACGTTGACGAAACAGGGGATCATCTTCTATTTAGCTGTCCTTACTCTAAACAACTCTGGTTTTTATCGGGCCTCTGCATACCATCCATTCAAGATGGAACCAAGTCTCTCCAAGACAAACTTCTATCATTGTTTGATCACTATCCAAATCGGAATCTCTCAATGCAGCAGCATCTCCTCCCTTTCTGGTTGCTTTGAAGGATGTGGAAAAGTAGGAATGATTTCATCTTCAATCAAATCAATATCTTGGAAGAGACACTACTAGCTAAGATAATTGAAGATTTAACAGAGTGGATAAACTCAGAACCTAACACCGATCAAGATCATAATCAGCATAATCGGATGATGACTACATCGCAGTGGACTCCACCACAACCAGGCTGGTTGAAATGTAACTATGATGCAACCCATAACTTTTTGGGACATATAGATGGATTAGGATGGATCATACGTAATAGTCAAGGAATTGTTATGAACTGTGGAATGGGCAAATTTCAGGGCAGAAACTCATCTGTGGAGGCAGAAGGAACAACTCTTATATGGGCGCTTCAAGTGAGTTGGTCTTTCGGATATACTCATATCGAGTTTGAAGGAGATAACCTATCACTCATATCAGCCATCAAATCGCCTCAACAACACTACAAGCTTCAATTTTACCTTCACACTATCCGAGAATGGTTGTTGCTTTTTGCACAAACAAGAATTCTACATACACGGAGAAATTTGAATACTTGTGCTGATTTGTTAGCAAAAAGAGCCTTAACAGATCCTAATGATTGGGCTATCTATCATTGTTGTCCTTTATTTCTCCTAACAACTGTAAACAACAATTTGGCTTAATAATATCCTTTTGTCGTAAAAAAACAAAATATAAAAAAACATAAGAATTTGTAATTAATAAATAAATAGCTGTATAAAATTGGTGAAAATATTTTATTACTTAAAGTGTGAACAGTAATCTTAGTAGAAAAAATACTAACTCAAACTCTAATACTAATACATGAAATTTTTTTTTTTTGATCTAACTTTTGAGTTATCAATTTTATAAAGAATATAACTAAAAATTGTAATTCAACCGTAACATATTATAACTCAAACATAAATTCAAAAAAAATTAAATTAATTTATGATTGGTAACATCTTTGAGTTACATCCATAAATCAACGTAAATCAAGTGTAACTCATCTCATCAGCCATTAGCTAACAAACAAGAAAGCAACTGTCTGTAATATATGTATCTATCTGATTGTATTTAAAAAATCCTGCCCTCTGATTTCTTTGGCTTTTACATTAAGAAGGAAAGAAAAAAGAAGACCTAAGAAGATATAAAAGTGGCATATGTATTTTCCATTTCAAGGCTCAGTCATATGATGATTTACAGATATACCACATGCCGATATCTCTCATTTGGTAGTTGCTCAATGCATTTGGTGTATTCACTGGTCTGCATTGATTCCAACGATGCGAACCTTGTGCATGTGGGAGAACGTTCCAACCACCATTATAAATACAGCAAGCGTGTTGAGAAAGAGCATGGGATGTTGATAGTCTGTTGTGTGAGATGCTATCAAGTACCTGCACCAAATAGTCAAACACATAAATTTCATTTATAAAGAAGATCCTCCTCATTTGTCACTCAAATACTGTTATGTAATGATGTCCAAAACATCCTATAATACCTATATCGTGTACTTCAAAGCACACAAGACGAAAACAAGGACATAAGAATTGATATGGGAGTCTTTACATAATTAAAACAAATGTAAAGAACATGTACCAAACATCATATTCTGTATATCTATCTATATTCTGTAAATATAAGGCTAACAGGCACCGAAGCGAAGAAACTAGATCCTAAAAGACAAAGGAACTGCTATGAGAGTGTTGCAATCGTGTGAGAAACACAACTGAACTGAGGAGTGACGCCAATCTCTTCATACAAGGAAAGGAATACAAATAAAGATAAAGCGTGGTTCCTAAGGTTTGGCATCATCTAATCTTAGAAATTCCTATTAGGGGCAAAATAGCAAGGAGAGCTTACAAGAGGGAGGAACTTGCGGTTGCGAGTGAGCTTATCAATCTGTTCCCACCAAGTCAGCCTGTTGTAGACCCCAAAGGGTGTGCCCTTCTTCCAGTGAAAGGAATGATATGTGACCTGTACACAGAGCAGAGTGGTTCAGGTTTAGCAGAAGGAGATAGAAATGATGAATGGAGAGGTGGAGGATGGTCCAGGCCATGCCAGGGGAACAGTTGAAGACGGAGGAGCCATACGAAGAAGAGGAAGAGGAAGTATGTCGTCCACACACCTCGATACGTCCGTGTTCCGATTCACATCCGTCGTCGGCAAGGCTCGTACGTACATCATTCCCCACTTCTTTTCTTCCGATGATGATCCACCACAACTATGTTATCTCTCTTTCACTGGGCTGGGCCAGAAACCTCTTCGGCTTTCAATAGCACATAAGTATTATCTCTCGTATTATGAAAAAGGCCCATCACTATTCTATCACGTGGCGAAGATGAGCTCCCCGCCGTTCGAGATTTACAAATTACTACTGACTAGTGAGTCTGCGAAAGAACAGTAAAAGTCTTTTTCTTTTTTAAACAAATTTATGATTGTTTTGGGAAAAGATAATATGACAAGGTGGGCTGAGTTTGCCTCCTCATAACCGACACCTAACCCTCAATATCAACATGTCATCGAGCTGCCAATCCAATCCATTCCTTCCACGTCTCTCTTCCTGCACGAATCTTTCCACCTCGTGACACAGCTCCCGCGCTTTTTCTGGGGACAAACTCTAACCTTCCTTTAATCTCTCTCTTCTAGAAAGAATATATTAGTCATATTTAAGTAAATACTCCGGTCTAATTATCAATGTAGGTAGGTATACTTGGAGCTCTCTGTATTAATCCACCATATTGAATGCTAACTTTCTTTATAAGAGCATTAGCATACTTATTAATAGGTCTCGGCCTTTGGTTTTTCGATTCGGTTCGGTTCGGTTTTTTTTTTCCGATTATTTCGGATATAGAGATTTAGTATCCATTCGGTTAATTGTAAAATTTGGTTCTGTTTCAAATTTGTTTAAATTGAGAACCGTTAATATCCAAAAAATTAGGTTTTAGTTCGGTTTCGGTTCGGTTTCATATTTTTTTATATATTTTTTGGATAATTTGGATAAATTATCCGACAGTTTTGGATAATTTGAATAATTTTTTTGGATAATTTTGGATAATTCAGTTTTTAGTAATATTTGGTTAGTTTTAATTATTTAGTTATTTTTTAAATAAATATAAATTATATTTTAAGTATATGAATCATGTTTCGGTTATCAGTTCGGTTTTTGGTTCGGTATCGGTTCGGTTATTTCGGTTCCGGATAAAATACCCTAGCCATGGCTAGCTATTAGAGAGTTCTAAGTATCTCAAAATATTAATAATATAAATATTGTTGTATATTTCAAATTTTAATCTGTTCAATAATTTTTCAAATGAGATATTTTGAAAATCTATTGGGCTGTGTTTCTCACAGTTTGAGATACTCAATAATATTTATATTATTATTTCATTATTTTATATTGTTTGAAATACTGTCTTATAAGAAAATAAAAACAGTAAAAAAATTAAATTACTAATTGGCTCACTCTTACAAGGAGTACTTGCGTAACCCTTTGGCTAACGCCTAACAGTGTATTTCATTTAGCGGCTCACTGATCCAAAAGTATCTAATTATTGTAAGAAACAAATTAGTATAAAATATTACCAAGTCTGTAATTAGGAGGTCAAGATAAAAAGAAAGAAAAAGTTTCGGGAGTTCAATCGCTTAAATGATAAGCTGTGGGGGCAGACTGAAATCTAATGGAAATAGTATAAGACAAAACACAAGTAAAAGAAAAAAAATTGATTTGTACGAAGAAGAGACATTCCCTGACAAATGGTGTCTTGTCCAAAGAAAGAAAATGATTTGTATCGGTGCCTGTGCACTGTTACTCCAGCTCTACCTTTTGTGGGTCACACCTTGGAGTTTGCGAAACATTCATGATTGGTTACTTATCTTTTTTTAGAGTGTCAGTTTAACTAATTAAGTCATTCAAAAATAGAATTATCAGATGATTAACTTGCTAATTCTGCATGTTATCTAACCAAGAATCGTTAATACTGCTAAAAATCTTTTCCTTTTAATATCAAAGAGAGTGTTGAATAATTCTATGTTCTCTTCGTTGAGTAGGTTGATTGGAGTTTGGGACTCATAGTGCACATGAAACTCTTCCAACCCTTAATTGATTCTTCACTTCTCAAGGAACATGCCTTTTGCTACCAGATGTATAATTCTTTTTTTTTTTTTTTTTTTTTTTTGGAACACAACTTTTATAATTCATTTAAAGAAGGAATATTTAGATAAAAAATACTATTATGATACGAAATAACATATTTAATATAGGATTAAAACCTGACATATCATCTGATCTAAAGATTTTACGCATATAAACTAGCTCTATTCAAATTAGTATGAAGCTTGTTACCAAATTTCTTAGCTTCACCAAAGAAGACAGAAGGAAAAGTTGCAAGTCCCAATTCGGAGTGAAGCTCTTTTGTGTTAAATGACTTTGTAACAAGACATAGTCCACGACTTCAAGTTATGTACAACTCTTACAAGATAAAACTCCGTCCACTCCCCTTATGGAAATTAAAGTTGTTCTCCTACCAGCAATGCTTTTGTCATTGCTTTCCACATGAATGTTTAGTTCTAGATGCTAGATGTTTTTTTCTGGTTAAACTACTGGGTTTTTTTTTTTAATGGAGGGTCAGCACTATTTTGTTGTATTGTTGTACCCCTATACGTACTTTTGATGAGTCTCTCGTTCTTGACCGGCAGCTAGGTAATAAATTCCTTTGATCGAACCTTGCTAAAAAATAGTCATATATGTAAAAAAAAAAAAGTCATACTGTTTAAGTTGAGTATTAAGTGATGTATCAAGCACAAAGCAAACTTGTTTCCAATTCTTGACTTAATTCACCAACTTTGTTTCGTGGGATGGCAATAACATTTTCAAAAATTTAACATATTTCTTTTACATCATTATTATTATTTGTTTTTTACGGTTTTACTGTCACCATCATCATCACTTAAAGCTTAATAAAACTGAATGTCATATTTATATGGATCACTGAATACATTATAATCGAAAAGTTGGTTAATTTGAGAATTCAAAATTATTATTACAAGGTTTAATTGAATTTGATAATTTAAAGGAGTGAGGATTTCTATTAAAAATATATATATATATATATATATAGAGAGAGAGAGAGAGAGAACAAAAAAGAAAGAAGGGAACAAGATACACCGTGGGATTTTTATTTTTTACAAATCTAGAGATAAAGAGAATTTTGTCATTTGCAAGTATTTCCAACTCAATAATAAATACAAAAAATAATATATACCTTCGACTTAATTATTTTGAAGTTTATGGGCATCTAGTGCAATTCAAAAAAAGAAGAAGAAAGAACAAGATATTAAAGGCAAGAACTAGCTATCTGATCAATCGAATGAGAAATTGACTTCTTCTCTCTTTATTTTTCAAGACAAATTGACTTTCTTTGTGAGTCAAAATCATTACGAATAAATTATTACGTGTCACATATATGCTTGTGGTCTATATATTGAGAAAAATTGTCGATAAAGCACAATGATACATCTTCGAGAGAATCCCATGCATAATTTAAATTTAAAAATAAACAAAACTAAAGATGAATCCATTATGGATCGATGTATACTATTTACTAGCATCATTCCATTTCGCATACTAAACAATCAGGGCGGATGTAGAGAGAATTATTATGGGGAACATAATTGAAATTATTCAAATTAATTTTCAGGATTATCTGCCCCCCCAACCCCCTCTCAGGCAATGTGGATCCGCCACTGTAAATAACTTGTGCTAACCTTTTGTCAATAACCACACTTTGATTGTCAGCTATTTGGTTTTTGATAGTGTGGTTAGATGTGTGGTCTCTAATATTATTGCTCTGTTTTATCCTAAATAGATCTCTTACTATACCTTATGTAAGTAAAAATAATAATTAAAATATTTGCCATTAAATTTCATTTCTGTTTATAAACTTTTACATACCAAATTCTTTTTTCTAAGGTTCATTAGTCGGAACCTATATCTATGTGTATATGGTTGAATGTAATTACAATGGCCATGTATACAATAGCCAATAGGTAAAAGTCTACGATAAAATATGTGGCTGGATGTGTGTATCTTATATGCCATCGACTAATTTTTTATCTAAGTGATTCATGACAATGAGTCAATGATCCACAAGCTTGAATATATCCTGGCTGGAGTTATATATGTACGTAACCTATCTAATGACATTGTGCATAATTGCATACACATACAAAGTTTGTGTTTCCATTATATATATGTGTGTGTGTGTGTGTGTGTGTGAGTATGTGTGTGAGTTAAAAGGGAATGATGATAGTTGATGGTAGTGGGAAATAGCATGATGGTGTTACCATAAGAGTTTCTTAACAAATATAAGGATACCCATCGAAATTGGTCCTTTCTTTGGGACAAAGCGTGCCTTGTTTCCCCTTTCCCTTTTCGATATTCCATTGCATCTCTAAGTATATACATCATTTTCAATTTCCCAAAATTTAAGATACTGTACCAACATATTATAATGTGAAATATGCTATGCATACGTACGTAACGACTGAGTTTTTTTGAGCATTCGATACAGAATCAAATTCATCTGAGATCAACTGACCATGATAGAGGCATTAATAGTATGTATCTGCATAGAATGCGAGGCTACTGATTCTTAGATGGAAATCCTGGGAATAAATAAAGCAGGACAGTTTAAGGGAAATAAAACAAAATAAAAGGAATAACAGATATATATGAAATGGCATGGGTTAACTGAAACTAAAATGCTGATTTAATTTGAAGACAGCAGTGTGTTTTCTTTTCCAAATTTGAAAGAAAATGACATAATTATTGAAATTGGTGTTCCATCACCGTCGTGGTTTCTAATGGAACACATGCAATTAAACACAAAAAGATTACTAAATCATTATATATGGATAACAAAAATATTATGAATATATTTATGAATTATAAATCTATATGTACTTTGATATCATATCATAATATGATATAAATTTTAAGCTAGTGTTAAGACAAAGAAACACATATTATTTTTTCAAAAGAAAAAAACACATATTACTTAAAAGCGTTAAAACAACTTACAAACCGAGCAAATCTGTTACGATAAGCGACAAAGAAAGAAAATCTGTTCTCTACATATTCTAAAAAAAATGTTTTTGTAATATTTTTCAATAACAAGAAACAAGCGTATAGCATAAAATCCCACTTTTGGATTTAGTTCACCACTTTGGGACACCGTTAGAGTAAAAACGGAAAGTTTTGAAAAAGGGAAAATATAAAACAATTAAAGAAGAAACAGACTAAGAGAAAATCTTGATGCCGTTGACTTTATTCTTAACGGCCATGATTGAGCGTGTGATGAGTATAAGAGACCAAATTATGGCGATTTTTAATAAAAAGCAAAAAAATTGGTGATTTTTTTTTTTTTTTTGAACGGCAAAAATTTGGTGAGTGTTATAATAATACTGATGATTTATTATATCGGAAATAATTAAATAAAGACAAAAATTCATACCCGCAGAGTTTTTAGAACACCGAGAATAAAATGAGAAAAAAGAGAGAGAAGATATGAACTTATATTGAAGTTGTGAATTGTGTGTTTATGAACGAACGAAACGTTCGTTTATATAGAAAATAAAAGTGGTTACTGTGCATGTGAATAGTGACAGTGGGCTCCACAATCAAAATTTTCTTCCGTCTATCGACGTTTTTCTTCCTGCCTTATATGACTTTCGTGACACTCCCCCTTGGAGACCAATGTCATATTCTGCTAAACGCCTTTGTTGCCTCGTTAAAAACCTTGAAAAACCCAATGGGAAAAAACCATAGCAAGGTAAAAGAGTACAACTGCGCAAGTTCCCCCTTGATTAAGGTTGTCTTTAGAGATCTTGTTGACGACGCATTCCAATACTATGTACATGCTTCCTGAACATAGTGGTGGGTAGTGATTTTGTGAAAAGATCAGCTGCGTTGTCGCATGAACGGACATATCTCACTTCAATCTCCTTATTCCTCTCGAGTTCTTGGATGTACATGAACAACTTCGGAGGTATATGTTTCGTTCTATCACTTTTGATATATCCTTCCTTCGTTTGAGCAACACATGCAGCATTATCTTCATACAAGATTGTTGGCTCTATATCTCTTAGAATCCACTGCTTGATCGGATGTGTCGGCTTATTGATCTTAGTGAGACACATTCTCTACTTGCTTCATGAAGTGCAATAAGTTCAGCATGATTCGAGGAAGTAGCGACCAGTGTCTGCTTCTGAGAACGCCAAGATATAGCAGTGTCTCCGATCATGAAAACGTATCCCGTTTGTGATCGGGCTTTGTGTGGATCCGATAGGTATCCTGCATCTGCAAAACCGACCATTTTACCTTTTGAATTTTTAGGATAAAATAATCCTAAGTCAGTGGTCCCTTGAAGGTAACGGAAAACATGTTTAATTCCATTCCAATGTCTTCGCGTAGGGGACGAACTGAATCTTGCCAAAAGATTAACAGCAAATGATATATCAGGTCGTGTGCAATTTGCAAGATACATCAGAGCTCCAATTGCACTTAGATATGGTACTTCAGGACCAAGTATCTCTTCGTTTTCCTCATGTGGTCGGAATGGATCATTTTCAATATTAAGTGACCTTACGACCATGGGAGTACTGAGTGGAGTTGCCTTATCCATGTTAAATCTTTTTAACACTCTTTTGGTATATGTGGATTGGTGCACAAATATACCCTTTTCAGAATGCTCAATCTGAAGGCCAAGACAATACTTTGTCTGCCCGAGATCTTTCATCTCAAATTCTCCTTTTAAATAATCTGATGCTTTCTGTATCTCATCATGAGTTCCGATTATGTTTAGATCATCAACATATACTGCGATTATTACAAATCCAGTTTCTGTTTTCTTAATGAAAACACATGGGCATATAGGATCATTTACATATCCTTTTTGTTAAATGCTCACTGAGACGATTATACCACATACGTCCAGACTGCTTTAACCCATATAATGATCTTTGCAATTTGATTGCACATAACTCTTTTGGTTTAGATTTTAATGCTTCTGGCATCTTAAATCCATCGGGAACTCTCATGTAGATATCTGTATCTAATGATCCATATAGGTATGCCGTAACGACATCCATAAGACGCATTTCTAGATTTTCATCAGCCGCCAGACTCATCAAGAATCTGAACGTGATTGCATCCATAACAGGAGAATACGTTTCCTCGTAGTCTATTCCAGGTCTTTGTGAAAAACCTTGGGCTACGAGACGAGCTTTATATCTCGTGATCTCATTTTTCTCATTTCGTTTGCGAACGAAAACCCACTTAGATCCAACTGGTCTCACATCTTTGGGTGTGAGCATAATGGGTCCGAAAACCTCTCGTTTATTAAGCGAATCAAGTTCGACTTGTATTGCATCTTTCCATTTTATCCAGTCATGTCTTTTTTGACATTCATACATAGACTTTGGCTCTGGATCTTCATTTTCCTCATTATTTCTTGTGACACAAGATATGAGAAAACATCATCGAGATCATCTATTTCTTTTCTTTTCCATATCTTTTGATTATGGATATAATTTATAGAAATCTCATGATTTTCTTCGGGATTTTGATGCTCTACATTATCATGGGTCTCATGATTTGTTTCCTCCAAAGTACTTTCTGCTACTTTGGGTGTTTCATGAGTTTCAACTTTCTTTTGTTTCTTATGATTCTTAGTTTTAGAACCAACGGGCCTGCCACGCTTCCGGCGTGTTTCAGACTCACGTGTATCATCTGCTTTCCCACGTTCTTGTGGTATTTCAATACGAGCAGGAGCATTTGCAGCTGGTATATGAGATTTAGTTACCGTTTTGGTATCCGCAAATGCATCTGGTAGCTGATTTGCTATACTTTGCAAATGCACAATTCGTCGAACTTCCAGTTCTGACTCTTTTGTAGGAGGATCAAGGTGTAACAAGGATGGTACACTCCACTTGATTTCCTTTCCTACTTGCTTATTTTCTCCCCCTAGAACTGGGAACACTTTTTCATCAAAGTGACAATCGGCAAAACGTGCCGTAAAGACATCACCTGTCTGTGGTTCTAGGTATCGTACAATTGATGGAGAATCACAACCAACATATATTCCCAACCTTCTTTGTGGTCCCATCTTTGTGCGTTGTGGTGGTGCTATAGGCACATATACTGCACAACCAAAGATTCTGAGATGGGAAATATTTGGTTCTCGACCAAATGCCAACTGAAGTGGGGAATACTTATGGATATGCACTTGGTCTTATCCGAATCAGTGCTTCAGCATGCAAAATAGCATGTCCCCATACAGAGGTTGGAAGTTTAGATCTCATGATCAACGGTCTTGCAATCAATTGCAGACGTTTAATTAATGATTCAGCCAAGCCATTTTGAGTATGAACATGGCTACAGAATGTTCAACTTCAATTCCCGTTACCATACAATAATCTTTGAATGCTTGGGATGTGAATTCACCAGCGTTGTCTAATCTAACTCTTTTAATGGGATAATCAGAAAACTGAGTTCGCAGTTTGATTATCTGAGTTAGAAATCTCGCAAATGCCATATTTCGAGATGATAATAGACAAACGTGTGACCATCTACTGGATGCGTCAATTAATACCATAAAATAGTGGAATGGTCCACAAGGTGGATGTATTGGTCCACAAATATCGCCTTGAATTCTTTCAAGAAACTTTGGTGATTCTTTATCAATTTTACTTGGCGATGGCCTTATGATCAACTTACCAAGGGAGCATGCTGCACATGTCATTTTATTCCCCTGATAAATCTCATGAATTTTCAGTGAATGACCATGTGAGCTCTCAATGATTTTCCGCATCATTGTGGTGCCTGGGTGTCCAAGGCGATCATGCCACAATGTGAAATCCTCAGGATTTCTTTTGATCATAAGGTTTGATTCAATTGCATCTATATAAGTATGATGCAAACCAGAAGGGAGTTTTGGGAACTTCTCCAAAATATGCCTTTTGCCAGATATATCAGAAGTTATATACAAATACTTCTTTCCATTCTCAGTTGCAGACTGAGTATCATATCCATGAAGGTATATGTCATTAAAACTCAACAAATTCCTTTTGGACTTCGGAGAATACAAGGCATTGTTTATGGAAATTTTTGTTCCATTAGGCAACATAAAGTTGGCTTTGCCAATTCCTTCAATCACGTCTGCAGGACCTGAGATTGTATTGACAATTATCCTTCTTGGTTTTATATCAGAGAAATATTTATTTTCTCTTAGAATAGTGTGCGTTGTTCCACTATCTATTATGCAAATTTCTTGCATTTTCTTGGATTTTATTCCATCCGCATTTTGATCCATTTCTGTAATTAAGACAAAGATCAATAAAGAGAAAGTGAAATTTATTCATAGAAACACACATGATAATTATACATTATTAATTATAAGAAACCAACATTATTTGTTTAAAAACTGAAAAAAAACGTAATAATTATACATGGCATTATTGGAGACTATTCAGCAGTCTCATTACAAGCATTTCCGTAATTCTCTTCAGGAGTGGTCTCAGTCGAGCTCATTCATAAAGTCTGAAGAGTCGAGGTACGATGTACCAGCAAAGTCTTCTGTGAGGTTCACCTCCTTTGCTTTTCCTTTTAATGACTCTTTGTACAACTTACAAAGGTGTGGAGGAGTACGGCATGTACGAGACCAATGCCCTTTGCTTCCGCATCTGTAGCACACTGTCTCACGCTTCTGGGTGATATCCTCTTGAGTTTCTTTCTCTTTGGATTGATGTTCAGATCGGATCCATTTGTTAGATCCTCTCCCTTTAAAATTATAAGCTCTTCCACGTCCGCGATTAAATCGACGGCCACGACCCCGATAACTTTGGAATTTTCTTCCAGAATTTTCCACGGCCGTAGCATTCACTTCAGGGAATGCTTTGGCTCCCGTAGGTCGAGAATTGTGGTTTTTGATTAGGAGCTCATCATTCTTCTCTGCGAGAATGAGTGTCACTATCAATTCCGAGAACCTTGTGTACCCACATCTTCTATATATTTTTGGCAAGACATGCTGCTCTTTATGAAATGTGAGGTATGTCTTCTCAAGCATTTCATCTTCGGAGATAGAGTGACCACAATATTTCAATTGTGACACTATTCTCAACATAGCAGAATTGTAGTCTGCAACCTTTTGAAAATCCTGAAACCTCAGGTTCTTCCACTCTTCCAGAGCGTGAGGAAGATTTACTTCCCTCTGGTTGTCAAACTCTCTTTTAAAGCTTGCCACAGTTCAGCTGGGTCTTTTATGTGCGCATAGTCATGCGTTACATTTTCATCAAGGTGTTGCCTTAAGAAAATTATCGCTTCAGCTTTATTTTCAGCGGGCGATTTATTTCCACTTTTGATAGTGTCTGTTAGCTTTTTCATTTCCAGATAAAGCTCAACATTTGTAATCCAAGCGATATAGTTTGCTCCAGTAATTTTGAGAGCCGGGAACTTGAGCTTTTCAATGTTTGCCATTTTGATTTTCTAAAACAAAATCATAAAACTTTATTAGTGTGGTAATAATAACTCATTTAAAATGAGCCGTTTACATGAATAATCCAAGCAATTACAAGGAAAAAACAATGCACAAAAAGTAAAACAACGATTAAGGAAAATTCTGCCGGAGTAAAATCTCCCATGCAAAGACCATAAATCGATGTAAAAGTTACAATCGCACATAAAATTAAAAGCAAACGGATCATCATTCTGATCATTCTTACAAAAAAAATTAGATGAAAAATATTTGTGAAATTATTTGAGAGAAGAGAAGAAGATATGAAATCGATGAGTGAAATGAAATGAGTGAGGGATGAGTTTATTTATAGATCGAAAATCACTGTTCATAGCCGTTGAAAAACACTGTTCATAGCCGTTAGATGTAGCCGTTGGGGAGAAAAAATTTTGTGAAAAATTCTTTGTGACCGTTATGAAAAAGGCTACCGGAAAAACTGAATTTTTGATTAAATCCGTACTACTTCTTCCCAGTTGGACAAGAAGGTGCTCTTTAACGGAACAGGGGTTCCTGGAGATGTACGTTGATATGAGTCTAGATTTATTCGCCTGAGGAATAAATGAGACCGCAATCTTATTTTGAACAAAAAATATGCATATTTAATTTATAATGATTATAATATAAACAGATATATAATCAGAAAATTATGGTGATTTAATCATCCACATTGAAACAATAAATAAATATGCGGTGGCTCAGCCATCCATTATGACACTAACAATAAAATTATACAGGTGGCTCGGCCATCCATTATAATATTAACAATAAAATTATACAGGTGGCTCAGCCATCCATTATAACATTAACAGTAAATAAATAATTATGGTGCTTTTAGCAGCCATGATATAGTGCAGGTAAATAAATAACGAGGCGACAAACCGCCCACGGTAATATTAAGAAAATAATGGTGCGTTAAACAACCATTACAATAATAATAAATTATTATATAGGCGGGTATCCCGGCCATTATAACAGAGTAAATATTACATATATATATAGCTCATATCGTAGAACGATCGTGCTGATAACGTGTTATAATAATACTGATGATTTATATATCGGAAATAATTAAATAAAGACAAAAATTCATACCGCAGAGTTTTTAGAACACCGAGAATAAAATGAGAAACAAGAGAGAGAAGATATGAACCTATATTGAAGTTGTGAATTGTGTGTTTATGAACGAACGAAACGTTCGTTTATATAGAAAATAAAAGTGGTTACTGTGCATGTGAATAGTGACAGTAGGCTCCACAATCAAAATTTTCTTCCGTCTATCGACGTTTTTCTTCCTGCCTTATATGACTTTCGTGACAGTGAGTTTATTTTCTTCATTTGATTAGTAGTTATAATGACTAGGTTTATGAATGTCCAATATGTTCTCTACTAGACTACCACTACTAGAAAACTAAAATGTTGACACATGTGTTTCTAATGTTCACTATATATTCCATTTGTTAGACCGTATAGGATATTTTATAAAAAATCTATTTTATTTAATTTTCTCAAAATTTTATGCGGAATTTATACTTATTTAATATATTGTACCTGTTAATACTCTACATTATTATTATTTTTTTATTGATTGGAATGTTTTTGATTAAATTTTTGTGTAAAAAGTAAAAATATAGTTCGTTATTTCTTAACTTCTATGTTTTACTTAAAAATCTTACAAAACAAACATATGGATTATATGTTTAGATGTTTTTCATGTGGATACCATATTTCTATAGTAACATATTCAGCATTTATGAAATTTCTTTTATTATTGAACTCAGTGTTCAATTAAAATTTTACATTTTTTAGTAGATCAGAGTATTTTTAAATTTTCGGAATAATTATTGTTTTTAATACAATTTTTCGTTCCTATTACATTAACTAATACAACATGCTGTTTAGATTGATAAAAAAAAAAATATCTCTAAATAACTTAAAACCTAAACATAATTGCAATTTAAGTTGATAAGTACTATAAAAGATCACAATTAAATATTTGATGTATTCTGAAACAATAAGAATATTTATTATGTATTTTTTTTTCTTATAAATCTCTATAAAATTCAAAAATTAATATAAAACTTATTAATTCAAAAACCTAACAAATGAATTTTAACTAATATATACAATTTAGAGGTTTTTTCTCGAATTTAAATATTTATAAATCATAACATCAATAAGATATGATTTCAATATAGATTTGAAAATTATAAAATTAATAACACTGAATTTCGTTTGGAGTTTTAAATCTACTAAAATACATAAACCTACAATTTCCACTTGAATTAGATTATATTGGTCATCATATATAATAAAATTAAATTATAAACATTATGATAATAAAGTACTACACGATAGTTTTTTAGTGATTTATAAGTTTAAAACTCTTATGATTGTTAAAAAGAGGTATAACAAATAAGGAGTTAAAGAGATTGTTAGTAGATACAATATTCGTAAACTCAATGTAGATTAATATGTGACTGGTGACGACATTTGTGTTAGGGTGTTTATATAATATATATGAACAAGTGGATTAAGTCAAGATTATCATACCAAGAATTCAAGATTTAGGTGACACTTATATGGGGGACGTCATTGGCCCATACACTAGGTGTACAAACTTTTGTTTATTATTTAAACGGGAAAACTGCCAAAAAATACCCCAACTTTTTCATTTTGACCAAAATATACCTCAATTACTTAGCTGGCCGAAAAATATCTAAACTTTTTGTTGACCCGCCAAAAAATTCACAAACTTATGTTGACTCGGCCAAAAAAACACACTGTTATCTGATCTAACAGAATCTACCGTTAAGAATATAACGACGCCGTTTTGATTTAATGATCGAAAATTAAAATATATAACCTTCAGGGATCGAACTCAGGTGGAAAGTCATAGGCATGAGATTATCGCCACCGAGACAAAGGAACTTTAACGTTATATACTCAACAATAATTATACTTCAATCAATTCATCTCTCATTTAATTAAAAAATCCAATTAAAGCAAAAAAAAACTCTAATCTCAAACTAATAATTCAGATTATCAAAATTTAAAATACAAAATAACATATATTAAAAGAATTATGATGGAAAATTAATTTTGAATTAAAAATTACATAAAATTAACTAAATAAAATTAATAATTTTAAACTTTTATTATAACTAAAATAATAAATTTCTTAATATAAAATACTAGAATAATAGAAAAAATATTTCTTAATTATTAATTTTATTTAGTTATTTTATATATTTTTAATTCCAATTATCTTCTCATCATAATTATTTGTATATTAAGAAATTATTTTATTTAGTTATTTTATATATTTTTTAGTACCGTTTATTACTAAAATAATAATAATATTAAAATAATAATTCTAGTACTGTTTACTACTAAATTATTTTAGTACTATTTATTATTTTTAGTATTATTTTAGCACTTTTATATTAAGAAAATTATTATTTTAGTTATAAGAAAAACTTAATATTATTAATTATATATTTAGTTAATTTTATGTACTTTTTAATTCAAAATTAGCTTCTCATCATAATTCTTTAATATATGTTATTTAGTAATTTAAATCTTGATAATCTGAATTACTAGTATGTGATTAGAGTTCTTTTTTGCTTTAATTTGGAGTTTTTAATTAAATGAGAGATTAATACATTGAAGTATAGTTATTGTTGAGTATATAATGTTAAAGTGCATTTGTCTCAGTGGCGATAATCCCCTGTCTATGACTTCCCACCCGAGTTCGATCCCTGAGGATTACAAATTTTAATTTTCGATCATTAAATCAAAACGACGTCATTTTGTAATTAACGGCAGATTCTGTTAGATCAGATAACGGTGTGTTTTTTGGCCAAGTCAACATAAGTTTGTGAATTTTTTGACGAGTCAACAAAAAGTTCAGGTATTTTTTTTGGCCAACTAAGTAGTTCGGATATATTTTGACCAAAATGAAAAAGTTGAGGTATTTTTTTTGGCAGTTTTCCCTTATTTAAACTCTAATCATATACTATTTTTTTACCCAAAAACTTTACACAACATCCTTGAACAATAAGTAGATGGTTCAAAAAATATGGGAGATGGTGACACTGACCTGACAGTAATAATACCCTTACGGCCAACTTTATTTGTGTGGATTTATGTGTTTGTTATTGATCATACTTGAGTTATCAATCGTTTAAGCAATTTTTTTTTTTTTTTTAGAAAAGGTATTCTATTGAATGCATAAAAAAAAAAAAGTTACAGCCCAGCCAAATGCACTTGTTTTTGGGTTAAACCCAATAGTTTACATCGTTTAAGCAAAGTTATACTAGATGATATTATTCTTTTAACAAAATAAAAAACGCGAGACATGGTATAGATACATTGATCGAAGTAAGGAAAAGCAGCAAGGTATATACATTGATTTTTTCCAATATATTATCACTTGGAAAACTGGTTTTCAAACTAGATGAAACCAGATTAACAGCCCAATTAATATATGTCATATATATACTATTTTTTCTGCAATTTTTTTAATACTTTGTTTACAAATTCACTTATTCAGATTTTTTTTTTCTAAATGATTTCCATTTTATTTCTGAAATGAATAGATCTAAATAAAACAGATGATATCTGTTTAAATATTGTAATCACTCACTCCAAGAAAATTGCAAAATTTTAAAATGATGCTCAAGAAACGAGGAAGAAGGGAAATGTATCAGAAGATGATCGGTGGAAACCCCACAGACCTATTATCTTCTTTCTTTTTTCCTCGGTGGGGATCACAATCTCCATATTGTTATTCCCGTCTCACCAATTTCTATATTTTTTCCCTTCAATTGTTTGATAATCATTATAATATTTTATACTAAAGTATATCATAAATTCGTATCGAGTATTCATTAATCCATATTAAAGTAAAATAAAATCTCCCTTTATGGAGGACGTTGGAGAGAAAAAGCTTAAGTCGGAAAAAATGAGTGACGCTTTCATGGAGGACGTTGGAGAGAAAGGCAGGCCACCAAGCGACCCACCAGATGCTCCGGTATCATGGGCTCGTAAGGTTGCTGGAAGCACTGGAGGAGGAGGATTGCGACCGGAAGAGGTAATTGATGAAAAGTTCATCGAAACGAGACTACATCTGGATTTCCCCAATGGGGAAGATGGAGAACCGGTAATCACGATTGAAGATGAAGTGTTGAACGCCATGAACGGTCTCTGGAAGAATTGTATGATTGTTAAAGTGCTAGGAAGACACGTCTCTGTTGCAGTTCTAAGCCGAAAGTTGCGAGATACATGGAAACCAAGTGGAGCGATGTATGTTGTTGACTTGCCAAGACAATACTTCTTGATACGTTTCGAGAAAGAGGAAGAGTACCTGACAATCTTGACTGGTGGACCATGGAAGATCTTTGGTAGTTATCTCCTAGTTCAAGCATGGTCACCTGAATTTGATCCCACTCGTGATGAAATTCAGACAACTCCAGTATGGATACGCTTAGCAAATCTACCGGTAAATCTCTACCATCGAAGTATTCTGATGGGAATTGCCAGAGGTTTGGGCATGCCAGTCAGAGTTGATCTTACAACACTGAACCTAGAGAGAGGGAGATTTGCTCGGGTTTGTGTTGAAGTTAATCTGAAAAAACCGCTAAAAGGCTCAGTGATGGTCAATGGGCACAGGTATTTTGTATCATATGAAGGGCTAAATAAGATCTGCTCGCTATGTGGGGTGTACGGTCATCTAGCTCACTCATGTTCTCTGGCGCCGGAGGTCAGGCCAGAAGATCGTGTAGTCTCGCCGATGTCTACAGAAGCTATCACGAAGTCGAAGGCTGTGACGGACGATGGATTTACATTGATCCGGGGGTCAAACAATTACTCGCCGACTGGGACAACACCTGCTTCCTGCCCTGGAAAAGGGATTTATGTCCCGCCGGAGAAGAAGCTCGTTAACGACGGAATGCAACAGAGCTTGCAGAATATTCCGACTTCAAACAGGTTTGGAAACTTGGAAAAAGATACGGAAATCACGGAAAGTTCAGTTAGTGTTCAGTCAAAAGAAGGAGACAAACACAAACGGCTCCCATCGAATCCGGCAGAAAGTAGTCAAAGTGTGGGGCAGAGCTCCAAGGTAATCTTCAAAGCAAAAGCGGGGACAGATGACAACAACCAGTATGGACCTACGGTGAAACGGGCCGGTTTGGGTAAAGGACATATGAAGCCCATAAACTCTAATTTTCCTAGGCCCACGCGAGGTTTAGTATTTGGTCCAATAGGAGGACAATTTGGTGTTTCAGGAGGACCTGTAAGCGGAAAACGACCGCGTGTTGAGGAACAACAACCGATCCATTATGACCTTCGTTCCTCGCTCTCTAATGGGGAAGATGAAGTCGTCCCGAATCATACAAACCTGAGCCCCGTTGAGGAAAAATCTGAAAGAGAATCGTCTATGGAAGGATTGGAGTCCGTTTTTGTGGATTGTGACACATCGAGTGTGGAGGAGGTGGGAGTCACCTCTGCTTGACGTTTTTCCCCGGTAGGCCACTTACTACTACTGATGTCAATGATGAATTGTATATTCTGGAACTGCCGGGGGGCAAATAAACCCGCTTTTCGACGTTCAATCAGATATCTCCTGAAGAGGTACAAAACGGAAGTGCTGGCCGTTTTTGAAACTCACGCAGGAGCTGAGAGCGCGGGTCGAATCTGTCGTGGACTTGGTTTGGACAATTCTTTTAGAATGGATGCGAATGGCCAGAGCGGCGGAATCTGGTTGCTCTGGAGACCAGAAATTGGAGATGTCGAGATTGTCAATTCCTCTGAGCAATTTATTCATGCTAAAATTACTAAAGAGGCGGAGGTTTGTCATCTCTTTGTGGTTTATGCGGCACCTTCGGTTAGCCGCCGTGGTGGTCTTTGGCCACATCTTAAAGGCATAATTGAAGGCATTCATGATCCACTTATAGTGGGAGGTGACTTTAACACCATTGTAAGAGTCGACGAACGCACTGGTGGCAATGGGGGTCTTTCAGCTGATTCCTTGGCCTTTGGTTCTTGGATTAATGAGTTATCACTAATCGATATGGGTTTTTCAGGTAACCAGTTTACTTGGAGTAGAGGCCGAACTAGATCGACTTATGTCGCAAAGCGTTTGGACAGAATTCTGTGTTGTGGAACGGCTCGGCTCCGGTGGCAAGAGGCGAAGGTTACTCACCTGCCCTCTCTGGCGTCTGATCACTCCCCCCTTTACCTTCAACTCTGCCCCGAAACAAGAGGGAATTCTAAACGACGACCGTTTCGTTTCGAAGCGGCTTGGCTCAGCCATCAGGGTTTCAAAGATCTTATTGCAACATCATGGGATAATTCTTTAAGTACTATGGAGGCATTAAATCGTCTTCAAGTAATTTTGCGCAAGTGGAATCGAGAGGTCTTTGGAGAAATACAAAAACGAAAGGACAAGTTATCAAGCGAGATCCAAAGTGTTCAATTCCAAATTCAGCGATACCCTACGGATGAGTTGATAAATAAAGAAGAATCTCTTCTGCGAGAACTGGATATCACATTAAAGCAAGAGGAGATGTTTTGGTTCCAAAAGTCTAGGGATAAATGGGTGGTTCACGGTGACAGAAACACTACCTTCTTTCACACATCTACAATTATAAGGAGGAGGAGGAATAGAACAGATATGCTCAGAGATGACAGTGGACAATGGATTCATGACCCTACGGCGTTGGAGTCGCTGGCTGTGGGATATTTTTCACGATTATATTCCATGGATGATGTTGCTCAGGATACGATCCCCCTGCCAAGACGAGGTT
This sequence comes from Isatis tinctoria, assembly GCA_010577795.1. Lineage (NCBI taxonomy): Eukaryota > Viridiplantae > Streptophyta > Magnoliopsida > Brassicales > Brassicaceae > Isatis > Isatis tinctoria. The sequence goes on from CM021250.1 coordinate 37,094,730, forward strand.
TTCCACACCTCTCTGATACTGAGCTTTCGCAACTCCAAAGGATTTCACGGAAGCGGAGATTATCAAAGCTTTACAGAGCATGGGAGGCTACAAAGCGCCAGGTCCAGACGGTTTTCAGGCTGTTTTTTATCATAGCTGCTGGGAGGATATTGGACAATCTGTCCTTCAATTCGCTATGGATTTTTTCACTTCAGGTGATTTACCACAAGGTACTAATGATGTACTTCTGGTTCTTATCGGTAAGGTCGCAAACCCTGAGAAAATTTCACAATTTCGCCCCATTAGCTTGTGTAATGTGCTATTCAAGATCATTACTAAAACATTGGTTGGAAGAATGAAAGGGGTAATGAATAAACTTGTTGGTCCTGCGCAATCTAGCTTCATCCCGGGGCGTATGAGTATTGACAATGTGGTGATCGTACAAGAGGCCATACATTCAATGCGACGAAAAAAAGGGAAAAAAGGATGGATGCTTCTTAAGTTGGACCTCGAAAAAGCCTATGACCGTATTCGTTGGGACTTCTTAAAGGATACTTTGAAAGCTGCGGGGTTTTCTGATCAATGGATTACTTGGATTTTACAATGCGTTGAGGGACCTTCCATGTGTCTTCTATGGAATGGTGAACAAACAACTGCTTTTAAACCTCAAAGAGGGCTGCGACAAGGTGATCCTACAACACTGAACCTAGTTGTTTTGTGTATGGAACGTCTTTGCCACTTAATTGACGCAGCCATCACGGACAAAAGTTGGAAACCCATCAGACTGTCACGTGGGGGACCTCAGCTATCCCATGTCTGCTTCGCAGACGATCTGATTCTCTTCGCTGAAGCTTCGGTTGATCAAGTCCGTGTGATTCGCAAAGTTCTTGAAAAGTTTTGTTTATCCTCAGGGCAAAAAGTAAGCTTGGAGAAATCAAAGATCTTTTTTTCTGATAATGTTTCTCAGGATATGGCCATGCGAATCACGGAGGTTAGTGGTATACAATCAACTCGCGAGCTAGGAAAGTATCTTGGTATTCCGATCTTGCAGAAAAGGATAAACAAAGATACATTTGGAGCGGTGCTGGAGAAAGTTTCATCACGTTTATCGGGCTGGAAAATGAATATGCTAAGCTTTGCTGGTCGATTAACACTCACAAGAGCGGTAATTTCTTCGATCCCTGTACACACCATGACCGCTATTTGTTTGCCTGCAAGTACGCTAAATGGTCTTGATAAACTGGCAAGAGACTTCCTATGGGGCAGCTCTGCAGAAAGGAAAAAAATGCATTCAATCTCGTGGGACAGGATTTGCTGTCCAAAAAAAGAGGAGGCCTGGGTATTAGGAAATCAAAGATGATGAACATGGCTCTTCTGGCGAAAATGGGATGGAGATTGTTACACGAAGATAGCAGCCTCTGGGTTCGTATTGTGCGGAATAAGTATAGAGTTCAGGGGATCGACGACAAGCGTTGGTTAATCGCTAAAGGGAGATGGTCTTCAACGTGGCGCAGTATCTGTATTGGTCTTCGGGAGGTGATCTTCCGTGGTCACAGATGGGTGATTGGAAACGGCAAGAACATCAACTTTTGGAGTGATAGGTGGCTTCTACGTGAACCTCTCTCCACGGTTTCTATGATGCCACTCCCTGAGGGCTGGGAAAGTAAAAAAGTTAATGAGTTCTGGATTGACGGCTACGGTTGGGATACTAATCAACTAGAGCCATTTCTTTCAGAGGCTTCTAGATTAGAGCTCTCTTCGCTGGTGGTAATCACTAACTCTGAAAAATGCGACAGGATTAGTTGGAGTGGAACAGCGAATGGTGCTTTCAACGTCTCTTCTGCCTACTCCTTTCTTCCTCTGTCGCGTCTGATCGACCAAATATGGAATTGTTTTTTAAAAGGATATGGAATGTTGAGACTACAGAAAGAATACGGCTATTTCTCTGGTTTGTAGGACAGCAGTCACTAATGACCAATGAAGAGAGGCATAGGCGGCACTTAACGGATTCGGGTCTTTGTCAGATTTGCAAAACTGGTCTGGAATCTATCATTCACACACTCAGGGATTGCCCAGCAATGAGAGGTATTTGGATGCGATTTGTTCCAAATGGTAGGAAGCGTTTGTTCTTTGCGCAAACGTTACTTGAATGGCTGTATTATAATCTGGGCTTTAAGGGACCTCAGGATGAAATAAATTGGCCGACCTTGTTTGCTTTAGCTTGCTGGTGGGCATGGAAGTGGAGATGCGCGGATGTCTTTGGGGAAAAAAAACTCTGGAAAGACCGGGTAGCTTTTATCCGGGACAAAGCTAGGGAAGTGCAGCTGGCCTTTACTGCAAGTAAATCCTCTAGGCCTAATACCGCGAGAGTGGAGAAGCAAGTAAGTTGGATTCCTCCACATCGGGGGTGGATTAAGCTTAGCACAGATGGTGCATCGCGAGGTAATCCGGGATTAGCAACTGCAGGTGGAGTCCTGAGAGATAGCGAAGGAAATTGGAAACGGGGCTTTGCTCTAAATATTGGCAGATGTGGTGCACCTCTTGCAGAGCTATGGGGAATTTACTATGGTCTGCTCATAGCTTGGGAGATGCGAGTTGAGAGATTGGAGATCGATCTTGATTCCGAGATTGTTATTGATTTTCTGCGTGCGGGGGTTTTAGACACTCACCCACTATCTTTCCTGGTACATTTGTGCCACGGCTTACTTTCTAAGGACTGGACGGTCCAGATTAGACATGTGTATAGGGAAGCCAACCGTCTTGCCGATGGACTGGCTAACTATGCTTACTCTTTACCTTTAGGCTTGCACTCTTTCGATTTCATTCCTGAGTTTGTTTTCTCAATTTGGAAAGATGATTTGGAGGGTCTACAAATTGTTAGACAAGTACGTTTGTAATTTTATTCTGTGTTTTAATAAATTTCGGGGGCACTAACCCGGATTTTCACCAAAAAAAAAAAATCTCCCTTTATGGAAACAATACCTCGAAGATCCTCTCCCGTATTAATTTTCAAAAGACAACAAATAAATAATACTCCCATAAAAGGAAGCAGACTTTTCATTAACCGGTAATAGCCGGTGTGATTATCTTCACTTCCGTGGCATAAGGGTGATTGGACACCGGCAAGCAAATCAAAATACAATATAATAGTACTAGTATATTTTTATTATGGTAGTATTTATTATTTTTGTCTAAAGTCCTGAAATGCAACTTCTCTCTCCTCCTCCTCAGACAAAAAGGCTCTTCCACTTCCTATCGAATCACAGACATATTTCAATGTACACACACATTATATACATGTAGCTTAGTATTTGCTTATATTTATAGAAGGACAAAGCTTTAAACTCCTTTTTTATTGCTTGAACAAAAAGCAAAAAAAACAAACAAGGAGTTCTCTCTGTCTCTCTGCAGATTAAAGAAAACCATAAACCGACATTTCTCCTCTGTTTTCAGCTTTTATCTTTGGAGTTTGGTTTTCTGGAGAAGACAAAAGTTGCTACCTTTTCAAGAGTTGGAGATCCTTGAGAAACATAATATAAGGGGTTGGTTCTTGATTTGGTGTTGATGGATTTGGAGGTTAAGCAGATATTGAAGAGTCTCTGTTTCAGCCATGGATGGTCTTATGCTGTCTTTTGGCGCCATGATTCCGTTAATCCCATGTAATTTCTCTCTCTCTCCCTCTCTCCTTTTGCTGCTTTTATTGATATATGCTTAGGCTAAACTTGCATCTTGCCTTTCCTTTCGTTTACTTTGAGATATAATTTCTTACTGTCAATAACAATAATTAATTTTCTTGGATGGAAAAATTTATGATTTTAGGTTGCTGAGAGTTGAAGAAGCACACAATGATGAACAATCAGCCGCACTCGTTGATGATATGATTCTCCAGGCTCATATCTTAGGCCAAGGGTAAGAAGCTCATAGATTCAATCATATCATACATGTATTGATGATATGTTTATGTATCTTCATTGCTCTTTTTCTTTTTGATGACTCCAGCATCGTGGGGGAAGCTGCTTTAACCGGAAACCATCAATGGCTGTTCTCAGACGCACTGTTTCAGGTTTGTTCTCACATTTTTACCATATTACGAAGAAGAGGAAGAAGAGTAAGGATTATTCATGTTGTTTGATTGTTTTGCAGTGTGAGCATGAGTTTCAGAATCAGTTTCTCTCTGGCTTTAAGGTAAATATTACCTTTTTCTCAAAAGTTTTGAAGAATCCATGTGATGTATTTAAATCAGATTCTTATATGCGGTTTGGATGTTAATATATACAGAGCATCGCAATCATTCCAGTAGGATCAAGCGGCGTTGTTCAGTTAGGATCTACTCAGAAGGTTTGCATAAAAGACTCCATATTATGAAAGAAATCTATATTTCTTGCTGTGGAAGTCATGTACTAATTAGGTAATTGTATCTATCTTTCTTGAGGTTGTTGAGAGCCCAGAGATGTTGGAAGAAACAAAAAGAGCTTTGCAGGAGAAGCATTGCTTGAAGCCAGATCAACCCGTGGATCTTGATGCTTTGTTCGAGTCTCTAGTACCTCTGGGAAGCTGCGAGATTGTCCCCGAGTCTTTTCAAGGACTCAGCTTCGATGACATATTCCCCGACGACAGTAGTCCTCCTTCTTTGCTCAGCCCTGCTGATAATATCTCCGAGAAACCAACCTCTGAAGCACCCCTAAAAGCTTCTTCACACCAAGATGACGTACGCATCAATGGAGATGGTATTGTGTTCGACATTCTCAACTCTTACTCTCTGGACGACCTTTACCAGCTGCTCGCTGAATCCCCCAAGCAGAATTGCTCATCAAGTGATCAGCATCAGGAAAGCTCCATGGTGATCCAAGGAAACGACAAGGATCTTTTTGACATTTTGGGGATCAGTTCCCATGATTCTTCGTTGGTTAGTCATGGAGGATTTGGTCCAACGCCTCTGAATTTGCCGCATAAAGGACTATTCTCTGAGCTCATAAGCACTAGCCTAAGCAACAGCACGAGTTGTAGCTCTCTCACAAATGTGCAAGACTGTTACTCTGGCCTGAATCAGAGCAAAAGACGGAAACTTGAAACATCTTCAGCGCATAGCTCAAGCTGCTTCTTTCCGCAGTTGATGGCACAGGGGGAGACAGTAACACCTCCGAGCGAACCGCAGAGGAGCCTGTGGATCGATGAAGACAGATCAAGCGTTGCAGGTAACTGGAAGAAGCCTCACGAAGAAGGTGTGAAGAAGAAAAGAGCAAAAGCAGGAGAAAGCAGGAGGCCGAGGCCTAAAGACCGTCAGATGATACAAGACCGTATCAAGGAGCTACGAGGGATGGTCCCAAATGGAGCAAAAGTAAGTAATAACAATATTAACTAATTAAGCTTTATTAGAGATTAGCACTGACGTCACAAATGATTGAATCTTGTGCAGTGTAGCATTGATACGCTGCTTGATCTGACGATAAGACACATGGTGTTCATGCAAAGCATCGCCAAGTACGCAGACAAACTCAAACAGCCATACGAGCCTAAGGTGAGTTAGTTAAGTGAAAGAGTTAAATTTGCTTTTCCTTTTTCATATGATTGAAGTGGGCAATATAAATGGCAGCTGGTGAAGGAGAAGGAGAGAACATGGGCTTTGGAAGTTGGGGATGATGAGTCGGTGGCATGTCCGATCATCGTGGAGGATTTGAAGCCGCAGGGACAGATGCAGATAGAGATGGTGTGCGAGGAAAATGGGGATCAGTTTCTGGAGATTGCGGATGTGGTGAGAGGTTTGGGATTGGACATACTGAAAGGAGTGATGGAGACAAGACAGGGGAGGATATGGGCACACTTCATCGTCGAGGCAAAGCCACACGTCACAAGGCTTCAACTCTTTTACTCACTTGTGCACCTCTTCCAACAGCAACAACAACAAGAACGAAACCATACCACTCTTCTTCCCAATCCCAACACCAAACATCAAGACTTATAGGACTCACTCACTTTTTTTTTTTTATGAATGCTTTCTTGTTTTTGTTTTTGTCATTGATTTGATTGGTGGATCAAAAAAAGAAAAGTGTTGATATGGCTTAGTAGTAGTAGTTCCATCCACCCCAAAGCGTTTGTACTTGGTAGTAGAAACATTACATGAAAGATTTTTTGGGCTTTAAAGAACGCATCGAGTGTGTGTGCAAGAGGTCATTGTGATAGTCGAGATGATAGATGGCCTGATCATGAAGCTTAAGAAGGCTAACCGAAGCTGGAGAATCGATCAAGTCAGACATATCAGCAGGCCACTACGATCCGGTCTCCTCAAACGAGGCAGAAGAGTCTTGGATGGCCTCGTTTCTGAGTTTACACAAGCAGCTTTAGTTCCGCTACAGTTTTGGGATTTGTCTGCTTGTCGTTGATGGTCAATAACTTGTACTATTAAAAAGCTTTGTTGCAATTTAGAGATACATGGGAGTGTGTTTGTAAATAACAAGATCTGGAAATTCAATTTACTAGTCATTACGAAGAAAGGTAGAATAAATAATTAATAAAAAAGGAACCAATCATTTTTGCAAAATAATAAAATATTCAAAAAAATGCCATTTCACATGGTAGCACCGACGACGACAGCGCAGACCAGCGAAGCAACGACGATGGAGAAAGCCGAAAGGAGCGACGACGACGAAGATTTCTGAGAGAGAGGGATGGAGCCAAAGGCGTTTTGATAAGAGGGAGCGTCGGCGTCGGCGGAAGACGAGGGAGACAAGGCGTCTGCTTCGGCGGAGTAAGTGCCGACGGAGACGAGGAGCTTCTGGTACTTGTGGCAGTGGCCGGGATGTCCGCTGGTGAAGTAAAAGGTTCCGTTTTGGGTGAGGTTGAAGAGAGAGTTGCCGTCGTTCATGTACAAGATTGGATCTTTGGTGTTGCAGCTCTTGAAGTTGGAGGGTGTCACTTGAACCACTGAGTCTTCGCTTGGTGGGTACAAGTACACTGAAACCAAATGACTTTAGAGATCTGAATAGTAGAAGAAAGGAAGGAGAATGATATCTGACTTACGTAGGGAGTCGCCGATCTTGAAAGAGTGAGATTTGGGCCATTTGGAGTATACTTTAGCATCGATTGGGATACCCCACGAGTCCAAGTCCCCAACTTTGTATTGCGTCGACCACACTTTACCAATCTCTTGTCCTAGCAGTATCATCACCTGCAATAACAACACCATCAAACTCATCTTGCCCATCTTTCTCTTCATTGCTCACTTTCCTTTCTGAGATCTCGCTCTTATAAATTGTGGTGAAGCCAAGGACTCAAGGAATGACGATTGTACCCCTCAGGATTGGGGCACATGGCCCCAAGTGGGCAATGTCGAGGAGGGGTCTCTTCATTTTCAATAATATAGTGTCTGCTTGTGTCTTGTTTCACATGGCCACATGCCTTAAATATAACGCGCCGTGACAGCCAAAAACTGTTTAAAGTTTGCGACTACTCGCTTGCGTTGCAATCTCCACACCACATTTAAACAGAGACAATCCTTGCCTAAACTCAAAATTCAGTTTGAACCAATATCAATGTGAGACTTCCTTTTTAACACCAGCAAGCCAATATCAATTGTTCTTTCGACGCACAAATAAAGATTGAAAGAAGAATAATGGCCGAAAGCCCAAATAAGCGAGTGTTGGCTACATCTGGTGAAAGCACAAAATCCAAATATAACTAAAACGAGATATTTATGGGTTCTGAGTGGAAGGCTTTATGATTCAAGGACCAATGTATCAAGACAAGTAGAAAATCATCAAGAGAAAGAAGCCGTCTGTGTTTATTCCTTTTTTATGTCATCCATGGGTGATGGAATCTCGATTATTATGGGTTTAGAGGGTCAACTTCCGAGGCCATCTCCTTTGCTGCTGACCACTCTTGTGATCCTGCTATTGTAACAATATACATTAGACTCACCACTCGGTCCTCAAGATGATCAGATCAAACATGTTCATGACTGCCTATTAACATGTATTATGGTTTCAGTGTATCATGAGAATGCATGCAAACGTATGAGCAAAGAATCTATAAGCATGCTAAAGATTAAACCCAATGTTCACCCGTTACAAGTTCATGCACGGATACGGTGAATATGAGCTAGGACTAGCCGCTCTGTTACATTTCATCGGTGAATAATGATAATGACCCACAGAATTTGATGTGAGCATATATTAATTCCTTGATAGAATATTCCCAAATCCGCTAGTTACTTACTATGAACCCAATGAAGCACATGGCTTTTACTTCCTATCAAACTGTTTCGTGACTAGTGTCAGAAAATACTTACTTGACTTGTGGATCTCGGCTACATTCATCAACCTCCTCTGCAATACAGAGGCCACAAAAAGGAATACAGAGCACATCCCAAACATCACGGTCATTGGAAACGCATCAACCTTTACCATATAAAGAACAGAAAAGCTCGTTAAGTCTATGGCAATACACATTTCATGTACCAGTTTGCATCCAAATGAAGAATCCATCTGATGGATACTGAATAAATAAAGTACGGCAAGTATCCAAGGGCTAGAACTTAGATACTACTCTTTGAATCCATATGGTGGGTATTGAATAAATAACTCTTAGACTGTACGGTAAGTATCTAAGGGATAGTTAACTCGTTCTAAACCATTATAAACGAAATGAACTCTAGATACGCTCAGGCCGAACCAAAGATGTACACAAAAAGCTTGCAAGTTCAAGACACTAGGGATGTGTATTTCACAAGCTTCCAAAATTGCGTGCTTACGAACAGAATGTTCCTTATTAGCAGTGTGAAAAAGCCTGAAAAAAAGGAGACCTGGAGCACTCACATTGTACAAGACAAGGCAGACAAAGATGTTGAGTGGGATGCGGAAAAAATTCATGATGGTGCTTCTGGCTTCCTCTGGAATGTATTGGGATCTCATCTTCATTATAGATGGCCAGAAGATTCCTACACACGCTTCAAATGTGCAGAAACCCATTAGCTGAATGCAACCAGAGAATGAGATGCTTCCACCTTTTACACCTGAGGGCGCCACCAAGAACTACAATTGGAAACTGGGAAGTTAGTTATACTCGTAGAATATGGAAAGTAAATAAAATAAGGAGAGATATGAATCAAGATGGAGAGCATACGCTTGTAACGACAGGAAGCATTAGAGCTGCAGAAGATATGACAAAGACGATCTGCATATAGCTCTCTACTTTGGGAGACGAGTGTGCGAGCAGACGAGATGCAATGGAGCTACCAAGCATTGAAGCGAGCATGAATGTTGCAAATATGAAACCATGTGGGATGTCCTCATCATTTGGGCTCAAAGCAGGAGTCCAGAGAAAGACAAAGGTGTACATGGAGCCTTCAAAGAGGGACTGTATAGCACCAAGGAGTGCGATCTTCTCATCAGAAGCAATGGCAGAGGCAGCGTTCTTGAACTGGGTAAGAAGGTCTTTGTTTTCTGAGGGATCTCCATAGTTTTCGGACCATGATGATATAATGACGGCCATACCAATAGCAAGAAAGCAAGCCGCAGCGTCGAAAGGAGCGACAGGGCCGAGGGAGAGGGAATCAACAAGGAAATTGCCAAAGAGACCAGCGATGATGGCCACTAAGCCATTGCCAAGGAAAATGGCCTTGGAGAAAGTGACGGACAGCCATTGCTGCTCGAAGCCCCGCTTGTTGTGCTCAGCAACAAGCCAAGACTCGAAGGCGGAAAAGAGCAGAGAAGTAGCGATACCACCGAGAACACGACCAACCATCAGAACTTTGTACTGGGGAGAGTGTTTGGTGATGCAGCTGAGAATGTAGGTAATGCAGTAGGTGATGGAAGCTCTCTTACGACCCCTAAAGTTAAGGAGAAAAATAATTAAGAAGAAGAAGACGAGAGCAGCTAAATCAAAGAGCTCTAGAAGAAAGGGATGATGCTCCTCACTGCTTGTCGGCAAGAGATCCAACAATGGTCCCAAACAACATGGAAGATCCGAAACCGGCGATGAAGAGCTGACCGATCTCTCCCTTTCCGAAGCCGTAAGTACTGTAGAGATAGTACACATACGGACCCTGCAACCAGTCCCCAGCTAAAGCCAGAGAGAGAGAGAGAGAGAGAAGACATTGTTCGACATTTCCAATCAAATCACCGATCTACTTCCACCGACACTAACGATCAAACAAAAAAAGAAAGGAAACAAGGATCGAGATCTAGGAGCGAACCCATCATGAGAGAGTAAACGAGGAGATAGTTGTTCTTGAAGGAGTTGAAGGCGGAGGAGGTGTTAATGCGGTCTTTGTTCGATTTGCTGAGCTCCAAGCCGGCGACGATCGCCGCGAGGCCACCGAACACCACCAAGTAGAAGATCTCCATAGGATCTGGCTTGCCAAGGAAGGAGAATGATGAGATTGTGATTTGTTTTCTTTAGTGTGGAATGAGATTTTATTTTAAACCACCATTTCTTTTAGAGTTTCATTTATTTATTTGCTTACACTTACTTAAAGAGAATTGTTACATAAACTAAATAACAATTGCTATTTATACATTAACTATTTGATTAACTATGTAAGACACTTTTACATAGTTGATTAACGGTGTGTGAGGTCATTTCTTTTCTTTTTAACAGTCCAAAAAAAAGGGAGAATGCTTCAATCATCTGAATAGCTGCAATGAACACTGAAATGATGTGTGTTTACTCTCGTTTGTTCAGGCATGTTTAGGCTCAGAGGCATGTTGAAAGAAAGCATCTTTGATTCAGAGACGCACCATCAACACAGCTAGGGGTCGATGATGCCCTTTGAGAATCAGGATGGTTCCTACAGCAACATCATCGCCAGGTTCTGCGAACGTGAGATGCCCTTTGCTTGCAGAAATGACTTTACCCAAGGTTGCCACATTCAGAGCAGTGATCAATGCATACGTTACTGCCGGAAGAGTGGATGATCTGTCCGTAGCTCCAACAAGATGTTTGTTGCATGCCTACGCAATCTTGCTAGTCATCATGCCCCTTAAAAAAAAGTCGATGTTTGTGTATATTTCTAAAACACAATGTAACAACTAACAACACAACACCAGTTCATTTCTGAATCGTCGAAGCATCTGAAGTTGGCAAAATGATTAGCCCTCTCGATTTCTTCCACCTTCATTTTGCCTGGCCCTACTGCCCCAACCAACTGAGTGGGAGCATCAATCTAGTAGCGAGTCAGAGATGCATGGAATCTAATGATGATGAGGAATGACTCGTTATGCCATGTCTACATTTTACGATTCTAGTCAAATTTCTTGTTGCTAAGCTCAGTCCATAGAAGAAGTTTCAAGAAGTTCGAAACCCTTTGCGACTTAAGAGGAGTTAGAAGAAAAAGAAGTTACCTCCACCAGGATATATATTCTTTCACTGCCTATGTTCATGCCTTTCTGGAAACTCAGTTCAGATCTAAATATTGGCACTCGTGTAATTTTCACAATTTGGAAGTCCAGTCTTTCGGGTGCAAGGCTGATGCAAGTGTAACGTTTATCTAATCTAACGCCTGTCTGTTGTCTATTGATTTCCAACAAATTTCTATCATCGTATTTATGGGTTGAATAAATATATTAAAAAAATATGGAGGCGTGAGAAAAGTACCAGACACAAGAAAAGAAGAGAAGAGAAGAAATGAGGATGAAGTGTAACGCTTATCTAATCTAACTATCACGAGCTTGAATGTTCCACAGTCACTCAACGCATGTCAAGTGTCAACTTCACTTTATGTAATATGTATATAGACACATTTTCGTATTTTCTTCAAGTACATATCCAGTTTTGTGTCTTATATTACAACTCACTTCTCATCTGCCAACAAAAATGCCATTTGACATCCCTTTTCTTTTTTTTTTTGTTTAACATGTGCATTTCTTCGTCGATGAATTAGTACATGCTACCGAATCAATTCGAAAATTGTGAAAGTAGTCCACTACAGGGTTCCTGAGTAGTAATTTCTATTTTTGTTGTAAGTGTTAAAAACGTTATGAAATCATTTACATGCACTTACTGTTAAATTTGTAACATCGGAATTTGATAATTATGTAATATTAAGTGGTTATGATCTTTTACTAGAAACCATTTATAATCTATAGAGTGAGATGTTATTAAAGATTACATAACATTGTTTACCTGGATTAAATATATTTTAGAATTTATAAAAGAATTAATATATTACTATATAAGATATATATATATATATATATATATACCTGAGTGGCTGAGTTGAGATAATAGAAAAAAGTTAACACCTGGTATCTCTTATCTCTTATGGAAAAGGATAATCACGTACACGTGGTATTGGACTTAGTCCATCATTAAATCTACCTAATTTAGGTCGTATGTGTTTGTTACAACGTAATGACGTCAAGTAAAAACAAATATTAATACGGCTTAAGGCCAAACGAGGACGAGTTGGTCACACTTTTCAGATTTGAACCCAACCGTATTCGCCAACGTTAAGACATAATACAAATTTTTGGTAAATAATTTGTTTTAAATGGAATTTTTACTTTAAGATGCTTTGTCACTTGGTCTATCATTAGAAAAATAAGCCAACGTCATCGGATAGAGATCACAGCAATTCACAAATATTTATCATTAAAAAGATTTTGATAAGTGACTCAGAAAAGTATATATTAATAGACAAAAATAAACATAAGACATAATACGTGTGACGTTAATCCTGAAGCAACAAGGGCAGAAGTATCATTAATCTGGCCGGTGCGCATCTCTTCTTTGACAAAAGTCTCACCGAATCATTATCCATATTTGTAAATTCGGCGTCTGACGTCAGATATACATATCTCTTCAGTTACCTAATTATTTTCTAAAATTTCAAATATGAAAAGCGTGCGTGATATGTATCACCCATTCCAGTAATTTCGATTTTATCTTATATCACCCCATCGATTTCACAGTATGCCCAGATAAGTTGTCTATACTCTCTACTTCACACTACACATGTGGAAAACGATTTCCTAAATTATAGTTTACTTAACCTAACAAAAAAAAAAAGCTTATCTTTGAGAAATGACGACGACAACGAGAACAACAAAAACAAGTAAATAACAAAAACCCCAAAAGCGTTACCTTCCAAGAGTTAGACAGGGAACACGTGAATGACTCCCACTTTTTCTCTGAATAATAATAGTACAGTAACAATTCAATTCATCTTATTTCTCCAGTGCCTCTATAATATTCTGTCACATGTGTAAAATTAACGTCTTACATTGGATATTTCTTAGGGTGGTGATGAATTACCAACATTGATTTCTCTATTTATACGGTTCTCCATATCTCTGGTTATACATATATATAGAACACTCTCTCCCTTACCTTTTTGTTAACACCAATATTATTTCTATTTCCCGTTTCCAAACAAAGTCCCTTTTTAAGAAAATTGTTTTTACGATGGCCCATATCCTCAAGACACAACAGCCCCTCGCACTCTCCGGAAAGAAACGAAACGACCGCGATGACGAAGACGGAGACGCCATGGTTGCAAAGAAATCTTCACTGGCAGCGTGTGAAGCGGACCCTGCGGCAGCGCTGGCAAGCATCCGACACGAATTCGGAGAGCACGGCGGAGTGAACATGTCAATCGAGGCCTCCGCCACTTTCACGGTCATGGAACCGGACACCATGAGGCGGATGTTCGCCGGAGAACTGGGACCGGAAAATGACTTCTTCGTATACAGCCGACACTTCAACCCCACCGTGCTCAACCTCAGCCGCCAGATGGCTGCTCTCGAAGGCACCCAAGCCGCCTACTGTACCTCAAGCGGTAATTATATTATAAAAACAAGAATTATATATATCCAGTCCCCATGCCCCATGGAACCTAGTTGAGTTTGATACGGAATCTCTGGTATAGGGCTTCAACTTTTAATGTTTTAACTAAAAAAAAATTAAAAAGGAAGGCAAATATTAATTATGATGGGACGGACATCAGGTATGTCGGCGATCTCGTCGGTGCTGCTGCAACTGTGCAGCAGTGGGGGACACGTGGTGGCTTCAAAGACGCTCTACGGAGGAACACACGCTTTGCTCTCTCATTTCTTGCCACGGACATGCAACATAACCACGTCATTCGTGGACATAACGGACCATGGCGCGGTGGCAGATGCGATCGTCGAGGGTAAGACACAGGTCCTCTACTTTGAGTCGATGGCCAACCCGACGCTGACGGTGGCCGACACACCTGAGCTGAGCCGTATGGCACACGAGAAAGGCGTGACGGTGGTGGTGGACAACACCTTCGCCCCTATGGTGCTGTCTCCGGCCAAGCTTGGAGCAGATGTAGTGGTTCACAGTATCTCCAAGTTCATTAGTGGTGCGGCCGACATCATCGCAGGTAACGTGACTAAGTTTTGTCGCTAGGTACGTACTTATTTTCTCTTTCACGTGAGGGAGCAGTGCATAAATAACCGTACACGTGTCTTTGTCGTGGCCTAATGAGCAGGTGCCGTGTGTGGGAGCGAGAAGCTGGTGAAAGGGATGATGGATCTGCGTGGCGGGTCTCTAATGCTGATGGGCCCCACCATGAACGCCAAGGTGGCCTTTGAGCTCTCCGAGCGAATCCCTCACTTGGGCCTCCGCATGAAAGAGCACAGCCGCAGGGCCCAAGTGTATGCGGAGAGAATGAAGGAGCTGGGGATGAAAGTGATATACCCGGGTCTCATGGACCACCCGCAGCACAAGCTGGCCACAGAAATGGTGAACCGCGAGTACGGATACGGAGGGTTGTTGTCGATAGACATGGAGACGGAGGAAAGAGCCAACAAGCTCATGACGTATCTCCAAAACGCCACCCAGTTCGGACTCATGGCCGTCAGTTTGGGTTACTACGAGACCCTCATGTCCTGCTCCGGTAGCAGCACCAGCAGCGAGCTTGAACCCTCCCAGAAGGCAGCCGCAGGTATCTCTCCTGGCCTTGTACGAATGTCGGTGGGGTATGCGGGCACATTGGAGCAGAAGTGGACACAATTCGAGAAGGCATTCCTCAGAATGTAATGTCTTATATGAAATGTCTATGTGGCCAACGTTCTGTCTCTCTAATTTGTTATTTCACAATGTTTTATATATGCGTTATGATATTTTTGGCATATTTATTTCTTTCCTGAATCGAAGTTTATGGCTCTTTCTTTAATTACTACTAGATCCGAACCCGCGCGTCCGCGCGCGAGATATATTTTTCCAATTAAATACATAAATTTTTTAAAAAGTTAATATATTTTGATATAATAATAATTTTTAAAATTATTAAAAAAACAATAACATTGCAAATAATTTGTAACACTATACTTTAAAGTTGTAATGTGAATTATTTTGTGAGTTTTTTTATGACTTGATTAGAAATTTACAGAAAGAAAGTAGTTTTAAACAGAAAGAAGTAGATAAGCAAAAATAAATTTTTCAATTACCTCAATTTAATGCACACATACGTGGAAGTAAATTTAATATTATAAAATTTATTATATTCATATTAAAATTTATGAAAATGTTTAGCATTTCTAGAAAGAAAATAGTTTTAAACCAATAACAAAACATGAAAAATTACATCAATATAATTAGAAGATAAGTGGAAGTAAATGATAAATTAGGAAATTTAATATTTATATACTAATATTTATGAAAATAGTTAACTTAATATTTATATTTGTTAATATATTGGACTTTTAAAAACATTATTCTGGTTTCAAAATAATATCTTTTGATTTAATATCTAAATAAAAGTTTAACTTATTTTATAAGAATATAAAATTTAATGTTATTTTTATATTCAATAATAATATAATAGACTATATCTCGTCCTTAAGATAAGTTTTTTTAATGTGTAATTATTTTTTTAAATAGTGTATATTTGTAAGTTATAGTTTGAAATGTACTGATAGTTTTATTTTAAGGATATGATAAAATTATATAGTCTATTCTATTAATTTGTATTTGTTCTTTTATTTTCTAACTTTTATAGTTGAATTTAAATTTTTATATATATTTAGGAAAGTTAAAATATGATAATCCGTTTATGAAACTTATCGCATCTTAATAATTTTTAATAGTTTAATAATTAAAATGAGTTAATTAGTCTTTTAACCCGTTTTCTAATTGTCTAAATATATTACATATTTTAAGAAAACAAATTATACAAACCCAGAATTATATACATATATATATATATATATATCAAATTAAAAATACAAAATATACTTTATGTTACTTTTTGTGTATATTTACTAAATATATTTGTATGTTACTTTATGTGTATATTTACTAAAATTAGATTTTATGTCTTAAAAATTAATTTATTATATTAATTTATAATATTTATCATTTGATTGAATATCTAATATATATATATTATTACTATTTTCGTTTTTAATTAATCACATAAGTGGGGCCCATTATTTTAAATTGTTAAGATACATATCTAATTAATATATTTTATTTATGGTAATTAATCTCTATATAATCAGATGTGTTCAAGTGTATTAAAACTATTATAGACTAAATATATGTTTAGTCTAAATTACCATTAATGAAATTTTATCTTTTCATTAAATTTCAGTGGCATATTTCGTAATATAACATGACAATAGGTTTATTTTTTAAGGGACTCCTGTTTTAATATAGTAGATTATTATATCCCAAAAGAAAACTTGTTATCTATTTTTGGGAGAATTTGCTGAAAAATAAGATTTGGAATGTAAATTAGTTTTTCAGCAGAGAGAAAAAAATGTTTAGTAAAATGGTATAAGGATACCGAAAAAATACAGGTGGCCAGTCACGTGCATGTGTTGTTGAAGTTGGTGCGAGTGGGGAAGTTATTCAAGAGTTGACATTTCTTGGTGTAGTTGATAAAGGAATGTGACATCATGGAATTAGTGACGAGCATTTTTAAATGAATGAGCGGTGTACTATTCTTTTTGAGATAGATGATGCACACTTCAAAGTTTGATTTTGGATAAATCTGTAATATCATAGGTCATATAACGTTAAGCAACTTCATAATATTATAACTTTCACATGTCTTAACCTACATATCTAAATGTATTCACACAAACATAAAAATTGTAATCTACATATAAACATAACATACCACGTACCAAAATACATGCATAAAATATTTAATTACGACCAACATATTTTTTATAACACGTTATTTAAAACATACATTGGTAGACCCAATGTATATGGATGTCACACATATCAACATGTACGTTGAACATTATAGCAATATAAAAATATTGACATATATTTTTATGTATGTATGAGTATTTTATAAGATACATGACTATTTAATTTAATGGTTAGTTATTTATAAACCAAATCAGTGCCAACTGATAATATGTGTGTATATATATATTTTTACGGCTCTATTAGCGTAAATTACAATGAAAATATTGAATAAAGCATATAGGATGAATTTGTTTCCACACATGGAAACAGAAAGGTGTGAAACACACATAAGCATGCAAAAATAGACGTAGTTTACTAATTAATTTGTTACACATGAAAGAAAACATGTAGCATGAAAATTAAATAAGTACTAATGCGAAATATAAGAAAATAAACATGCAAATATACTTGAATGTCGCTACTTAATTGGTTAGGCGTGTAAGAAAACACGTAGCATGCAGGGTATAACAAAACCGTTTGGTGGTTAAATAATTACATTGTTTGAGTCCGTAAAAGATTTTATTAAAAAACTAATTTGGATCAAATTTTTTATCACCCACCCAATTATCTCTTTATTTTTTGGTTAGAAAACTCAACTTAACATTTTCATTAATTGCATCAGTATTAGGGACATGCCTCTACATTCATCACATTTACACACAGTTGCAAACGGTTTCATTCTTAGCCGCTAACTATTCACCATAATGAAAAAGGAACAACAAGACAAGTTCTATTTTTGTTCATTATAAGAAGCAGTCACCGACAGGCAAAAGTAAATGGATATAAAATGGTGATTAATTTGAAATAGTGGTAATTGGGGTTTGGTATTAATGTCTATATATACTTAAACGAAGAAAGGTTAATTTAACATGAATGAAGTTGAGGAGTAGCTGTGGATCTGCGCCAAATGAGCTCAAGCTCACGAGCGAATTCCTTCTGCCTCCCAACAACAATGGTGATGTGGTCTTTGTCGGGGACTATGTGGATTCTGGCACGTGGCACTTTCCTTTTGACGCCGTAGCTGCACTCCACCGGGATCAGCTCATCCCGCCCGCCGTGGAAGACGGTGACTTCACAGTCCACGTTGTCACGGACATGGTCAAGATAAGCTTCTACCTTGCTCCCTGATCCGAAGATAATGTTGTGTAGTGTGTGCCACGATGCATTGTGTGTGTGACACAAGAACCCTTCTATTAAGTACGTCCGCATCCTGCATATATCATCAGCATCCCAATTATTCACCTTTTTCATGCTTCTATCTATTATTAGTAGAGGTGAAAATACAATCATGTATGTGCATTTGTATTGTGTCACTATACAAGTCTCCTCACATCTCAAACGTTAATCTTAGGATGGAGATGAGATTCAATGGTGTCCGTCTACATTACCTGTTTCTGGTGAGTAGCCTGGTGAGAAATTCCAACAAGTGGTGGTTTTTGCAAAGCACTAGACTGACGGTGCGGCTGACATGCTCGTACCAGCTGGCCACTGAGGCTCCAAAGGCCATCGGAGGCCACACTTCCTTGGGTGCCACTCTTCTCATCACATACTGCGTCGCTTGCACTCCCTTTGGAACCGAAAAATATGGCTGCATTTCACATATTTATATCAATTACCTAATAATACTAACCTGGAAGGATTAAGGACTATTCAACTAAAACTAAGGAAATTATATAGTTGAATCATGACTCACAGGAGCCAATAGAGTGAGTGACTTGATGGCTCCTGGATATTTAACCGCGAGCGCCAGAGCCAAAATGCAGCCCAAGGAGTGAGCCACTAGGTGGAATGTCTTGAGTCTGAACTGAGAGATCACTGATCTCTCTATCATCTCTAGATGCTCTTTCAATGTATACAGCGAATCATTCGGCTTTGGACTTTTCCCGTACCCCAACAGATCCACTGCTAGAAACCTGTAATTCGATTTGGCTGAGTCTGAGAAGTTCGGGAACAGAGTCTCCGTCCAAAATGTGGATGATGATAAGAACCCATGTATGAACACTACGTTCTCTTGTGCCTTGTTGTCTGCACATTCAAAATCATTGTCATTTTTAACCTAAGAAAAAAAACTTAAATATTGTTACAAATAAGTACTAGCTGGAAATATTTAATTAGCATATTAGTGCATTTTTGTCTATTTTTTGAATTGAAAGGCCCCTTCTTATCTTTATAGCCAATTTATAAATGTTTTAATCATCATTAAGTGCGGTTTTCCATTTATTTCAGTAATTAAGTATTTTTCTTGTACTAATGTGAAACGGCTCAATAATATATACACTTAATTAACTAAAGATTGTTCTTTGATTCGATCCTAAGGTAGCATATTTGGTAACCAAGAATAATCACTCTTTTTTTCGTTCTCATGAGAATTTATTACTGATCTTAGATAAGAATGCATGCTGCACGAGACACTAGAAAGAGAGAGATACATTGGTTATTTAATTCCAAAACAGGACCAGGAAACAGGGGACTGCGATAATTCACACAATCTATATTGTTAGATATATTATGTAAAATGTAGAGCAATAAAAGGTGACTATGTACCTTTGGGTTGTTGGACATTGACAAAGAGAGAATGACTGGAAGAGGAAAGCCAAGAAGTGCAGAATGTGCAATGGCAATCTGACCATCTTGGTGTTCTTTGCAACTTCTCGACCACCGTCGTGTTCACGGTCAGTAATGTCTTTTTAGGCGATCTCTTCCTGGAGTCATCACAGCATTCCACAGCATTCTTCTTGAAGCACTTCACCAGCTTAGTTAGTCTGGCGAGGAGTGAAGGACGTGAGTAGAGTGTGTCGGAGATCTCATCCAAATGGATCTTTGTCCTTGTGAGCGAGACCACCTTCGAGTACTCTCCTGATCTTTCCGACACTATTATCTTCCCGCTTCTTTTCCCTCCGGCCGCCGCTGGTTTGGCCTCGGGGGGCGGACAACAGTAGCAGGGTTTCCACTCGGACTCGAAGCAGAAATCAAGCGTCTTGTAGGTGAAGCAAAGCAAGAAATCGACAATGTCGAGCATGAAGAAGACGAAGAAGCCCACGGTGCGGTTGAGCCACCGTGAAAAGCCCATGCTGTGGAGTCTGAGTCTTGTGGAGGAGGGCATGTAGGATTGTGAAAATGTATGATGGTGATGTATGTAAGTGACAGAGAGAAAATATTATATTACTTATGTTAATGAGGAAAGAGAGAGAGAGAGAGAATAGGTGGCAGATAGATGAATTTATTGACGCATTTAACATTCATTGTTGGTCTAAATGATGAAATTGGGTGGCCGTTGAATCTTTTTCGCAGCACTCGACCGGTGATGATCCATAATGCATTTCCAGCACATACTACCACATCCTTTAATTTCTCTCTTTTTATTTCAAAACTTCAATACTTGGCAACATGTGGTGTCCATTAGTCCGGTGATGATCCATGATGCCACTATAGCTATTTACTTCACGCAACACAAAATCAATCCCGTCACCCTGCATGTAGGGTTTTTTTGCGTTTAGGCTATAGTTATTAGTTATATGTGTTTTTTTTCTTTTTCATCTCTTGTTATTATAACTGAAATATGTAAAGTGAAGTCAACACGAACAAAATCATGCAACAGTGCTATAGCGATCACAAAGACCAAACTAAGTCGGTTGTCACACACGAAAAGACACCGGAATCAACGCTACTACAAGAAAATTGGCATTCTTCAATGGTTGGAGAATGCTATTAATTAACGATATTATAGCATTTCTAGAAGTGTTTTTATCATTGTCGATATAAGTTCAAATTTATTTAAGTGAAGATTTGACAGATATATTTACCAGTGTGGTATTTTGAATCAGTTATTTCATCAGATTAGATTGCATCAAATATCTCAAATAATGTATTTATAAGGGAGAAATAATGCACATTGCACTGTTTTTTTTCGTAACAATGGTTTCCCATTGAATATTTTTAGTAAGACTTTTAATGAGGTATCATCTTTTGTGTTTTGTGAGATATTTTGTATAATGAATATTAGAGAGAAATGTTATAAATTATTTATGTGATGTCCATAATAAATCCATTAACTTAGATTCAATTGATTTAGAATACTTGATCTCTAAACTAAAATCTTTTATTATATTTTTACATAAAAAATAATATACACTAATTAATGACTTTTGGGGTTTAAAACTAAAAGAGCGCAAATAAATCTATATGACTATGTGAGATTAATCGTTGTGAAACTGAAACTAATGAATACATCAAACCATAGAAGTAATGGCAGATAGATGTAAACTGTAAATGTTGATAGCAAAATAAGAAGAACGAGAAGTGTTGATGACATGTGGTCATGTTAACTCAAAGCCATCACTGATCACTGTGAATTCCCACCGGCCCATCTAAACAGCCTGCTAACTGACCCGGTTTAGAGAATTCTATAACGTGTAATTGTGGATGCACATTTTTGGCAAAACGCAAGCTAAATAGTTAGACTGTTTAGTACACATATATGTGAGTGATCTCAAACAGGTAATCGCAACTCTTTGCCCATTAGTTATACTTACACCCATTTTCTCTAATTGGATCAGTGTTTTTTTTTTTTTTTTTTTTTTTTTTTTTTTTTTTGAGGGGACTATTAATGAAGTAGAAATACTTGAGTGGTTGTATATGAAAATATGATATATAGTAGCCTGGTAAAGAACGTGAATCCATGTGCTATGTTTAGAGCCAATACAAGGTTCAAAAAGTCTTGCGTCACACAATTAAAAAATAGCTTCAGAGCCAATTTTCATAGCTATTAACCAAACGACCTGCTTGCTTCTAAGTGGTTACTAGATCCGAGTATTGAAATTATATATATATATATATATATATATTTCCTCAAGCCTTATATTTTTTTTTTTGTTTTCTTGCATATATAGTATATAACTCTTCTTTAGTTATTATATATATATATATATGTTGTCAAAATCTTTGGTGAACGTCAAAATCAAGATTTTTTTTTTCTTTGGTTTTAAAATCAAATTTTGTATCACCATAGATTTGTTATCTTACACGATCTGGTGGTCTAAGCACGGGAAGATTCATGAAGTCATGTAAATTCTGATATCTCCCATACGTGTAACTAGGGTCAGTGAAATTAGCTAGATGAATTTAGTGTAAAGCAACCATATGGACTTGTTTTGGTAGAGCAGAAGAATAAGTTGAATGTTGAGAAATAGAGTTAGCTACAACTGTAAGTTACAGACTTACAGGCAAATGACACAAGTGTAATGCACTGGTCGGCGACGACTGCCATAATTTATATGTGCACTCCTATTGCCATAATTTATATGTGCACTCCTATTCCAACATGTAGCGTTGAATTGCGTAACAATAATAATACAAAAATGTAAAAGTCAAAAGACTAAGAAGCCATAAATGCAATGTTGATGGGAGTTTGGTAGGAGTTCTCTTTAATTTATTGTTTCACATCTTCTGAAACTTGAAAATGCCCCTCCCTCTATTCTTTACCCCACTTGTTAATTATTTAACCCATTTACTTACATATTAGGGATCGACTTCTCCCACCAGTATGTTTGCATTTTATTGTTCTTTTTAAAAAATCTCTTTTGTAATTTCTTTTTATTTATACTTACTTTGGTGTTTAATCGGTCCTCATCTTCCTTTTTATATTTTTCTGATCCTTTTATTGTGTTTTAAGTGTATTACTAATATTATTATTTTTGGGTTATTTATCATTGTTTGGTTTAGTATTAATTGAAAAAAAAAAATTGGTTCTGTGACTGTAGATTTTTTTCGTCAGCCACAAATTTTTGTTTTTGTTATTTTTAAGAAATTATAGAGATTCCTAACTATGCAAGACGATATTCGGATCAACTAGAGTGGACCTCAGAATATGTAATATTTTCATCGATAACAAAAACAACAAATGTACAATATTGTCAAGATGTCAAAAAAGCTACAAAACAAACATGTCTTTGGGGATAAAGACTAAAACAAACAAAGTTAAAATAAAACCAACAAAATTGAAGTCTCTCAAAAAATAGTTTGATCAACAGGATCAGTTCAAAGTTGAAATAAAATCATTATATTGCATTTCTTTGTAACAATCTGAACATCCATTTTCCGTTGAGAAAAAAAGTGTTTCTCTCAGATATATGCCTTGTTCGGAATTTCGCTACTCGCTATGCGTACGGCTGATCCGGGACTAGCGAGTTGACAAAAAATCGGAGAATATTCGGGGAATACTCGGGGAGTAATTTTTTTAATTAATTTTAGTTTTTTAAATATTTTTATATGTAATACAATACAAATTTTTATACAAATGATAAAGATATTTAAAATTCATATAAATATAAAATACCAAATTAGATAATATTGTTGTTTCTTCCAATTCACATCTAATACAAAATACAAAAGAGAAGCCACTCATAAGATATACAAAAAAATAGTCTTGATCTTGAGAAGAACATACAAAATATATTAAGGATTGTAGTTCTTTATCCTTTTGTTCTTCACTGATCAAGTAATCATCATGTAGTAGGCTTCTAGATGTGTTAGAAGTTATAACTTGTTATTTATACACCTGAAACAAGAAGTTAAAAACATATCAAGTATCAAGCATAGAAAACAAATACATACGGCTTGTGTTCAAATCTAATATTCAGCAACTTCATGAGTTCTAATTCAAACGACAAAGGGAACTTCATGACTTCATATTCAAACGACAAAGGCAGCTGTTTATGTTGAGTAAAAAATTAATCAATTAGGTAAAAAGTAGTTGTAATTGGTAAATAGTTATTGGGCTTTTAAAATTTTAGCCCAAATAGACAGAATTTTTTTTTGATTTGGGCTGAGTTTTAACAAAACGCGTGCCGTCTTATCTTATTATACGTTATCAGTCGATTAAACGCAGACCACGTATACTATCACCGAATAGCTACATTTTGGCACGGTCAAGCACCGCAAAACGTATTATCGGCCGCCGAATCTCCAATTCGGGCGCCGTTTCGAACAAGGGATATATGTAAGTTATTTAACTCGAGGTTATTTAACTCGAGCTGTATGATTTCATCATTGATTTTCGCTTTGATCTTACTTGATTTCTGCTATGGTCAACTCATCTTGCACATTCGTAATCTAGATGTTTAAAAAAAAAATTTGAGAACACTATACAATAACAATTAATCAAGCAAAAAAAAAGAAATTCGTTGTAAATAAAATTGAACAAAAATTCGAGCAGAAAATTATATTAATCACAAAAGAAAAAGATTGAGATCACAAGAATGTTTCAAGTTTTAACTATCCTCAAGGTGTCCAAAGAACAAGAAGTTTGTTTAATATTTGTGTTAAAGTGTTAAATATTTGTGTTAAAGTGTCTTTCATTGTAATTTTCTCATTAGACATTTACGTTTTTCTGAAATATGTACACATCCAAGCCCATCTGACATTTGCTTGTACAAATATGGGCTTCAGTGAATGGGATTCTAGACGTCCACACAAATATACCAATGTTTTTAAATCCACACAAAATTTGGCATCCAAACGGTCAGTCAATCATACCACCGATTTGTTGACAATATCATCAAGAGTTCATCAAACAATAAGTTCAGCATCATAAATCATCGATGGCTGAAGCCTTGAAGGGGACAGGTTTTTTTCCTATTTTCGATGAGATCGAGAATGCTAGCATAAGGAACATTGTAAAGGTTTGATTGACAGCTTATTACGAGGGGACTTATGATATCCACAAACTTATCTAAAAGTTTTAACAATTGCCTGATGTATATTATTGATATGCTCAAATTTACCATAGAGCTACTCTTTCAAATTAAGAGATCGATTGCAGTACTTAGGAGTCGAATTCCACAGAGACTCAAAATCACACAATAGATTATCTGTTTTGAATTAAGCTAAATGAGAATAAATGTAATGAAAACAGTGCAATAAAATCGGTTGTAAATCAGATGAGAGAAACGTCAGGCTCAGGGAATTTTCAGGAAATCAGGAATACAAACTAATCAGTCAATCAGGATTCTGCTATGTTCTAGAACTCGAAACACAATAATAAAGTGAACCAGCTGTCTCTGCGAAAACTATCTTTGAAACACAACTTTCATTAAACTCAAAAAGGCCTGAGGCCCAACATAGGTTCAGTACAAAGCAAGGACAAAGCCTGCTTAGCGAGTAGATCCGCTTGCGAGTTATCATTTCTCGATATCCAAACAAAAGAACCGTGATCAAAGCACAGAGAATAGTGAATAATATCAGCTACAGTGCCGTATATCTCTGCCTGAGCATTGTTATCTTGAATGGCTTTGATTAATTGGGATGAATCCGATTCCATCCTGATGCTCTTGAAATTAGCTTCTTTGCATTTTGTGATTGCTTCGCTCATTGCAATTGCTTCCGCCACTAAAGGAGATGCTGCACAAGTTGCTGGTTCTGAAAAAGAGGCTGTTTGGCCCTGGAAGGTGACGGTCCATCCGAGTCCCACCTGTAGAGAATTAGCGCTCCAGGCAGCGTCCGACCGACAAGCAGCTTCCACACTTCTTCGAGATGCATGAGTGACATTTTTCTTTTGGGGCTTTTCGCGGTTCGCCTGTCCTTCCTCCCATTTACGAGCTGCAATGATTGCTTTGGTGAGAGTCTCTGCTTCTGTAAATCTTCTCTTGTTAAATAGTCTGTTATTTCTGGCTGTCCAGATCATCCACATTATCCAGGGATTGAGAGTTGATGCCTGTAGTCCAATAGGGGGTAGGCATACTTGTTTGTTCAGTGCTGTCCACGAGGGTTTTATCTCTGTTACTTGTGTAGAGTCAAAAGAAGTAGCGAAAGGGGCGTTTTTTTAAAATTTTTGGGCATATCGGCAGTGGAACAGTAGATGGGGAATTGATTCGCTTTCCCCGCATTCGCCGCAGGCAGGTGAGACATTCAAATGCCGTTCAACCAACCTCTCTCCTACAGGTAATGCTCCCTGGAAAATCTTCCACATAAATAGTTGAATCTTCGGCGCAGTGGGTAAGTTCCATACACTTTTGAACCAATCAAACTCTGGGTTCTGGTCCTGTTCAATTATATGTGCCTCTAATTCTTCTACTGCTACTGAATACCCTGTCTTGATCTAGTATTATCCAGAACTGTTTCGTAACCAGATAATTTTGTCTGGAGCCCCATATCTGCTAGGTTTAATCTTGAGAATTCTTTCTTCTTCAAAAGGGACCATTTCTCTGATAGTGGTTAGGTCCCAGTCTGTGGAATCCGTGTTTAGTAGTTTTGCTACGGTCCAGTTTTGAGCATTTTCTGGAGCAGGTCCCATAGGATGTCTTTGTTCTGAGAGACTCAGCCATGCATCATGCCAGATAGATATGCTGATACCATTCCCAACTGCCCATCCTAAATGATTTTTAAGGAGATTTCTTCCCACAAGAATACCTCTCCATCCATGGGAGGAGTTATTTCGCTCTTGGCAGTCTAGTATGCTCTCATTATTGCAGTACTTTCCAAGTAGTATTCTGCCTAGTAGACTCTCTGGTTTTTGGATTAGGCGCCAGCAAAGTTTGGCCAGATAAGCATCATTTAAGCTCTCGAAATCCTAGAATCCTAGTCCTCCGAGTGCTTTTGGTTTAGCTAACTTAGTCCAGGATAGCCAGGCCATTTTCCTCTTTCCCATGTTGCCGTCCCACCAAAATCTTGTAATTGCCGACTGGATTCTCTTATACAGGGAGGCTGGGAGCTTAAGGCATGTTAAAGCATATGAAGAAATAGCATTTAGGACACTCGTAACCATCACAAGCTTGCTGGCTGTGGAGAGGAAGCGTGAGTTCCAGCCGCATGCTCTCTGTCGGATTTTATCCACTATGCTCGTGAATAGGTCTCATTTTCGGCGGCCAAAATGTTCAGGCAGGCCTAAGTAATTTCTGTTTCCACCTTCCTTTTGGATTTGTAACTCGGTTTTGATCATCTCCTTTAAGGATGCCGGTGACTTCTTAGAGAAGGTTATGGATGACTTTCCAGTGTTGATGCATTGTCCTGAAGCTTCTTCATATTGAGATAAGATCTGTTTGAGTGCTAGACTGCTCTGCTTCGATGCTCTACAAAAGAACATATCGGCGAAGAGAAGATGATTGATGCGTGGACTGGCATGAGCAACTTGGATCCCCTTTAGTATACCCGCCTCTTGAGCTCTGTAACAAAGTCCCGAGAGTACTTCACTGCACAGAATAAAAATGTACGGTGAGAGGGGATCTCCTTGTCGGATTCTCCTGCTCGGTGAGACCCTTCCTCTAGGTGAACCGTTGATGAGAAAGGAGTATGTTACAGTGGTCACACACTGCATGATAAGTTTGATCCAATGTGGGTGGAAACCAAATCTTTTAAGAACCAGGTAAATGAAGTCCCACTCCAAACGACCATATGCTTTGCTCATATCAGTCTTCACTGACATAGAACATCGCTTTTTGGCTTTTGATGTTTTCAGGAACTGTAGTACCTCGTGCATTATGAGGACGTTGTCCGATATGGCTCTTCCCGGGACGAAAGCAGACTGTGTTTCTGAGATCAGACTGGTGAGAATCGGTTGGAGGCGTCTAGTAAGCACTTTGGAGATGATCTTATAATACACGTTATATAGTGCAATAGGCCTGTATGTTGCAACTGTTCTGGGATTTTTTACTTTGGGAATCAGCCTAATGAAAGTTTCATTGATTTATTTGGCATAACACCTGATTTAAAGAACAATTGGATTTCCTTGACAATATCAATACCAATGGAATCCCAATTGGTATGAAAGAAACTTGCAGAAAAACCGTCAGGGCCTGGTGCTTTGTATGCGTGAATGGCCCAAGTCGCTTCTCGAATTTTTGCGGAAGACGGTTCAGCAATCAGATGCTTGTTAGTTTCCTCTGATACGATCAGTCTGATCGTGTGGTTCACTATTTCCTCTCTTTGGCCCTCCTTAGATGTAAACAGATTCTGAAAATACTGGACAATCACCTTAGCAATTTGTTCCTCTTTGTACACTGCTTCTCTTTGGTCGTTTTCAATCACAGAGAAAGCGTTTGCTCGTCGTCGGCCTTTAGTGACAGCATGGAAGTATCCAGTGTTTCGATCCCCCAAACTAAGCCATAGAAGTCTGCTTCGCTGGCGCCAGTACTCTTCCTCTTTCAAGTAAGCCCCATCCAGTTCCTTTGTGATGGCTTGTATTAGCTGTGTGTCGTTATTTGGACTTGACAGGGCGTTGTTGCGAGTTATTCCATTCTGAGATGGCTCGTCTTGTGAGGGCAATTTTGCCTACAACCGGTTGATTGGGATTGCTCTGCCAGGTAGCTGCAACCAATTGTTTGATCTCCTCATTGTCCTTTAACCTTCTGTCATATCTGAAAATACAGCCTCGTTTTTTCCTTGCTGGGTCGAAGATTGATAGAAGAGGTTTGTGATCTGATCTTTCATAGTCCATGTAGTGTGATCGAGCTGAGGGAAAGAGTTCAGCCCAATGGCCATTAGCCATGGCACGGTCCAAGCGGCATCTAATAAAATGCTCTCCTCTCTGTCCCCTCCAAGATAGGGGGTCTCCAGAGTGTTGTAAGTCGTAGAGGTCTCCATCAGAGAGGAAGGTTCTGAAATCAATAAAGGAGCCCTCTGTTCTCTGTGGCCCTCCCTCTTTTTCTTCATTGCAGATAATATCATTACAGTCCCCCGTGACAAACCAAGGGCTATCTCGGGCTTCAGCATTTTCCAAGAGAGAGTTCCACATTAACTTGCGCTTTTTCCTATCAGTGTCTCTGTATAGGAAAGTGGCAACAAAAGTCTTGCCTTCATAGATAATTTGTGCATCAATATGATTGAGGTCCGAATAAATAACTGAGAGGTTATCTTCTGATTTCCAAAGAAGGCCTAGTCCACCAGCTCCATGCCCAACTCGATCAATCAGATGATGATTTTCGTAATCCAGACTGTCAAGCTTTTGGAGTACAAAAGCCTCAGGATTTTTGGTCTCGGAAAGGAAGACAACATCTGGAGCATTTTGTTTCTTCAGTTCCCGGAGACGACGAACTGTCCGGGGATTCCCTAACCCCTGACAGTTCCAGCTTAGTATTTTTAAGGAGCAGGAGTTAATGGATCCCGAAAATCCATCTTTCTCTTAGTTGTTGTCGGGATCATTCTAGCTATTGGTTGATTCTCAGAATTTGATGATTCGGCTCGGGCTTTGCCTCTTTTGTTTGCTAATGTTGTCTGTTTCCCTGTAGTTACAGTTGTTTTCCTTCTAGGCGAAGCAATTGTCTTTTGGACTTTTCTCTTTCTAGATGTCGAGCCCATTATTAATTTTGGTGCTGCTGCAGTCGTTCTTTTTCCTGGGGGCGCCCAGGCTTACGTTTGCCCTCAGTCTGTGGGATTGTGGGGGGATCCTGTCGTTTGCACCGGGAAAGTAGGGCCAAGCCTTAGCGTAGCCGGAATGCATTCTGGGGCAAGGGGCGACTGTTGCTCTGATACTGTGTTGTTCTGGTGTAGGTTCGCTCTAACCATTTGTATGGCTGTTTCCACTATTTGTCCCTGTTTTTCTGCTTGCCTCATACATTCTTTCCTTGCAGCTCTTTCTGAGGGATCAGCGTGATATTATGTGTTTTTAACGTATTTTGATTCGTTTTTAGTATTCGGTTTGAGTTTTGATTTACATCTTTCGTTAGTTTTTCGAGTCTTTTCTTTTGTTTTGAGTCTTTTTACAGATTTCATAGAGTTCCGAAGGAGTTTGGCGTTTACGGACATGTTCGAGTCGAGTTAATGCGGAAAAACGAGAAAAGGACCAAACACAAGAGAACGACCGTTCTGAAGAAGAACGATCGTTCTGGACAAGCAAAGGAACGACCGTTCTTGGACTGGAACGACCATGAAGAACGATCGTTCTCCACCTAGAACGATCGTTCCCCTCTTCACCAACCCTGCCGACAAAAACCGAAGATCGATCGTTCCATCCCATGCAGCCCGTTCCACACTTCACCAACAATGCCGACAAAAGCACTACGGAACGATCGTTCTTCCCTCAGAACGATCGTTCCCTACTTCACCTACTTCACCTACTACGGATCGACCATTGGGAGCGATCGTTCTCCACCTAGAACGACCGTTCCCCGTCTCACCTACTCCCCTTCACCTTGGCCTATATAATGAACTCACTCTTGATGCTTCAAACCACACCATCTTCTTCCTCCTCTCTTCTCTAGCTTCTAAACATTGCTCTCTCTTCAGTTTTAAGTTTTACGTTTATGCTTTTATTAAGTTTTATTTTGTTTCTTTTAAGCTTTATACATTTATGCTTATGCTTTAAGTTTTACTTTCAGTTCTTATATTTATGCTTTAATTAAGTTCTTATAAGTTCATATCCAGCTTTTGTTATCTATTCAAGTTTTTATGATGAACTTTATAATCTCGTTGTTATCTTCTTCTTTAATTATGTCTGAGTAGATCTCTTAGTTAGGTTGATGTTTGTCAAAGGAATTCATGAGCTTTAGGGTGAAACACAAATAGGCTATTCAAATCAATGTCTTCACCTTTGTTGTTCTTAATGCTTAGATCGAATTGATCACTTGATTTTATGATATTGGGGTTTAACTTAGACAGCGAGAGTTGCTAGGTTGCTAGAAAGAACATTGGTGAGCAATTTATTCATTACCTGCGAGAGTAGATGTATTGGAGAATTGTGAACATATTAAACCTGTCCTTAATGCTTGTCTACGATTTCTAGTACCAACGAGAGTTAGGAATTCTTGGTCGATAGACAAAGATATTGATACCACGAGAGTGGATTGATATTATCTTAGTGTTTGAGTTCTAGACTTATGCTTAATCACTGCCTGAATAGTTGTTTGATCCGTTGCTCTGAATCTCCTGCGATATTCCTTGACCTAACACTTGTTTAATATAATCTTTACAACCGATTTCGCTTTTATTATTGCTATCTACAAAAACCAAAAACATATTGAATTGTCTTAGCTCTTAATTTAGCTCATTAAGTCAAAGTGTGAAAACTGGTCTTCGTGGGATCGACCCCTAAATACTACTTCGTATGCTGTGCACTTGCAGTAGGAAATAAGAGTTTAAAACTCGTGTATCACAGCGCAACTGGTGTATTGTACCATGACATCTCGTAACTCCTCTATGGCCTCCTCAACAACTTCCTGAGGGATATTTGTAGGACAATTCTGTAGGGGAACCCCCCTAGCAGAAGTCGCTGAATTCGGTTTGGGGGAGAAGGAGTCTTCTCTTCTATTGGAATGTTCCATAGGAAGCTTTTTCCGTCCATCTGTTGTGTTTGTCGGTTTAATCGGTCTCCAAACTTGTGATCTGGGGTTGTTTGTAGAGAAGGAGCGAGGAGGATCTCTGCTTTCATGGAAACGAGAAAGCAGTTCTCGACCAGGTCGATCGTCATGGGTATGATGTCAGTTTCGTTGTACAGATTCTCTTGAGTACAGGTCAGAGGAATCCCTTTCTGATCTGTACGAGTATCGATCATGAAATCTTTCTCTTCTTTCATACTGGTATCGTTCCTTTGGTCTTGATACATAGTTTGCTACAGGTTTCTCCCTCTGAGCTTCAAAACGGAAGAATTGTCTACTTTCGTCATGTTCCTTAGTTGTCTCCTCCAAAGATCTCGCAGCTTGTTTATCTGTTGGGGATCTGTGACTTGCTGCTAGCATTTTCTTTTGAGCTTTCGCTTCCAAACAGTCTCGGAGGTCGTGGTCTAGTTTGAAACATTTGGAACAGTGTCTCTCCAGCTTTTCATAGACGAGGGTAACTGAGACTTCATCTCCATTTGGGTATTCGACTATGGTTGATGTTATTAGGGGAAGGAGCCCCTTAATCTGAACCCGCATCATAGCCGACAGTGAGGTGATTTCCAATTCCTCAAAATAGCCAATATCTTTTCCAATACTCCTGATAGTCTCCTCTGTTCAGAGATGCAAGGGGAGTCCTTGAACTTTAATCCAAAACGGGATGAGTGAAGGGAAACTTGTGGAGAGAGTAGGCTCCCACTTCTGTAGAATAACCATCCATTTGGCATAGTGGTAAGGTCGGTTCTCCAAGACCAATTGTATATCTGTCTCAGAGGCAAACTGAAACTGGAACATACCATGTCCAAGTTCGGAGCCAACTGGTCTTGCAGATGTTTTCCAATGTTCAGTGAAGAAGTTGATTAAGGACCAAAGCTTTTGAGCTGAGGGGTTTGTCACACATCCTATAACGGTGAGAGCATGTTTCTGTATCAGTTCTTCATTATTTGAAGGTTGAACCCGGACACGGGCTGTGCGTGGCGGAGAGGGAGGGTTGGTTGCTACTGCTTTCCTCTTCTCGGAGCTTGAGTATATTCGATGCATTGATCCTTGTTTAGTTGTACTGTGTTTTGTACTGAAAGCACAATATCGTAGAACTGGGCTTTTCAAGTTTGAAAGGAGACCTCTTCACAGGGTTTTGAAATTGCAGCTAAGAAGTTCTGGAGTTTGGGTAGCAGTGAAACAAAGAGCCAAAGCTTGAAGCTTCTTGATTATCTCAGAGGGAAAAGGTAGGAGATGAAGGACTTTGAAATCTTCCAAAAACCTAGAAAACTAAATTTCTTTGCGAGTTCTAAAGCATAAACATGCAATAATCTCAGGTTCGATAAGTTCACAAAATCCCTAAATCAAATTCCTTTGCAGATAGGTATTTCGCTCATCTAAGCTTCTTTCTAGCTAATTAATCAACTTTTATTGCGAGAATCAACCTATGATCAATAATCTAACTCGTCAGTTCAGATCAAGCATTAATCACAACTTAGATGAAGAACTAGTGTTCCAGAATCCTTAAATAACCAATCAACTTAGCAATCCATGAAATCCCTAATGAGAAACCCTAAACCTAACTAGCAAACTACTCAGACATGGAGATTGAAACAATAAACATGTTTGAATAAAATTGTATAAAAGAAATAAGAATAGAGATTAAAGGAGTTCTGAATCTTCTCTGAAGGAGTCTGAATTCTTCTCTCCAAAACTCTAGCTTAGAATAATGATTCGTCTAAACAATGACCTTAAAAACCCATAAAAATAGTCTAAAAATATGGAAAACAAGTTTGACACTTAATTGTAAATATTAGGAGCTTCAGGGATCTGTTTGCAACTCTGCAAAGCCTGGAAAACGCGTATTGAAATTGCCGTCAGGAATTGGTGTCGACCGACACCAGGGGTGGTGTCGATCGACACAATCTCTAAAATTTGCCTCCTCTGAGTTGAATTCTTCAGCACAACTTCCTACTTAACTCCAGAATGATCCATAATCTCCAAATAAGCTCCAAACATACCTAAACCTGCAAATGATTCTAAAAGACTCCAAAAACACTAAAAGGACTCCATATATACAACTTATAGCATGACTAAAAACACTAAAATCCATGATATATGAATTATGAAATTTTTTTTACCAAATTCCTTAGATGCACCCGGTTTGGATACTGATTATTTTATTGATTGGAATCAAATAAGCCACGTAAACTTCTATTTTGGGTTAATGCCAACTTGCCTGGTAAACTCAGTAACCACATATATCTATCTAAATAATGTACATGCACGAAGATCTACCATGAATCAAAATACATGTACCACCGGCAAGTCCATGACGGTGCTGTGCCAAGAGTTCTAGAAGCCTAAGACGAGTTTTTAAAATAAATTTATTTACATTAAAACTTCACGTAAGTACTTTTTTTCTTCTATAAAGTGGCCGTAGAATTGAATTATATAACAAAAAACGGAAGTTGAAATTATAGAAGTTGGTGGAACTCATATGAAACTTACAAAAATATTTTTACCACTAAACTAAGAAAGATATTTGGTATAAAAAATCCCAAGTTTTTTTATATTAATTGGGGGTTTGAGGCAAATACATTTTTCAATATGTTATAGGCACGGCTCTGAGTCCATCTTGGAAGAACCACTTGTGATGCTTGACGCGACGACGTTTTCACCCTTGGCCACGGCTCTTACACTCTCTATCAACTCGTTTGTTCTTCCATCTTCCGATAGTATCTGCAACAGCTCTTCCGTGTCTATGACCAGCTTCACTTTCCATATTTCACCTTTATTGCTCATATGCTTCCTCCTAGTCTTCTTCTCCTTCCGTCGGGTCCTTGTGTAGATGTTCCTTGAAAAGACGTTTGTGTATGATCTCTTCAACACCCTTTGGCTGTAATCCAGAGATAGTGTGTACGGAGTTATCGTTGGCAAGGACTCGCTGTGGGATCTCACGTGGCAGTAATTTCCAATAAAAGGCTCAAACTCGTCGGAGACAATATTGGGCAAGAGATAGTATGACTGACCGGGGACGAGATGTTGGTGGTGAGGCAGGGGTTTCCAGAGGTGATCAAGGGCCGAGAACATAGCATGGCCCGAGAATTCGAGGGACACGGAACCTACTGTCACGGGGGAGAAGAACTCGAGAACTTCACCGTCGGATTTTATGACTTCGATCGGTAAGTCTTCGTCGTCGCTTAACCCTCCGAATAAACAGTTCCCCATGCTCTACTTGTGTGCTCTGCTTGCCTAGCTACACGCCTACACCATGCTGTCTAGAGTCTAATATATATATATCCAGTTCGTTTAATTTTAAACGTCGTTGACGGTGAGAGAGTTTTCCTTGTAATGCTTCTTATTTAATAGAGAGATGAGACAGATTATGTGAACACAAAAGTCGCGTACGTCAGAGGAAACTGCGGTGGAATCTTCTTTTGCTTTTGAAGTTTTGATACTTTAATACTGCTATGGCTTTTGTTTTTACTTTTTTTTTTTTTTGGAGTCATGCTATTAGTGTTACAAGCCCACTTTGCTATAGTTTCTTTCGTTCTTTGGTGATGAACATATAATATATATTAACTGCAAGTGATCACCATAAACCTACTTCTATTTGGTATGGCCATCCATTTTATATTTACGTACGTCTTAATTTCCGTTTCCTCATTCCTAAAGAGCATGGAAGAAGCAGATATCCATTGTCAGTGGAACATTTTAAGTGGCTTATGATATCCCATAAAGAAAACGAAATGGGCGATAATGAATAGGTTGTATCATATTATTATGTAACCAAAGGAGAAAAGGATAAGTAAAAGAACGGGCATAGTAATGGTATGAGTCTATTCCAACTCCCACAGAATCCCAAGTAACGAAATTAAAGAAAGAAAAGTCCAAGGCTTGCAAGCATCGGTCGTCGGAGTCTCTTTACAACTTTCTCTTTAATAAAAACGTCCTATTTTGAAGGCAACCTTAGTTTATACGAATACAAAAGTCTGATTTTGGCGCCAGAAGTCCATACCACTCCCATAAATCCAAACTAATTAAAGTAAAGAAAAAAATTAAAGTTTAAGGCTATGATTGGCATAGCTGATAGTAAAGCAGTATCAATATGCAGCATAAGTCAGTATGCTGCAGAAGTTGTATGCTCTGATTAATACATGTTTTTTTAAATGACTAGCAGAGCTGTGAGCAATTTTATATAAAATTCAAAAATATATTTAAAATATTTATTTGTATGTATTATATATTTATTTATACTTACAATACATTTACCATAATATTTTTTTTTTATTTTAAAATTTTATTTATTAATTTTATTTTTATAATTATAAATATAATAAAATTAATTTGTTAATAATTATTAGTTTTAAAAGTATAAAATTTACAATTGAATATATAAATATAATTTTTTTGTATTATTTAACATAATAAATTAATTATATATAATTATTTTAGAATTTTTAGATATTTAAATGGTAAATGCTCTATAAAAAGCTCCATCTCAGAGCATAGAGGGGAGGAGCATTTGAGAGCATTAACAACTTCTAAATGCTTCCCTAAATGCTTTATGTACAAAAGTTGATTGACTGATGAAAAAGAATAATGCTCTAAAAAATGCTCTTCCAATCAAGACCTAATGATCTACGAAGGGGCATCGGTCTGAGTCACTTTCCAACTTTCTCTTTAATAAAAAACACATCGTTTTCTGATCCTCTTTCGAAGGCCATCTTATGATTTTGGCGCCAGAAGCTAATTCTATATATATATATATATATATATATCCAATTACCAATTAATTTACAGATTAGATATGGAGTAGAATTGCTAATAAAATATCAACGGTATTGAATGTATATGTTTGAAAATTAAAAGTTGTTTTCAAATTTCATTTGTCAATTACACAAGATATAAAATACTTTTAGGGCCGCTGGACCAGTTTTATATGACATTTGCCAAATGGCATATAAATTGAATGAATGTGACAAGAAATTGGCCATTATACTCATGAGAAGCCATAACTATTGTTGGCTAAATGAAATGAGAATTTGCTATTTTTTCCCACAATGGAAATATTTAAAAGAAATTCTAAGTATGTATAGTGTTGGGGTCGAAATCCCCTCCTCGAAAATTGACGGAACGAGAAGTCAAGGTCGAGATCAAATCACGAACATGGAACGGGCAAGCTAAGGCAAACTGCCCACGACCCGTCCAAGACACGAACCGGCGGTTGGGATGAGTGCCAGCCGCCGGGTCTTCTCCATCCGAAACCGGCGGCTGGGATGAGTGCCAGCCGCCGGATCTTCTTCATCCGAAACCGGCGGCTGACACTTATCCCAGCCGCCGGGTCTTCTTCATCTGAACATGGGACTGACGAGCTAAGGCAAACTGCCCACGACCCGTCCAAGACACGAACCGGCAGCTGGGATGAGTGCCAGCCACTGGGTCTTCTCCATCCGAAACCGGCAGCTGGGATGAGTGCCAGCCGCTAGATCTTCTTCATCCGAAACCGGCGGCTGGCACTTATCCCAGCCGCCGGATCTTTTTCATCCGAAACCGGCGGCTGGCACTTATCCCAGCCGCCGGATCTTCTTCATCCGAAACCGGCGGCTGGCACTTATCCCTGCCGCCGGGTCTTCTCCATCCGAAACCGGCGGCTGGGATGAGTGCCAGCCGCCGGATCTTCTTCATCCGAAACCGGCGGCTGGCACTTATCCCAGCAGCCGGGTCTTCTTCATCCGAACATGGGACGGACGAGCTAAGGCAAACCGGCGGCTGGGATGAGTGCCAGCCGTCCAAGACACTAACCGGCGGCTGGGATGAGTGCCAGCCGCTGGATCTTCTCCATCCGAAACCGGTAGCTGGGATGAGTGCCAGCCGCCGGATCTTCTTCATCCGAAAACGACGGCTGGCACTTATCCCAGCCGCCGGATCTTCTTCATCCAAAACCGGCGGCTGGCACTTATCCCAGCCGCCGGATCTTCTTCATCCGAAACCGGCGGCTGGCACTTATCCCAGCCGCCGGGTCTTCTTCGTCTGAACATGGGACGGACGAGCTAAGGCAAACTGCCCACGATCCATCCAAGATACGAACCGGCGGCTGGGATAAGTGCCAGCCGCCGGGTCTTCCTCATCCGAAACCGGCGGCTGGGATGAGTGCCAGCCGCTGGGTCTTCACACGTCCATGGCCGGCGGCTGGGATGAGTGCCAGCCGCCGGATCTTCATGATACACCAACCGGCGGCTGGGATAAGTGCCAGCCGCCGGGTCTTCATCACATGCACACGATCATTTTTCAAGTCAAGACTCATCGTCCGAACATCGTCCAGTTGACCGACCGTCATGCCTGAAGCGACCCGAAGATCATCCATGTGCCTGTTCTGACTCCAAAGACGTCCGTAAACATTCCCCGAAAGACCGTGACGAACGTCCATCCGTCCATGGACCAGTCGCCGAGCACACGAGCCAAAGGAACCGGCGGCTGGCCATCAGTACCGAAACCGGCGGCTGGAAGTTCAAGCGAAAAACAGGCGGTTCAAATCTCAGAAGTCGTAAAAACGCTCGGAACACTATTCACGTGGGAAAAACCGTTGAAAAACACTATTCATCCCGAGACAAAGTTAACCGAAAAATCGAATTGAGCTTAAACCGAGATTCAGATTACTATTCACGGATCACTATTCATCGGCGGGCCGGATTTGGGTCAGAACGCGCGGACGAATCACGAAAGACTCTCGGGCCGGAAATCGGGCCCAAAAAGCTTAGGTCGGCGGCTGGGAAGGAAGGACAAAGTCCCACATCGGAAATCTGAAGTCTCAGCCTCCTAGGATTGTCAGTATATATATGTACGCTCATGTAAGGGTTAATCCCATCCCAGATCCGAGTATTAGGAGTTTTAGCAATTTAAGACTATTCAACTTTTGCTAAGTTCCCTTGTACTTTCGGAAAATATCAATAAAAATCTCTCTTTTGCATTTTCGGTCCTTTAGTTCTTTATAAGTAGAATTTTCGAGCCTCCACTAAATATAAGTTTTGACAGTGTGAGTTTCGGCTCTCACATATAGTGACATTCCCACGATCGATAAGGTTCAAGAGGTTGGGACTGGGAGAAGTAGGAAAAAAATAAAAAAAGTCATATCTAAAACTAAAACCACGCACACTAGGGTCCAGTGAGGGCCAGAAAATTCCACAAAAATATCTCAACTAAATTTTCGATAAGTTTTTCAATACCCAAATTTTTTGTTCACCCTGTTTAATATTTCAACTAATTATATATAAAAAAGAAGAAGAATCCCAAGAAAAATCCGTAGTAGCCCTAAAAACACCTTTCACGAAATGGATCTAGCTAAAATGAGGAAGTCTGGCAGTATCGGAGGAACCGAAGGGGGATCATGAACACCGGACATCAGAATGAACTGAAGAAATCAACGGCAGTTAAGAATTTTGACTAGAATCGGTTTTGAAAGGTAAACCCCTTTATTGAAATTAAACTTGATTTTGAGATAAGATATTTGTGCAGAAAAATCTAGATTTGTATGATAAAAATCTAGATATTATGGTAGAAAAATCTTAGAAGTAAGGAGGTTATGGATAAGATATTTGTGTAGAAAAATCTAGATTTGTATGATAAAAATCTAGATATTATATTAGAAAAATCTAGAAAATTAAGAACTATCTAGGTTAAGGAGGTTAGAGTAGAAAAATCTAAGTTTATGTTGTAAGATCTTTTACCGTTAAAAAAAAATGTTGTAAGATATTTTGGAGGCTATAAATACCCCCTCACCCCCTCATTTGTAACATGTACAAGAAGTTGAAATAATAATGAGTGTTCATCATAAGTTCTAAAATTCTCTTTAAAATTTTTCAAGTATTCTCTAATTGTTCTTCCATATTCATTCTCATACTTAGAGGGTTATTTTCTTGGGTTTCTCGGGTATTACGGTCTTGGGCTATATCGGTGTTGGTTTCTTTACATGGTATCAGAGCCATTCTAATTTGGTTATTTTCAAGATCGGGATTTAAAGAGAGCTTGAGTTTATTCTAAGTATGGAGTCAATGAGTCGTGTTGTTGGATTGGGAATGAAGATCTTAAACCAATCTAACTACCGGTTATGGAAGTCATGTATGGAGTCATACTTGGTGAGCGAGGACTTATGGGATGTCGTCGGTGGTAGCAGCACAACACCACCAAGAGGAGATTCTGCAACCGCGGAAGCGACAAAGGAATGGACACGGAAGAATGCCAAGGCGGAGTTTGCGTTGAAGAGGTCAATATCCTCGGGAGTATTTGAGCATGTCTCAAGGTGTACATCCGCTAGTTCCATTTGGCAGGCGCTGGATCAGTTGTTCAACAAGAAGAATGAAGCTCAACTGCAGTTGTTAGAGAATGAGCTGGCGAATGCGAAGCAGGGGGAGTCTTCAATCTCAGAGTTCTTCATCAAGGTAAAGAACCTTTGCTCTGAGATTAATACTCTTAATCCGGAGGAATCTATTTCGGAAGCCCGGTTAAAGCGGTCTATTATTCGAGGTCTACGGCCCGAATATACACAGTTTGTGACTTCCGTTCAAGGATGTGCTACACAACCTTCCTTGGAGGAGTTTGAGAACTTGTTAGCTTCGCAAGAATCATTAGCCACACAAATGGTTGGAGTCAAAATCCAAG
This sequence comes from Isatis tinctoria, assembly GCA_010577795.1. Taxonomy (NCBI): domain Eukaryota; kingdom Viridiplantae; phylum Streptophyta; class Magnoliopsida; order Brassicales; family Brassicaceae; genus Isatis; species Isatis tinctoria. The sequence goes on from CM021250.1 coordinate 37,134,815, forward strand.
ATGACTCGGGGAATGCTTTCATAGCTCGGAGACAACAGAGCTTCAAAGGCAAATGAAGGTCCAAAGAACAATGATGGACGAGAATAATCTTCTACGGGAGATAAGAAGCGGTTCAAGTGCTACCGGTGTGGAAAACTTGGGCATTTCAAAAAGGATTGTAGAGTCAAGCTGAAGGTAACAAAAATGGCGGAATCAAAAGCTCATGCTGAAGACGAAGATTGGGGAAAATGCTTTACGGTGGAGGCTGCATCTTCGGGTACATCCAAAACTAAAAATCTGGGAAATGATTGGATTGTGGACTCTGGTTGTAGCCATCATATTACCGGAGATGAGAAGTTATTTTCTAGTCTTCAAAGTCATGACGGGAAAGAAGCCATTATTATCGCGGATAATTCAATCCACCGGATTGAGAAGGAAGGGACTGTTGTCATTAAAGGAGATGATGGAAGTCCAATCACTCTCAAGAATGTGTATCATGTCCCTGGAGTAAGGAAGAATCTTCTCTCAGTGGTGAATGCGGTAGACTCAGGTAACTACGTTTTATTTGGCCCAAAAGATGTTAAATTCTTGAAAAATATTTAGGAATTAAAGGCAGACGTAGTTCACATGCACGGGTTAAAGATCTTTATGTCTTATGTGCCTCCAACACTTATGTGGGGAAGATGAGCACAAATGACAATGCCTTCATATGGCATGCTAGACTTGGTCATATTAATATGACTAAGCTCAAAGTCACGGTGAATAAAGATCTGGTTAACGGGCTCCCAAAGTTGAAGATTCTGAATGAAGGAATACTTTGTGAAGGTTGTCAATATGGAAAATCACATAGGCTTTCATTTGACAACTCTACTTCACGATGCAGCGCTCCATTGGAGAGGGTCCATAGTGACTTAATGCGTCCAACAAGAACATCCTCCTATTCCGGGTTCCGCTACATGTTGTTGTTCATTGATGACTTCTCACGGTACACTTGGGTATACTTCGTGAAGGAAAAATCAGAGGTATTTTCAAGGTTTCAAGAATTCAAGGTCACCATGGAAGGAGAGTTAGGTCGGAAGATCAAGACTCTAAGGACGGATAATGGAGGGGAGTTTATGTCAAAAGAGTTTCTCTCTTTATGCCGGAAGCATGGTATCAAGAGAGAATTTACATGTCCATATACACATCAACAAAATGGAGTAGCAGAAAGGAAGATCAGAAATCTAAGCGAGACTTGCAGAAGCTGGCTACATGCGAAGAATTTACCAAAGGCCTTATGGGCGGAAGGTATGAGATGTGCAGCTTATGTCATCAACCGGATGCCGCTTAACCCAAATAATATGAAGTCTCCATATGAGATGGTTCATAGGAAGAAGCCAACGGTGAAACATCTCAGGGTATTTGGATCAGTCTGCTATGTCCATGTGTTCGATTCTCATAGAACCAAGCTGGAGGCCAAGGCGAAGAAGTGCATATTTGTCGGCTATGATGAACAAAGGAAGGGTTGGAGGTGTATGGATCCAGAGACACATAGGTACACTGTACGTATCTCGTGATGTTGTCTTTGATGAAGTTTCTTCCTATTATGGACCTCCTCAAGTCTTTTTGAGAAAGATGGTACGGGTTCCCTCAAAGGCGATGAACCAGCTGTTCAGATACCAAGTGAAGGTGGAAGTTCTGAACAAGAGACACAAGGTCAAAGGAGGAGCACTAACTAAGAAGAAGATGAGGAAGAAGATGGTTCCATGGCTAATGAACGGCCGAAATGAAACATTGTCAAGCCTGCTCGGTTCAGAGATGACAAGTTTGTCACTACTTACTCATGCTACTTTGCAGCTCCATTAGATGAAGAAGAGACATCATCATATGATGAAGCAAAAGGAGTTAAAGAGTGGGAGACCGCAATGAAGGAGGAGATGGATGCTCTTAAGAAAAATGAAACTTGGGATTTGGTTCCAAAACCCAAGGATGTCCAACCCGTCTCATGCAAGTGGGTGTACCGTATCAAGCGAAGGACGGATGGAAGCATTGATAGATACAAAGGAAGGTCGGTTGCTCAGGGATTCTCCCAAAAGTATGGAGAAGATTATTATGAGACTTTCCGTCCAGTGGCAAAGATGACTACGGTACGTTCACTTTTATCTTTAGCTGCAAGCTTTGGCTGGAAGTTATGGCAGTTAGATGTGAAGAATGCATTTTTATATGGAGAACTCGATAAGGAAATCTATATGGAGCAACCACCTGGTTACACATAAAGGGAGCATCCTGACTATGTGCGCAAGCTAAATAAGGCTCTATATGGGTTAAAACAAGCTCCAAGAGCCTGGTATGGGAAGCTTGCTCAGTTTCTTCAGTTATACGGGTTTGTCTCATCTAATTCTGATCCGAGCCTATTCCTCAAGAAGAATGGAAGAGTCCACGTGGTAGTTCTTCTTTACGTGGATGACCTGATAATTTCTAGGAATGATGAAGTGGAAATCGCTCGTCTACAAGAGGATATGTCAATAAGGTTTGAGATGAAGAAGTTGGGTGAGCTTAACAACTTCCTTGGTTTGGAGGTTGAAAGAGTAAAGGATGAAATATTCATTGGCCAACAAAGTTATGCGAAAAGGATTGTTGAGAAGTTCGGGGTACACGAAGGAAAGACACGTACTACTCTGATGGATGTAAAACATTAAGTTGAAGCACGATGAAGGATCTCTGCTACCCAATCCTCGACCTTACCGGTCTCTTGTAGGAAGTCTTCTGTACTTAACTATTACAAGGCCTGACATTTCCTTTGCGGTTGGTCTTGTAAGTCGGTTTATGCAGACACCGAGGAAGCCACATCTAGAAGTAGCGAAGAAGATCTTGAAGTATGTGAAGACAACTCTTGGCATGGGTTTGGTGTATAAGTACAATGACAAGGTTTCTCTCTATGGCTTCACGGATGCAGACTTTGGTGGAGATCTGGATGATTGGAAATCAACTTCGGGCTATGTGTTTCTGTGTGGAGACACAAGCGTTTCACGATGCAGCTAGAAGCAAGCAACAGTGTCGCTGTCAACCACTGAAGCAGAGTATAAAGCTTCAACACTCGCAGCTCAAGAGTGCATTTGGCTTCGAAGACTACTTGAAGACTTGTTCGAGCCAATCAATAAGCCAATTACTATCTATGGAGATAATCAAAGTGCTATCAAGCTGGCGAATAATCCGGTGTTCCATGCAAGGACTAAGCATATTGAGTTGGAACATCACTTCATACAGGAGAAGGTGCTTGATGGAACGATTGAAGCTTTGGAGGTTCGAAGTGAAGACAATGTTGCAGATTTCTTCACCAAGTCACTGCCAAAAGGCCAGTTTGAGCTACTTCGTTCAAAGCTCGGGGTGGTTGATAAAATCAAGTTTAAGGGGGAGTATTAAAATTAAACTTGATTTTGGGATAAGATATTTGTGTAGAAAAATCTAGATTTGTATGATAAAAATCTAGATATTATGGTAGAAAAATCTTAGAAGTAAGGAGGTTATAGATAAGATATTTGTGTAGAAAAATCTAGATTTTTATGATAAAAATCTAGATATTATATTAGAAAAATCTAGAAAATTAAGAAATATCTAGGTTAAGGAGGTTAGAGTAGAAAAATCTAAGTTTATGTTGTAAGATATTTTGGAGGCTATAAATACCCCTCACCCCCTCATTTGTAACATGTACAAGAAGTTGAAATAATAAAGAGTGTTCATCATAAGTTCTAAAATTTTCTTTAAAAGTTTTTCAAGTATTTTCTAATTGTTATTCCATATTCATTCTCATACTTAGTAGGTTGTTTTCTTGAGTTTCTCGGGTATTACGGTCTTGAGCTAGTGCAAAGCACTGTCGGTGTTGGTTTATTTACATCATTTTCCATAAAATATAATGAGGAGACAGATGAATACACAGAGCATTAAATAGATGGGACATTCCGTAACCCAGTCAATTAAATACAATTAAATGAACTATGGAAGAGTCAAATTTGGATGTATAAAACACGTAACAAGTTGAAAGTTGAAACGGAACGTGGACTATATCTGTCAGCCCGGAGAACACTTATAATAACTACGGTCCCATACATTACAGATACAAGACCATTTCCCATTTAGTTGTTTTCTTTCTTCTTGTTTCGTTTTTAATATTGTTTGCTCTAACAAATTATTTGTTGTCTTTCTTCTTGTTTCGTTTTGGTAATATTTTATTGTTTGAAAACTCGGGTCTTAGAAGTTGGATATCTCTACTAAATTATCCTATAAAAACAGCTCACTATCTATTCAACTTTCTGAGCCAACAATTACTCAGGAGAGGCTTGCAGATGGAAACACAAGGCAAAGTTATCACTTGCAGAGGTAATTTGTGTATATAAACTGATCATCTGTATATGTATAAGTTGAATATCATGTGCGTGAATGTATGAACAGCGGCCGTGGCATGGAGAGCTGGAGAAGCTTTAGTGATGGAGGATGTGAAAGTGGATACTCCTCAGAGATTGGAAGTGAGACTACGAATCCTCTTCACTTCCATCTGTCACACCGATCTTAGTGCATGGAAAGGCGAGGTTATTATGATACTTTTACTTACTCTCTTTTTTTTTTCTTCTTTAAGTAGCCCTTTCGAATTGTTCGTATCTCTGTGTTTTGGTCAGAACGAGGCTCAGCAAGCATACCCTCGAATCCTTGGTCATGAAGCTGCAGGGTCATTAGTCGAATCCATATATATATATCTCCTTGATCACCTTTTTTTTTTTTTTTTCCCAATGGATGTTTTTGGAATGGAAACATAAATTTCAGGATAGTGGAGAGCGTAGGGGAAGGAGTGGAAGAGATGGAGGCAGGGGATCATGTGCTCCCTATTTTCACCGGAGAGTGTGGAGAGTGCAGAGTATGCAAGCGAGACGGTGCCAATCTGTGCGAGAGATTCCGAGTAGATCCGATGAAGAAGGTAATGGTAAGCGATGGGAAGACCAGATTCTTCACCAGCAAAGACAACAAACCCATCTACCATTTTCTAAACACATCCACCTTCTCTGAATACACGGTCATGGACTCGGCCTGTGTGGTCAAGGTGGACCCTCTGTTTCCTCTGGAGAAGATGAGCCTCTTGAGCTGCGGCGTCTCCACTGGTAATCAACATCTTGTAATTATATGTGACATGACAAGTGCTTGTTTTATTTAATGAATGAGACAAGTATGGTTTTATGAAATAAAGGAGTGGGTGCGGCGTGGAACGTGGCTGATATTCAACCTGGCTCCACTGTAGCTATCTTTGGACTGGGCGCTGTTGGACTTGCCGTAAGTCTTAATCTCTTTTATGTATATTTAACATCCATACGCACACATGGACTCACTCTTAATGCGTGTCGTGTGGATTGGGAAAGGTGGCTGAGGGTGCAAGAGCCAGGAGAGCCTCTAAAATCATTGGGATCGACGTCAACCCCGACAAGTTCCAATTAGGTATATATCATGAGATTTATTATATACAAGAGGTACTGTATATCTCAATCGAAATGTGTGATTCTACAGGGAGAGAAGTAGGGATCAGTGAATTTATAAACCCAAAGGAGAGTGACAAGGCAGTTCATGAGATGGTGATGCAGATAACAGAGGGAAGAGGGGTAGAGTACAGCTTCGAGTGTGCGGGAAGCATCGAAGCACTTCGAGAGGCGTTTTTGTCTACAAACTCGGGAGTGGGAGTGACAGTGTTGCTTGGCGTTCACGCAAGCCCACAGCTTCTCCCTATCCATCCCATGGAGCTCTTCCTTGGCAGATCCATCACTGCCTCTGTTTTTGGAGGCTTCAAACCCAAATCCCAATTGCCTCTTCTCATCACCCAATGCCTCCAAGGTGTGCTCAATCTCGACCTCTTCATCACCCACCAGCTTCCATTCCACGATATCAACAAAGCTATGCAGCTGCTCCACCAAGGCAAGGCACTCCGTTGCCTTCTCCGCCTCTGATCATCCTTTTCATAATCTAGTTTCTTACAAGTTGTTGTCATGATGATCTTTTTTTTTTTTTTTTTTTTATACTGCATTGAGAGCTGCTTCTTTATTGGGATGGGTCCACTCCCACTCCTACACTTAATTCATAATAATGGATGAGATGCGAAACCCAAAACTATATAATTAATTCCAATCTGTATCCAACCAATAGAGGCCAGAGTTGAGCTAAATAAGGGATCCAAGTCCGACAGAGGATCACAATCATAATGGCCATAAAAACTCCATGTGTTCCCTGTTTAAAACCCAACCAACTCTGTGTTCAAATTATAGAGGAAAAAGATCGAATCTGTGACTGTAAATACAATTGTAAAAGACCCTGTGATCCTTCTTAATCAAGAAACTACAGTTCATGAATCCATAAGCTTGAAGGAGAATGCAGAACCAGTGGAAGCAATCAAAAACTCAGATGATGCCGAGCAAATCTTACGTGAAGTGACTGAAGACAGAGAAAAGGAAGAGGACATAATTCAAAAAGCAGAAGAGGTTTTGTCCTGATTCCTCAAAGCTCAAGATCAGATTCCTTAACTTAATTAAACAGTATTTCAACCTTTTCGGTGCAGGTGCAAGAAAGTCTTACGGTTATCGAAACGCCGACAATACACGGAGAGGACATTAAATCGAAAGCTTCAAAGGATACTGAGGAACATGAACATATGTAGGTGAGAGACATACCAACGAAACCCTTGTACCTAAAGCTGAGACTGTAAATACTTCAACAGTACAGGACTCTGCAATCTTGAAGACTTTGGAGACGAAGAGTGATGAAACAGACGTAGAACCGATTCTTGACCTGAAAGGATATGATCTTCATAGATATTAAGAACCTTTAATTTAGAAGTTAATTAGTGAATGGCTTGAGTTTTTTGAGTTTGTTCACTTTGTTAAGGCCAAAACTACTTTTTTCTTAATTAATGAAACCTGAAAAACGGAAAAGGTTTAGTCTTCTTAATTTATCAATGCTAAAAAGATCAGATTTGAGAAAAACATGTTTCAGAAAACTTAACAAACACTACTTTATCATTATTTTTATGCAGATGCAAGAAAGTATTACTCGAACCGCCAGAAACCTCAACAGATCAAAGATCCAAAGATACTGAAGAAGATGAACATGTTTTGAGTAGAAACAAGCCACAGGGTGAGATCTTTGTAACTGAATCTGAGTCTCTGGTGACTCAAGAAGACACAGAGCCGATTATGGACCTGAAAGAGGCTAAAGAACAAGAGAAAACAGAGGAAAAAGTTCCATCAAATCTTGCGTTGAAGGTAGATAAAGAGGAGCTGAAGCATAAAATGATGGAGGTAGATCAAGTTGTTGGAGCTCAACTATGGAGAGAGGTCTCGAATTGAATGAGTCAGAGGCAGAGCAAACTGATCGAATCAGAACCGATGAAACAGAGGAAATCCCAGTTGAAAAGCTGGTTGCTCATCCGGATGTAAAATCTCCATAGATATTGACTTTCTCATGTGTTGATTCTTTTTCTATGTGATATTGATGACAAGGTAATATCAAAAGACATAATTAATATGTCGGAAAAACAAAACAAGTATCAGAGGGAGAAAAAGAAAGCAATTAGGTCTACAAAAAGATTTTGGTCTGCTATTAGGTAAATGAAGCAATTGGGATGCTTTTTGCAAGGACCTATACGAGCTGAGCCACAATCGTTATCACATGTGTTTATTTTCTAATCTCCGTGACATATCACTTCAATATAAACTTAGACAAGAAAAGGTTTGATATGTTTATTAGCACAGCGTGGAATCATCCTTCAGAAATCCAACACTGAAAGAATTAACTCTCGCTTTTTTTCTTCTCTTTTCTAGTACATGATTGATACATTCACCAAAGACTAAAGAGACAGACCCTCTCACCTCTTCCATCATTCGCTCCCTGTCTACTTACATGAACACACTCTCCTACATTCTTTTCCCCATTCTTGCAAATCTTCTGGCTACTCCGAATATCACCGCCTTTGTCAAGAGCCCTTTGTCCAGTGTGCATGCAAGCGCAATCGCCCCTCCCACCACCAGTATCTTTGGTATGCTTTTTCCAGTCGGCTTCTCTCCTGTAACCTCTGCTGTCGAATCCCTCTCATTCATGAACTCCTCCGCACTCACTTTGGTGTTGATTTGAGCCATTGATGCGCTTAGTGATAAACCTGCTCCTGCTGCTTTTGCCCTCTGATATGCGCGTAAGCCTGGCTCTATTTTCTTCACTGCACCCCACATCCCCTGTCTCACCCCGAGCTTTGCTATCTCCCACGGTATTCCCATATCTTCATGGTGAAAAAGTAGGACCTCACACGATGTCATCTCACCATCCCCTCTTTTCGATTCCACTACACAATGGTAAATATATCCAGCTTGGAAATTATATAACAGCAATTCTATAACATAGACAACTTGCATAGGTACATGACATTCGTACTACCTGCACGAATGCACCAGCTTGAATAGTATAAGTCGACACGCCGTGGCTTGCTTTGTCGTGGTACAGAGGGGTATTGTACTCCCTGAAACAGAATGACCAAGACTTCAATAAAACCATATTTACAAGAAGAGCACATGTCCTGCACGGGTCTAATACCTCCAGTAGTTGGAGTTTTTGATATTTTCGTAAACTAGTAGTGAATGCAAATACCTTTGTAATGCAGTAGAACACTCGGCCCGCATCCCATATTCGACGGCCTATAATATACTCCCTGTCGCTACAGAAGAAGGGGAACTGCAATAGCAGCGGCAAACTCTTAAGTGAAGAGGGAGGAGAGGAGAGAGGAAGAAGCAAAACAGAAGGTAGGTGTCTACCTTGCGGACCCATTGCACAAGCATAGTGCCCGTGTCCCTGCAAGTCTCCAGTGTAGAAGAAAACAAAAGCATATCATCCCACTTGGAACGGAACTCATCATCCCAAAAGAAGTCCCTCACCATCTCGGGAGTGGCATCCTCAAACACAGTTCTGCTGCGGTACTGGGGCGGCCCATTCTGGCATCATCCCAAATGCTATTAACATACTTGTTCACAGTGCGTGTGTAGATTGAACCAAGGATAGAAAGGGTACCTCAGGGTCTCGCCTCCAAGCTTGATACGAGAAGGTTGGAGTTGAGCGGTCCATCATCTGAATCCAAGCAGGGCCGCCATCTTTGACCTCAACCAACTTCCATAGATGCCTAAAATCATCTTCCGTGACAAACCCAGATTTCTCTTTCTCAGTCTGGGGAGGAGGGCTGCACAAAGCAGAGCTCTTGTCATCGAGCAGAGGGAGGGAGAGAAGAAAAGAGTGGGAATTGGGAATCAAATTACCTGGGAAAAGAGTGGGAGTTGGAGTTGTTGAAGAAGCTGAAGAAATTATCAGAGGAAGAGAGTTTGTCATCTCCGGCGAGATACGCCCACTTGGGCCTCCATACCCAACCCACCAAAACCCCGACAGCCACAGCGACCCAAAGCGGCGCTACAAAAACTAAGAGGGTATGGGACTCAGGGAACAAAGAACTCAATCCCATCATCTTCACCTCCTCAGGATGATTAGGCGTGAAAGCGCAGCGCTTGGACCAGGAGGAACAGGAGGAGATTGAAGGAGAGAATAAAAGGGAGAGAGAGAGAGAGGATAAGGATTAGGATTTGGGAGAGACGATGGGATTACTGTAGGCCCAATTTTCACCCTTCGATTCGATGGAATCTCCTCTTTCTCTCACACCCTCTTACTTTCGTTCGTATACAAACAATTTCTCTGACCATTTATACATTTATTTATTATAAACTTTTTTTCTTTCTAACTGGATAAACAAATCAAAGTTCGTACTGTCTGTGTGTGCCACGTGTTTTGTCATTTCTATTCTGTGGTCGCCGCATCTTTTGCCTTTCGCCTTTCCTTCTCCTTTTGTTTTATTACTTTGTATGCTCTTTACCATTTGTTTACCAATCCAATTACGGTTTTTAGATATTTCGATGATATTATGATAAAGAACCCACAAACGATTTAAGAAATGATCATCTAAAATCTTGGATTAACGAACATTGACATTTTTAGAGCAGTAGTGACAAGTTGTGTTCGTTTTGATCACAAAAATCAGAAACAGTTATTATATTCGTGAGCTCGTATAAATAGAGTCGGTCCATGGGCAGCGCCGGCTCAAGGTTTTAAGGGGCCCTTGGGCCAAAAAAAAAATTAAGTTTTTTAAAAATATTATTTATAAAAAATGTTTTCATTTTAAAAAGAAAATTGTGATATAATAGTTTAAAATATTTTGTATAGTTTTATATATATTTAGCTATGAAAATATATAACAGTTAGTTAAATACATATATAGATATATTAATATATAGATATATTAAAACATATTTTTATTAAAAATCTTTTTTAATATATTTTTCTTCTATACCAAAATTTTTTTTTTTCAAATGTTGGGCCCTTAAAATCATGGACCCTGGGCGATCGCACTGACCGCCCACCCTCATGAGCCGGCACTGTCCATGGGCCAAGCCGAGAAGCATGGACTTGCGGCCGATAATAAATATATAAATCTTCGGCCACAAATTTCTAATACTTTCCTTTAGCCTAATGGTTAACTTAGTAAACTGTCCTATCTTACGTAGCATGGAATTGCTGGTGAAGCCCCGATTCTCGCACCAGAAGCAGAAGTGGAAGCGTTCAGAATCATTCAGAATTGCCAAGGAATCGCGATTCTTAAAACTTGGAGCCTGGAAACACTGTGGAAGCTCACTATTCAGAACTGGAAATGAATCGCTTATAAATCGGAATCGCTATCCTTCGATGCCAGTGGTTTTCTAAATGAAAAAGATGAATAACTTTTTTCGTTCGGTGGACGTTTTGGTTAATAGATAGGCTTTTGATTTTGTTTTGGCCCAAATGTACAGAGAATAGTCCAACAACTAATACAATTAGGATCAAATTCTCATATGACCTTCTCGGTCAAACCTATCTCTCAAACAACCTCCTCTTTTTTTCATTTCTTTTTCTATTTCTTTTTAATAAAAGAGTGAGTAAAATATCTTTTTTACCCTTCATTTTATTCACTCAAAACTCATCGTTTTCCTTCACCTTCCCCTTTTAATCGACTCTCCCAATCCTTCTCCCTTTTCTCCTCACTGAAACCCTAACTCACCATATCACTCCAAAAACTAAATCCGACGAACCACCGTCGTCGAGTCTGATCCGACTTCGCCTTTCAAATCCACGGCCTACCGAATGGCACCTTATACAAGAAAGAAGAAGAAGAGTCCACCGGCGAAGAAGAAATCTGGACCAGTGAAAAGGAAATCGACGAATCTTCCGCCATCGAGTTCGGAGGCTCCGTCATCGAGTTTAAATCGACCCCAGAAGCATCTTGCAGCACCTCGAAGAGAAGAGACCAGATCGTGGAAGAAATCAAAAGGAAAAATATGACTGCTCCGCCTCTGCCTCCGCCTCCGTTGGCTCCGCCTCCGACAGCTCCTCCTCTGACGGCTCCGCCTTCGACACCTCCTCCTCCGACGCCTCCGCCTCCCCCTTCCGCTGTGGCTCCTTCCCGTGTGGCTCTTCCAGAAACCGGACCATCTCCCTCGCAAGCCTGTTCAATGTCGCAATTGACACCGCAGCCGCCTCCCTCATTTCAGATAAATTGGTAACCCTAACCATGGCTAGTATAAGTGATCCAACTAGTATGAGTAGTCTGGATAGTCGAATTAGTACAAGTGATATAACTAGTATGAGTAGTCTATGTAGTCGAATTAGTACGATTGGTTCAACTGGTACAAATAGTTCAAGTGGTACGACTGGTACGATTGGTTGAACTTGTAAGACTGGTACGATTGTTACAAGTGGTATTTCTAGTAAGACCGGGATCTTGTTATTGCATTATTATAGTTATTGATTTTGTTTTTCTCTAGTGCAGAAAAAATACAAGTCCAACGAGAAAATCCTTCGAGCTAGGAGGTTGATCCAGAGGTGTAAGAGAGATTTGAAACCTTCAAGAACTCCAAAAACTCCAAAACCTAAGAGAGTGCTAAAACCTTCACATATATTGCAGTCCCCATATGTTCGGAAATGAGAACTTATTTTCTTTGTTTTATGTATTTTCAGGCTTTTTATGAATTTAAGTATTTAGACTTAATTATGAATCTAATTATTTTCAGATTTAATATGCATTTATATAATTATTGTAATAGTATAACTAGTACAAGTAGTCTTACTACGTAAAAAAGTGCACCTATATGTGTAAAATCATGAAAAACGTCCTTAAAAAAATTTATTCTCGTGACAAAAAAAAATTGTAAAGAGTTATACCAATGATGCAGTTATACCTTTTGTTTTTTTTTTGCAAAGTGTTGTACTTTGATCATAATAAATTGTAACTAGTAGTACTGTACTCTAAACAAATTTTTCTTAGTTGTACTTTTGAGAATAAGTATATAAACTACATATTACATATTCCTATATAATTAAATGTGCAAAAATACTTTTGTAGTAAAATTTTATATTATTTGTGGCTAAGATTGTGAAAGTAACATTAGAAGTATAAGGTAGATGATAGAAAGATAACATCTTCATCAAACCAAAAAATAAAATTTGTATTTAAATCACTAGTATAGTTGTGGAAATATGTTTTCAGTGTTTTTATGGCCTATTTAACATGAGAATTGTATTATACATTCATTTTCATAAATGTTTTTAGAAGTTGCATTAGTTGCACCTAGTCATACCAGTTGTACGCATAATACCAGTTGTGCGACATATACTAGTCATACTAATTGGACGCATAATAAGAGTTGTACTACTCCTACTACTTGTACCAATTGTACTACATTCGAGTTGTACTCGTCAAACCAGTTATATCCATTTTGCTTAGTTTATTAATCGTACTAGTTATACTAGTTATACTAGTTATACATGAGTTGTACCAGTTATACTTCTCTACTCTATTACACGATTCAGCCTATACAATCTACAAATTCTCGATATAACACCCTATTAGACTTCGAAAACAACTTTACTATGTATATATCCTCGTAGGTAATTCAAGAATCCAATGAAGAGAAAGAGAGGGAGAGAGAGAGAGAGAGAGAGAGAGAGAGAGAGAGAGAGAGAGAGAGAGAGAGAGAGAAGAAGAAGAAGAAGAAGAAGAAGAAGAACAACAACAAACTTTTATCTCTCCAACGCTGCCTTCAATTCGCGGATCTGAAATCTGGAGAGGAGAAAGAAAGGAAGAAAACCAAAGAACAAGGAAGAAGAAGGAAGAAGGAAGAATAAATGAGTTAATGTGTGATTTGGTGTGGTTGGAGGGGGGAGTAATGTTTTCTAGTACGTGACATGAGAGGCAAGAGAGAGAGAGTTTTTAATGTGTGGGTGTGGGGTCAGGGGATGCGCGCTTAAACGTGAGACGTTAGATCGTGGTTTGATCGGATGGTTCAGATTTATTTTGTTTTATTCTTTTCATTAAGGGCAAAATAGGAATTTTATGAAGGAGATGCGCGATTGAACATGGACCGTTAGATGTTGGTTTGATCGGATGGTTGAGATTTGTTTTTTTTCTTCTTTTCAGTAAGGGTAAAATCGAAACTTCACGTGGAGAAGGTCATGTGAGATTTGGGAGGATTATTTTTGGTTAACTTTATGTGGAGAAGGTCTTGCCAGAAATTGATCCATACAATTAAGTGAATAACAATAGTTAGAAATTATAGTTTAAGAGACTGAAGTGTACAGAACATAAAAAAAGTTAAATGTTTATTTTTTTATATGAACGTGAAGCAAATGTTAATTTTAAATTTATCCAATGAAAATTTTAGCTATGTTTTTATCTTTTGACAAATTACTTGTTCATATTCAGTTATACAAATATACTGAACCAATTTGGAATTCCATGTAGTTCAAGAAATCAAAACGTAAAATTTTAGGATTGAGTTTTAAGAATTTTCAGAATAGTTTTCTTAGGTTGATATTTTGCAATATATATATAAATATTAATATATATATATATACACGCTTTTAACACGTACCCGCTTCCTATTTTTCTCAAAAAGTCTCTTCCACGCTTCCAGACGTTTCTGCTTCCGCGTACCCGCTTCTGATTACATGTAACATAGGTCTTATCTCTGGGACCCAAGTTCGACTCCTCCAACCACTTATTTTTTCTTTTTCTTTTGGCTTATAGTCTCTGAGATCTCAGGACCGGATCTGCATATAAATATTATTATTCATAGAGGTGGATACATATCGTATATTCAAATTTTTCCTAGTATTTAGAAATTCGAATTCTGGGTGTCCATGAAAAATTTGGATATCAAAAGTCTAATCTAAAATAAAAATATTAAATTATTTTTTACAGAAATAAAGACTAAAGAGATAGAATGGTAAAATACTACAGAGTTATTTTAGATATTTTGTTTTATCGAATTAAAGATTAAAATATGTTAATTTTGTACGTTTTACTTATAATTTTGAAGATATTTAATTTTTAATAATATTTGTTAACTAAATGAGTCTATGTGTTAGAATTATTTTAGATTATTAAACAATTATTACATTTTATTTAATTAATTTTGTTTGAGACTAAAATCTGTTGGTTAATTCCAACATGAAAAAGGAAATATCTTTAGATAAGGAGATTATCTTATGTTGCAATATATAAATATTAATATATATATATATACACGCTTTTAACACGTACCCGCTTCCTATTTTTCTCAAAAAGTCGCTTGCACATTTCCAGATGTTTCTGCTTCCGCGTACCCGCTTCTGATTACATGTAACATATGTCTTATCTCTGGGACCCAAGTTCGACTCCCTCAGCCACTTATTTTTTCTTTTTTTCTGGTTTCTAGTCTCTGAGATCTCAGGACCGGATCTGCATATAAATATTATTATTCATAGAGTTGGATACATATCGTATATTCAAATTTTTCCTAGTATTTAGAAATTCGAATTCTGGGTGTCCATGAAAAATTTGGATATCAAAAGTCTAATCTAAAATAAAAATATTAAATTATTTTTTACAGAAATAAAGACTAAAGAGGTAGAATGGTAAAATACTACAGAGTTGTTTTAGATATTTTGTTTTATCGAATTAAAGATTAAAATATGTTAATTTTGTACGTTTTACTTATAATTTTGAAGATATTTAATTTTTAAAAATATTTGTTAACTAAATGAGTCTATGTGTTAAAATTATTTTAGATTATTAAACAATTATTAGATTTTATTTAATTATTTTTGTTTGAGACTAAAATCTGTTGGTTAATTCCAACATGAAAAAGGAAATATCTTTAGATAAGGAGATTAGCTTATTTAGAGATATGAATCAAAGAAAAACTTACTTTTATAGTCCAAACGTGATTAAGAAATAGGGAGCAGCCTATCGTTATATAAAAGGTTTATGGAAAGATGTCTCAGAAGACCAAGATCAAGAGTTGAATGATTTAGTTTTTCAAAGAGAGTTTTCTAAATCAATAAAGAAGAGCAGTTCTTTATACTTTCGATTCTTACTTTTCATGGTATCAGAGCTTCAGGTTTGAAAAAAATCAAGCAAGAGAAGCACGTGTGTTTTCGTAACCAAGCATGGGGGACGAAAAAGCCGCACGAACCAAGGACATCGGGACACCATCAGTCAAGTGTCCGATGTTAAACTCATCAAACTACACAGTTTGGGCGATGAGAATGAAGGTGATGCTTGAAGTAAGCGAGGTGTGGGAAACAATTGAAGAAGAGATCGACGATCGGAAAAAAGAACAACATTGCGAAAGCTCTTTTGTTTCAATCTATCCCGGAGGCACTCATACTACAAGTCAGAGAGTAGAGCTCCGCAAAAGGTTTGTGGGAAGCCATTAAAGCACGTCACCAGGGAGCAGACCGGGTGAAAGAAGCAAGGTTACAAACCTTAATGGCAGACTTAGACAAACTAAAGATGGGAGAGAAAGATGTAGTTGATGATTTTGCAGGGAAAATCTATGGCCTTGCAGCTTAATCAGCCGCTCTTGGAGAAACCATCGAAGAAACAAAACTTGTGAAGGAGTTCCCAGACAACTTCATTCATATTGTAGCTTCCCTTGAGCAAGTCCTGGACCTAAAACAAACAGGATTTGAAGACATAATTGGGAGAATTAAAGCATATGAAGAACGTGTAGGAGTGATCAAAAACGATGATCAAGGAAAACTCATGTTTTCTAACTCAAATCAATCCCGTGGAGGCAACGAGAATTCTCGAGGAGGAGGAAAATGAAATTCCCGTGGTGGGGGTGGCCGCGGTTGTTCAGGACGTGGTAATCAGGACAATAATAATCCCGGTAGAGGCAGAGGACGAGGAAGGTCCAACAGTCAAAATCGCGGAGGAGATAACTCGGATCAAAATCAACGACAAAAGAAAGATTTATCCCATGTTATATGTTGGAGATGTGACAAACAGGGTCACTACGTATCTCATTGCCCTGACAGACCACCAGAACATCAAGAAACATATTTAAACGAAACCCAGGAAGCTGATGCTCTCTATGTTCACGAGGAGGTGTTCTTGAATGAATATAAGGTGTTCCCACAGAATTATTATACAAATAACTACAGTATTTGGTATCTTGATAATGGAGCAAGAAATCATATGACTGGGAACAAAGAATTCTTCACAAGCATATATGAGAAGATCAAAGGAAAGGTGAGGTTTGGTGATGGATCGAATGTTGATATTATCGAGAAAGGTACTATTGTTTTTGGGGGCAAAACAGGAGAGAGAAGAGCTCTCAAAGACATATATTACATTCCCGAACTCAATCACAATATCATCAGTCTCGGACAAGCAACAGAGCATGGCTACGAAGTACACATGAAAGGAGCAGAGCTAACAGTTACGGATCCACAAGGTAACTTGCTAGTCCGAGTTATATGATCACCAAATTGTCTTTATAAAACACCAATGAAGATAAGCTCTCCCAAGTGTTTGCACGTACGAGACGATGATGTAGCAAAGATTTGGCATGCTCGTCTCGGACACATAAGCTTTGGTGTTATGAATAACGTGGTGAGAAAGGAGATGGTCATTGGCATGCCACAAATAATACAAGAGAAAGATGCATGCAATGCCTGCCTAGTCGGAAAGCAGATAAGGAATTCGTTTTTTCGATCAAAACCAAATTCCGAGCAGCTCAAGCATTGGAGCTGATTCACGGAGACTTGTGCGGACCAATCTCACCACCAACGGCATCAAATAATCGGTACGTCTTTGTCTTGATAGACGACTTCTCGAGATATATGTGGACAATGTTACTCAAGGAGAAGAATGAGGCGTTAGATCGGTTCAAAAGTTTAAAGATTTTGTGGAGAAGCAAAGTGGAAAGCATATCAAAACCTTTCGCACCGATAGAGGAGGAGAGTTTACCTCATCCGAATTCAACTCGTTTTGCGCCGAAAACGGAGTTCAAAGACACTTAACTGCACCATATTCACCCGAACAGAATGGTGTAGTAGAGAGGCGTAATCGGACCTTGTTGGAGATGACAAGAAGTTTGCTCAAAGCTATGCAAGTTCCGAATGACACGTGGGGAGAAGCTGTGCGACATTCGACCTATCTCATTAGCAAAGTCCCTACAAAGGCGCTAGAAGGTCCAACACCATACGAAAGCTACATGTCCAAGAAACCGAATATCGAACACTTAAAGGTTTTTGGATGTGTTGCTTATGCAAAAAACACGAGACCTAATCTTAAGAAGCTGGAAGACAGGTCAACAAGTGTGATAAATCTTGGAATAGAACCAGGAACCAAGGCTTATCGTCTCTATGATCCAAACACGAGAAAGGTGATGGTGAGGAGAGATGTGGTGTTTGACGAAAAGAAAGTTGGAGATTGGTCGCAGATGGAGTAAAACCCATAGGTTTAAAGTGGATTTCCAAAATCAAGAGAAACGCAGATGGCTCAATAAGCAAGTACAAGGCGAGACTTGTGGCAAAAGGCTATGTACAACAAGAATGTATAGATTCGAAGAAGTGTTTGCACCAGTAGCACAAATGGAAACTATACGCTTCCTCATAGCACTTGCAGCAACACAACGTTGGGAGATACATCACCTAGATGTCAAGACAGCTTTCTTGAATGGAGATCTCAAAGAGTTTGCCTATGTAAGCCAACCTGAAGGTTTCACAAAGAAAGGAGAAGAACACAAAGTCTATAAACTCCATAAGGCACTATATGGTCTACGACAAGCTCCCAGAGCCTGGAACACTAAACTAGACCATACCTTAAGGGAGATGGGATTTAAAAGATGTGTGAAGGAGCCGACAGTGTATCTAAAGAAAGATAACAATGATATTTTAATCGTGGCTATCTATGTTGATGGCTTGTTTGTAACAGGATCGTCACGGAAATTCATTGAACAATTCAAGAAGGATATGTCAATAGAGTTTGAGATGTCAGATCTTGGAAAGTTGACATACTATCTCGGTATAGAGGTGATCCAAGGAGCAAACAGAATTCAAATAAAACAAGAAGGTTATGCTCAAGGAATCCTAGTTGATACCAAGATGGAGGCGTGTAGTTCAACTCATGTTCCAATGGATTAAAACACGAAAATCTCAAAGGCTGAGACAGAACTTGAGATTAATGCCACAGAGTATAGAAGAGCGATTGGATGTTTAAGATAACTTCTTCATACAAGACCAGACTTGGCATATGCTGTTGGAGTCCTAAGTCGTTACATGCAGAACCCAAAAGAGAGTCACAGACAAGCTCTTAAACAAGTTCTGAGGTATGTAAGAGGAACTACCAACCAAGGCTTATGCTTTGACAGAAACGGGTCTAGCAAGATCACCGGATACAGTGACAGCAGTCACAACATCGATGTTGATGATGGGAGGAGCACCTCAGGTCACATCTTCTATCTCGGCTCATCACCAATCACATGGACCTCACAAAAACAACCTACCGTAGCTTTGTCATCTTGCGAAGCAGAGTTTATGGCAGCTACGGAAGTCGCAAAGCAAGCGATATGGCTCAAGGAACTGATGAGGGAAGTACTTAGCAAAGACGAGAAGGTCACGCTAAGAATCGACAACAAATCAGCCATTTCTCTCACCAAGAACCCTGTGTTTCACGACAAAAGCAAACACATACTTTCGAAGTATCATTTTATTCGAGAGTGTGTTGAAAACGGGCAGATCAAAGTGGAGCATGTTCCAGGCGTGGAAAAGAAGGCAGATATTCTAACAAAGCCCTTAGATCCGATCAAGTTCAAGGAAATGAGGAGTTTGATTGGAGTTCAAGAAATCGACACAACCAAGATTCAAGTTGGAATTAAGGAGGAAAATGTTGGTTAATTCCAACATGAAAAAGGAAATATCTTTAGATAAGGATATTAGCTTATTTAGAGATATGAATCAAAGGAAAACTTACTTTTATAGTCCAAACGTGATTAGGAAATAGGGAGCAGCCTATCCTTATATAAAGGATCTATGGGGAGATGTCTCAGAAGACCAAGATCAAGAGTTGAATGATTTAGTTTTTCAGAAAGAGTTTTCTAAATCAATAAAGAAGAACAGTTCTTTATACTTTCGATTCTTACTTTTCAAAATCTATATTAGATAATAATACATTATATTGAATCCAGATATCTGTACTTAAAACTTTTTACTATCGAATCTGAATCCATAATTTTATCATCCGATGAACATCCATTCATCTTATATATCCAAATATTTGGAGTGGATCGGATCAGATAACGGATTGGATCTCATATTCCAGATAATTTGTCCACCCTTAACTTACAATGTTTATATTGAATTATTACAATTTCTTGCATGTTTAAAGCCATATGTATCTTGTCTCTTCATCATTCACATTATAAGCAGGTAACATATAATGTATATACAAGTGTTGCTAAAGATGATCGACTAGTAGAATGACTTTCCTTCAAGTCAGATTTCTTATGTAATTCTAGAAATTGATTTGATGATTTTAGTCTCGTTTTAATTTCACAAAACTTAAATGCTCGTGACTCAGTGGCGGATCCAGAACATAATTCTACCCGGGGCATAACAAAAAAGATGGATACAATATAATGTTTTAACTAGAGATTAATGAGCATTTAGCAAAAAAAAATATAAAGGGGCATAAATTAATTTTTTTAAAGGGGCATGATTATAAATCTAAAGAAAAATACACCAAAATCCAAAATTTTAGAGGTGGCAGCTGCCCCTCCCATTCACAACATACATCCGCCCCTGGCTCGTGTTGATTTTCTAGTCAAAAAGACACGAGCACCATAATATGTATTTTCTCATGTAAGTTATGATTTGTTGGTAGTAACAGTCTTTCAAGATAACCATTTTATCCATCTAACTTGATTTTTTTTTTTTTTTTTTTTTGTCAATTGAGAAATTCATTAAAACCAAAATAAAGGCCCAGGGTTAAAAGCCCAGGTCGAAAATACAAGAGTTTTGAAGTCCACTTTTAGCCAAAGCGTCGGCTTCCAAGTTTTCCGATCGTCGGAGATAAGAAAAAGAAACAGAGGTGAAAGATAAACTAAGAGAATAGATATCAAAGAGTATTCCGGAGATCTCTTTAATTTTCTCTTGGGCTGAGATAGCTCGAACAAGGATTTGAGCGTCTGATTGTATGTTGAGAGAGGAGATGTTCATCTCCCTTGCGTGGTGGAGGGCAGAGAGGATAGCAAGCGCTTCTGCCATAAGAGGCGAGTGAACGTAAGGTTCGAATTGGCTGTTTTCCTGTAGGATCTGGTTTCGATTATTCATGCAAATCCATCCTAAACCTGCATTATTTGTACCAGCATCCCAAGCAGCATCCGTTTTGTAGATATAGTGATCTGTCGGAAGGTTGGGGTTTTGAGCTCCTCGTGGATTGATGATCGGAGATTTCGTCGGTGCATCCTTCTCTTGGACCTCACTCCATTCACGGGCAGCTGAGATAGCGTTGGTAATTGTTTCTTGGGCATCTATTTGTCTTGTTTCGAAGAGTTTGATGTTCCTAGATTTCCATATAGCCCAGCATACCCAAGGGAAGATTTGAGTAGCCGAGATACCTGTAGGTGGGAGAGTAATCCAGTTCTTTGCAGTGGCCAGGGTGGACATGAATCCATTTGTGTTTATCGTGTCAAAGTGCGTGGTGATGGGTAATTGACTCCAGACTTGTTTTGCAGCGTCACAGGTGAAGAGCAAATGGTCCAAAGTCTCCAGGTCACCACAGTGAGGGCATCCTGCCCTATCAAGGAGGCCTCTGTGGAGTAGATTTTCACCAGTAGCTATGCCATTTTGCGCAACTTGCCAGATGAATAGCTTCAATTTAGGAGTATAGGGACCCGACCAAATGAGTTTGTACCAAGGTAAGTTCCCTTCTTCTCTTGCTGTAGGTTGTTGAGGGGGACTTGTAATGACATTATATCCTGATTTTGTGGTGTAGTTCCCTGAAGAGTTGGGCAGCCACGCAAAGGAGTCAAGTGCTCCAGTTGTACTTGGTCGCAGGCAAAGAATGTCTTTGGCGTAGTCCGGGAAGATCTTCTGAACCAGATGTTTATTCCATTTCCCCGAACCATCTAGCAGGTGTGCCACTTTCCCCGAACCATCAAACTTGATTTAATATGAAAAGTTAGTTAGAAAAAAAAATGCTGATAACAATTATGTGATATATTATATTTCGATTCTTAGTTTCTTATTACAAAAAACACTTTAAAATGTCAGAAAGTATGTCCATGGTCAACTGAAGAAAGATTAAGACACGGTCTTTGCTATTCGTCTCAAACCACGCAAAACATACTGTTGTCAAAGCCAGTGTGTGTACTGATGACAACTAATAAAACGTTTTAATTAACAGGCTACAGGACCGACCACCCAAATTGAGAAAGATAATCGGGAGGAAACAGGAAAACGCGGGTTACTTTACCTTCTATGTCCACATGAGTTTGAAAAAGGTTAATGATAGATAAACTGCACGTGTTTTTCATTGTTCACTTGTCAGTGTCATACTTGTACGACTATACACCTAACCAAGACCAAAAAAATGAACTGAGTCTATTATTTACACTAGTATGGACGGTCGCTAGATGATCATTCCCGTATCTATACGAAGAAGTGGAAATGATTGCTGCTCCCAATGCTGCGGATTTCTTTGGTAATCTATCATTGTCATTTCGTAACCCATATGCTGACTTTTATTGTGATGCATTCACTCATGAACAAAACCTTTTCAGGCCCCAAACAAATCAGGGCCTTTGGACACAAAACTAAATACAGATTCTGAGAATATCATTTTTCAATACATTTGGGCGTTTTCTATTTTTTTCTAAGCTTGGGCCATTTTTCTTTTTGACAAATTCTTTATTAGAAAAATGAAGTTTGAGCCATTTTTCTTTTATTGTAATGCACTCAGTCATGAATAACCTTTATTCCTGCCAAGCCCTGACAAATCAGGGATTTTGTTTTGTAAAAAAAAAAATACTACTAATTTTCATATATGAAATAAATATATTATCACATTCATATCTAACTATAAAAACTATTAAATAAAAAATTTAAACTAAGTATTATACTCTAAAGAATAAACGACCAACTTCTCTAACTCATGAATAATATTGTCTTCTTTATATAAATAAATAGTAGAAGTACAGATGTGTAAACAATTCTGTATTTTTTACTTTTATTCCTTTTTAATTTTTTTTTTAATTCTGGTTTTTAATGTTGATTTTTTTTGTTACTTTTACTGTTTCTAATCTACCGAGATATAGAGTGAAGCTTGGTTTTTGTATTGAAGCTCATAGTGCCAACTGAGGAGCTCACCTCAGTGCTCATAGTGCATCTCATCAAGGAAGAATACAATCATATGTTGCCATTAATCATCCTTCTTGGTTAGATCATCTTTTCATCTCTGAGGGTAGTTCCTCTGTTTTGCTCTAGTTCTTTTCTTACCTTCTTTATGTATTTTTTGGTTTCTTTCTGCTCTGACTGTATTTAGTCATTGAGCCTTTCTCGTTCTCGTATGTGCCAAACGCTGTACTTATTTCTGTTTGGTTAATATCATTCAGTGGAAAAAAAAAGATTACACAGAGCAGATATGACACTTAGGACATAAGAAATTAGGGTTATAGGACGACAGTGTAGACTGTATACACGTGGATGAAGCAAGCAGCAATTTGTATCAAAATGTATTTATATCCTGTCAAGCTTAGATCTACGTGTCAGTCTGTCCGAAGGCAAACTGCATGAATAGTGTATCCTAGAATAGAATTCAGTGTTGTAATAAAGAATCGAAGGACTGTATCAGTCAACATTGTTGTTTCAAATCTAGTAAAAGAAGAAGATATTCGACCATTATACGAATACCAACAGAAATATCTTTAAAACACTTACATCTTCACTTTAAATTTTATCGATACGCTGATAAGGAGTTAACTCTTACCACATAACTGATACACTCAATGTGGCATATCTATCCTCGATACTATACATCTCTGCACTAACAGTTCTTAATAACGCAACATAGTCTTCGTTTACTCTTACTTCCGCTCAACTTGCTAGCTTAACTAATCCCTCTGACGTGACTCTGGAGCTGGAGAGAAATGCCAAGGACATTTGGATGTTCCTTCGTCTCGCGGAGGAGCATTATTTTAGACAAAGATTTCGGATTAAGTGGCTCGAAGCTGGAAATCTAAACACTCGGTTTTTTCATAGAATTATGCTGGTTAGAAATGCTTCGAATGCCATAAAATACCTTCTGAGAGCAGATGGGACTCGTTCTTCTACTTTGCAGGAAGTGCATCAGATTGCCATTGCCCATTTCTCAGATATTCTCTGCACCATAAAGGGGTCGTTTTGTTCTCACTTGCCTGGCTTCTTACAAAGAGTAATTGCGATCACAAACTTTGATAATCATAGAGCTATTCTTTCGGGTTCTGTTACAGGTGAACTTATCAAATCTACCCTTCACTCTTTATCCCTGAATAGGACACCAGGGCCTGATGGCCTTTCGGCTGAATTTTTTAGAGCAACCTGGGGATTTTTGGGTCAAGAGGTTTGTGAGGTGGTCGAGGACTTCTTCCGCTCCCCTTTCATGCCGGCTGCGCTGAATTCTACCTCCCTTATACTGATTCCTAAAAGGCCAGGAGCAGACAATAGTAATGAATTCAGGCCTATTTCGTGTTTAAACACACTTTATAAGCTTATTACTCGGATTCTGGCAGACAGACTGAAGAGTGTTCTTCCAGATATCATACTTCCTAATCAGACGGCTTTCGTCAAAAATCGCCTGCTGTTAGAGAATGTTTTGCTTGCATCAGAGGTTCTAAATGGTTATCACAAACCAGATGGTAATTCCGTTATAAAACTGAAGGTAGACATCTCCAAAGCTTTTGACTCAGTTCGCTGGGATTTTGTTATTGAAACTCTTCGGGTTTTTCAGATGCCTGAAGTATTTGTTTCTTCAGTAAAGGCATGCCTGTGTTCTCCTTCTTATTCTGTGTGTATTAATGGTGTTACCTCGGGTTTTTTCAAAGGGAAATCAGGCTTGCACCAAGGAGATCCTATTTCTCCTCAGCTCTTTGTTTGGTCATGAACACCCTCTCCATAATGTTGAACAGAGCTGCGGATGATGGCATATTCAAATACCATCCAGGATGCTCAGACATTAAGCTTACTCACTTGGCATTTGCAGATGATCTCCTTATTTTCCTGGAAGGTTCCGATGTTTCTTTGGCCAGTGTAATGACCGTTCTATCTCAATTCGAAAAGTTGTCAGGACTCTCGGTCAATATTTCAAAAACATCTTTATTTTCTTTGGGAGTTCAAGCGGATGTGCTTCAATCAATAACAAACCGCTTCCATCTGGTGCCTTCATCCCTTCCAGTTAGGTATCTGGGTCTACCTCTCTGCTCGAAACGTCTCTCTGTCAAAGACTGTGATCCACTTCTCTCCTTGGTGCGTCGAAAATTGAATTGCTGGATGAATCGTCACTTGAGCCTTGCGGGAAGACTAAGACTGATCTCGGCAGTTATTCCAGGAATTATTGGCTTCTGGAGCTCTGCTTTTCTCATTCCGAGAAAAGTCTTCAAAAATATCTCCTCTTTGGTTTCTTCCTTTCTCTGGCATGGCAAAATAGATAAGAAAGGTGGTGCAAAAGTTGCTTGGGAGGATCTATGTGGGTTGCATGGATCTGGAAAAAATATCTGGCACGAAAATCTTTTTGGGCAATTAATGATCTGTCCTCCTCTTCTTCATGGATGTTTATACGACTTCTGAAACTGCGGAGAATTGCACTTTCTTTTGTTTCCGTTCGGGTCAATCGAGGTGATGGGACTTTCTTCTGGTGGGATCCATGGACTCCTTTTGGACGTTTGATTGATTTTTTGGGTCCATCTGGTCCTTCTGATCTAGGGATTCCATCTGATGCTCTTGTTTCTCATTGTATCTGTAACGGCTCCTGGGTTTTGCGACCAGCTCGTTCTGATCGGCACTTTCAGGTCTTGAACTTTATTACTTCGGTGAATATTTCCAATGTTGCTGACCGTATTGTTTGGTGTATCCAAGGACAAGAGCAATCCCATTTAAACACCAGAAAGACTTGGGAGGAGATCAGAATTTCAAAACCTCAAGTTCCTTGGGCTTCTATTGTTTGGTGCTCTTCCGTCATCCCAAAACACTTAACAACTACTTGGCTTTTTATGCTAAACAGAAACCTGACCATGGACAGACTCAACTGTGGGGGGCTGATGTGGTTGGCACTTGTCTCCTGTGTGGTGAAACGAAAGAATCTAGGAATCACCTGTTCTTTGAATGTTGTTTATCAAATTTTGTTTGGATGAAGGCTTTGTAGAGGATTCGCATTAATACTGCCCTTACAGACTGGGACTCCATTGTTTTATGGTTGCCTCGGGCTTCAACTGACAAGATCTTCTCCTTAGCCTTGCTCCAACTCTGGCATGCGACCATTTATGAAATCTGGAGGGAGAGAAACATGAGATTCCATGATGGTTTTGAAGGGAATGTCCTGAAATCAGACTTGTATTTACTCTAGTAGAGTCGTGATGTCGAGATAAAACAATCATATGATATTGGACGGTTATAATGTTTTGCTAGAAGCCGCTTATAACTTATGAGTTATGAACTCATTACCAATATCATATGATCCTATAGGGTCACACACCTAAGCAAACTGGATAATATAAATTGGGTTTTGATCATTAGAGTAATGATTATGATCAACGTATATAAGATATACGTCGATATCGTTTTTCTATGAGGGTGTCGATCGACACTAATAGTGGGTGTCGATCGACACCTGTCGGCATCGTCTTCTCGATGCTTGACTTTCTGTGAGGGTGTCGATCGACACCAATGGTGGGTGTCGATCGACACCTGTCGGCAACTCCAGCCTATATATATGATATAAGGGCTCGGGTTTGAGACAACAGAAGTAACAAGAGAG
Organism: Isatis tinctoria; assembly: GCA_010577795.1. Taxonomy (NCBI): domain Eukaryota; kingdom Viridiplantae; phylum Streptophyta; class Magnoliopsida; order Brassicales; family Brassicaceae; genus Isatis; species Isatis tinctoria. The sequence continues at coordinate 37,161,198 of CM021250.1, forward strand.
AAGCTCTTGGTTACCACAGAAAAAACCACAGAAAAGCATAGAAAGGTTTGAGAAAACCCAAAACGCGAATCGTTCGCGAAGGCACTAGCATCCCGTCGTCCAGTTTGTGTGCGTGTGGACTTCTGTAGAGGCGCAGCACTTGAGGCGCTTCTTGATCTCGATTACCTGTTCTTCTTCCGCTGCAAATACTAAGGTATGTTCGAGATTTGACATATATTCAATTAACACAAGATCCGTGGGTTAGGATGTTGTTAGGGCTGTTTTAATTCGATTAAAACCTGAACAAATCCCATCAGTGGTATCAGAGCGGTGTGTTTTTATTGAATCTGTCGATATTTTGCTTAATCCACCTGTTAAAAATCGTTTTTGACGAAGAACGCCGTTCTGGGTTCTTTGGTGTCGACCGACACCAATTCAGTGTCGATCGACACCAATTAGGTTTTCTGAGAGAAGGGTGTCGATCGACTTGGTGTCGATCGACATCACTCTCTGGTGACGACCGACACTAATGTAATGTCGATCGACACCAATCTGGTGGTGACGACCGACACTAATGTAGTATCGATCGACACCAATCAGGTGGTGACGACCGACACTAATGTAGTGTCGATCGACACCATTCGGTGACGACCGACACTAAGGTAGTGTCGATCGACACCAGTTCAAAACTCGCGTTCATAACTTGTTTAACTTGAGAAATTTTACAAGTATAGAACGAGTTGAAATATCTAGAATATATAAGTGATATAAACTAGATTGATGTTCCGTTCCTCAAACATAATATTAAGCTTTTAATATCTTCCCAATCTTGTCAACTGTCAAGGCTCGTTTCATTGTGTGATGGGTCTGCCAAAGCAGGGTGTCCGCAATTACATGAGTGAGGCAGGTTGTAATCGTTACTACGGACTTAAAAGATTGGTTTGCTTAACTGGACTATCAAAATAGTTTTGGGCTCAGAGATATAGGATCGGATTTGATATAAGATATTAATCCGAGACAAGAATTATATATGATATAATTAGCAAAGTGTTGCTTACCTAAATAGCTAAAGTTTGGGCGATGGGCCAAAGCTCACTCAAATTTTTGTAAAATATGGATCTTGGATCATTATATTCAATTGAGGAAAATTGTTTTGAATATAATGAGTTTCTTAATTGTTAAGATTTCTCATTTCTTGAACATCGAAACTAAACTCTCATTTTGTGTTTTTCAGCTATGGCTAGCTCTCACAGAAACACATTCTCGCTTCGATCCGTCCTTGAGAAGGACAAGCTTAATGGATCGAACTTCCTTGAATGGTATCGGAACTTGAGAATTGTTCTCAAGCAGGAGAAAAAGGAATATGTCCTTGAGAAGGTTCTCCCTGAGAAACCGAAATCCAATGCCGGACACGCTGAAAGGAATGCTTGGGAGAAGCATTCCAATGATGAGGTCGATGTGAGTTGTCTCATGCTGGCTACCATGAACTCGAACTTGCAAAAGCAATACGAGAACGTGGCGTCACCTGTTGAGATGATCACTAGCCTGAAAGGGATGTTTCAGGAGCAAGCACGAACTGAGAGATACCAGACGGTTAAGTCTCTCATTGAGTGCAGGCTACCAAAGGATGGTCCAGTTAGCCCACATGTCATTAAGATGATGGGTTATATTGATAACTTGGCAAAACTGGATTGTCCCCTTAGCCAAGAGTTGGCTACGGACATCATTCTGCAGTCGTTGCCGTCGAGCTTTGATCAGTTTATCATGAACTATAACATGAACAACATGACAAAGACTTTGACGGAACTGCATGGCATGCTCAAGACAGCTGAGCCAAACATCAAGAAGGGCACCCCTAATGTACTTATGGTGCAAGGGGGTAAAAAGTTTAAGAAACATGCTAAGGGTAAAGGAAAAGCTAAGGCATTCCAGATTGAGAATCAGGATAAGCCTGAGGCTTCTTCCAAACCCAAACGCGGCCCTACTGATGCTGATAAATGCCATTACTGCAATAAGTCTGGGCATTGGAAGAGAAATTGCAAAGAGTATCTTGGAGATCTAAAGAACTCGAAGAAGACGTATGAGACGACTTCTTCAGGTATCTATGTTATAGAAGTAAATGTTACTACTTCAGGTTCTAAGTCTTGGGTATTAGATACCGGCTGTGGCGCTCATATTTGTACAAATATGCAGGGTCTAAGCAACAGTAGAACGCTGGAGAAGGGACAAGTGGACCTACGCGTTGGGAATGGAGCAAGAGTTGCTGCATTGGCCGTAGGAACTTATCATTTGTCTTTGCCGTCAGGCTTGGTTTTAGAATTGAATAATTGCTACTATGTACCTGCTATAAGCAGAAACATCATTTCTATTTCTGTTTTGGATTTAGAAGACTTTCATTTTTCGATTAAAAACAAGTGTTGTTCTTTTAATCGTAATGAAATGTTTTATGGTAGCGCTCCATTAGAGAATGGACTTTATATTCTTAACCAATCTTTGCCTGTCTATAACATAAATGCCAAACGGTTAAGAACCAATGACTCGAACCCTACGTTTCTCTGGCATTGTCGTTTGGGCCACATCAATGAGAAAAGGATTCAAAAGCTTCATAAAGATGAACTTTTGGACTCATTTGATTTTGAATCATTTGAGAAGTGTGAATCCTGCTTATTGGGCAAAATGACAAAGGCTCCTTTCAACAAGTTTAATGAAAGGGCCGGTGACCTATTGGGACTAATACATACCGATGTATGTGGTCCAATGAGTGTTAGTGCTAGAGGAAACTTTCAGTACTTCATCACGTTTACTGATGACTTCAGTAGATTTGGTTATGTCTATTTAATGAGACATAAATCGGAATCCTTTGAAAAGTTCAAGGAGTTCCAAAATGAAGTACAGAACCAACTTGGCAAAAGTATCAAAGCTCTTCGATCAGATCGTGGAGGTGAGTACTTAAGCCAAGAGTTCAGTGATCATCTGAGTAACTGTGGAATTGTTTCACAACTCACTCCTCCTGGAACACCTCAGTGGAATGGTGTGTCTGAAAGGAGGAATCGGACTTTATTGGATATGGTTCGATCGATGATGAGTCAAGTAGATCTTCCATTATCCTTTTGGGGATACGCTCTAGAAACGTCTGCGTTTACGCTAAACAGAGTTCCATCAAAATCAGTCGAGAAGACACCATATGAGATGTGGACTGGAAAAGTTCCAAGTTTGTCTTTTCTTAAAATTTGGGGTTGTGAAGCTTATGTCAAGCGGTTGATATCTGATAAGCTTGAACCCAAATCTGATAAGTGCTACTTCATTGGTTATCCTAAGGAAACCAAGGCTTACTACTTTTACAACCGTTCTGAGAACAAAGTGTTTGTTGCTAAGAACTGTATTTTTCTTGAGAGAGAATTTCTTTCCAAGAAGAACAGTGGGAGTAAAGTACAACTCGAAGAAGTTCGAGAATCACAGGAGCCTGCTCAACCTGTCGAGGAAGAGCAGCGACTGGATCTACAAAGAGTTGTAGAGTCCGAACCTGTGATGCCAGAAGTTCGCAGATCCGAAAGGATTCGTCATGAGCCCGAGAGATATGGATTTCTTGTGACTAATTGTCATGATCTCTTGATTATTGACAGTGACGAACCTGCGACTTTCGAAGAAGCAATGATGGGCCCTGACTCCGAAAAGTGGTTTAAAGCCGCTGAATCCGAAATCGGTTCCATGTCACAAAACCAAGTATGGACTTTGGGTGATTTACCTGATGGTGTAAAAGCCATTGAGTGTAAATGGGTCTTCAAGAAGAAGATCGATGTGGATGGAAACGTTCAGATTTACAAAGCTAGGTTGGTGGCAAAAGGTTTCAAACAAGTTCAAGGTGTTGACTATGATGAAACCTATTCCCCAGTCGCTATGCTTAAATCTATTCGGATTCTCCTAGCAACAGCCGCTCATTATGATTATGAGATTTGGCAAATGGATGTGAAAACAGCTTTCCTTAACGGGATTCTGGAGGAGGATGTGTACATGACACAACCTCCGGGTTTCATTGATCCTAATGCTGCTGGGAAAGTATGCAAGCTTCATAAATCCATTTATGGATTGAAGCAAGCATCTCGGAGTTGGAACCTACGTTTTGATGAAGCAGTTAAAAAGTTTTACTTCATCAGAAACGAAGAGGAACCTTGCGTTTACAAAAAGACTAGTGGGAGCGCAGTTGCATTTCTCGTATTGTATGTAGACGACATACTTCTCATAGGAGATGATATTCCGTTACTTCAGTCAGTAAAGGACTGGCTCGGAAGTTATTTCTCGATGAAAGACATGGGTGAAGCCGCCTATATTCTTGGAATAAGGATCTATAGAGATAGATCAAAGAGGCTAATTGGACTGTGCCAGGACACTTATATCGATAAGGTTCTACACAGGTTCAACATGCATGATTCCAAGAAGGGCTTGCTTCCGATGTCTCATGGCATTACTCTCAGCAAGAAGCAGAGTCCTTCGACACCTGCTGAGCGAGAGCGCATGAGTAGGATTCCTTTTGCTTCCGCAGTAGGATCTATTATGTATGCCATGCTTTGTACTCGTCCAGATGTTGCTTGTGCTTTAAGCATGACGAGTCGATACCAATCAGATCCCGGTGAGAGTCACTGGACTGCCGTCAAGACAATCCTGAAGTATTTGAGAAATACCAAGGATAAGTTCTTAGTGTACGGAGGAAGTGATGAGCTTGTAGTGAGTGGTTATACGGACGCCAGCTTTCAGACAGATAGAGACGATTTCCGATCTCAGTCTGGTTACGTCTTCTGTCTGAATGGAGGTGCAGTTAGTTGGAAGAGTTCCAAACAGAGCACCGTGGCGGACTCAACGACCGAGGCTGAATACATCGCTGCTTCTGAAGCGGCGAAGGAGGCTGTTTGGATTAGGAAGTTTATTAATGAGCTTGGTGTGATTCCTAGCATTTCTGAGCCTGTGGCATTGTTTTGTGACAACAATGGAGCCATAGCTCAGGCTAAGGAGCCCAGATCACATCAGAAATCCAAACACATTGAGAGGAGATATCATCTGATTCGTGATATCATTGAGAGAGGTGACGTCAAGATCAGCAGAGTTCCGACAGACGAGAACGTTGCTGACCCGTTGACTAAGCCACTCCCACGACCAAAGCATGAGAGTCATGCAGCTGCTATAGGCATTAGATTCCTTAAGCAGTAATCTTGTTTTAGTGGGAGTTATCATATTTATATTTTGATGTTCATGTAAACATACATTTGGTTATGTTTTATTTAATGAAATTGTTTCAGTATTATTTAATGGTGTTATTAAATAATTGTCCAAAAGTAATTTATGGCATTCTTATAGATCATCAAATACGTGATTTGATCATGAAACTCTATAAGTGATAGATGACATAAATTATTTTGTCCATAGTCGAGGTTATTAAAGTTGGACATTAATAACCGCGCGAGACTAGTATGTGAGGTGACTGATGACTAAGTTTCATGGAGTCATTAATAGGAGTATTAAAGTCAATCACATAGATATGTGTTAGAGAACACATGATCGGACATGACCCGCTAATGAGAACTCTACAAGATTGTTATATGAGTGTCATAAGAGTTTCTCATTACGACTATAGAGTATAGTCCTTTGACCTGAGTTCATCATGTTTTCTTACATATGAATTGGTATGCTTTGACTCTGTCAAACGTCAGCCGTAACTGGTGGCTATAAAGGCATTGATTGGGCATATTAGGAAGTGTGTAGGAAACAGGGATGGAACAAGATGGAATTTGTCCCTCCCATATAACGGGAGATAAATATCTCAGGGCCTATCGAAGATTTGATACTGGAAATGCGTGGCCGCGCTCAAACGGATTGAATGTCAATCATTTGTCTTTTATCAGTACAAATCGGAGTTCGATAAACATGGTTTGGTTGATTAAGGATGACACGAGTTCTTGCCTTATGCCAGATCGAGATATAGAGACAAAGGGATTATGGGAATAGTTGATTCCAGTACAAGTGGGAGATTGAAGGGAATGTCCTGAAATCAGACTTGTATTTACTCTAGTAGAGTCGTGATGTCGAGATAAGACAATCATATGATATTGGACGGTTATAATGTTTTGCTAGAAGCCGCTTATAACTTATGAGTTATGAACTCATTACCATTATCATATGATCCTATAGGGTCACACACCTAAGCAAACTGGATAATATAAATTGGGTTTTGATCATTAGAGTAATGATTATGATCAACGTATATAAGATATACGTCGATATCGTTTTTCTATGAGGGTGTCGATCGACACTAATAGTGGGTGTCGATCGACACCTGTCGGCATCGTCTTCTCGATGCTTGACTTTCTGTGAGGGTGTCGATCGACACCAATGGTGGGTGTCGATCGACACCTATCGGCAACTCCAGCCTATATATATGATATAAGGGCTCGGGTTTGAGACAACAGAAGTAACAAGAGAGAAGCTCTTGGTTACCACAGAAAAAACCACAGAAAAGCATAGAAAGGTTTGAGAAAACCCAAAACGCGAATCGTTCGCGAAGGCACTAGCATCCCGTCGTCCAGTTTGTGTGCGTGTGGACTTCTGTAGAGGCGCAACACTTGAGGCGCTTCTTGATCTCGATTACCTGTTCTTCTTCCGCTGCAAATACTAAGGTATGTTCGAGATTTGACATATATTCAATTAACACAAGATCCGTGGGTTAGGATGTTGTTAGGGCTGTTTTAATTCGATTAAAACCTGAACAAATCCCATCAGGTTTATCTTCTTCAAATCTTCTCATCCTACAGCGAGTTCTCCAGGCTGTTAGAAATAAATCTCTAGCACTCAAGAATAGTCGTTCAAAATATGGGGATAGACTCCTTTCTTTTTGGTATATGTATCAAACCTGATTTTAATAATTCCTTTTTTTGTTTTTTTCTTGCCTAACCCGTTTAGTCTTTGATTTGCGGTGTGCCTCTCCTCTCTTTCTTTTTTCTATCTTCTCCTGGTGTTTTGTTACTTTGGTTCTTCTGTAAATTTTTAAAATTTCAATCTTAATATGAAAGCTGTTTAAAATAAAAAAAAACATAGTCTTCGTTTACTTCCTAAAGAATTGTGGGTAATGTGAAGTTTCTTTGTTTATTTAATGGAATAAACCGACATTGTTTACGAAAAGCTTAAAGCTGGACTCAAGTGAATCAATGTCAAATCCAATATTATACGAAAAGAGGTTCATTGGGAAGCTAACTCAATTGTCTATGGTTTTCAAGAAGAGACTAATTCATAAAGAATTCTTTAAAGTGTTCATATCTGTCAATCTTTCAGATATTGAAATTTTAAACGTAGACTAAATTGATAGACGTCCAATAATTTGGTGATAACTCATGGAATACAGATCTCAAAGACTCGAAAATATATTCATCGGAAAGCTAACTCAATTAACTATATGGGAATTCCACCGAAGAGGTTTTGGTCCCTGATCGGTTCTATTCAAAATAAAAAGGAAAAAGAAAATTTTCTGTTATTTAATGAATTTATCGAGAAAAATGAAATTCTCATTAGGGTTAGCCACAAATATCCAAAAAATCCAAAAAATATTACTACCTTATTTCAATACATCGACACATCGACCAATCCACCATGGATATGAGACTCCAACGAAGAGATTTCAAATAGTGATCTCCCTCGGATCTCCAAAAACTAATGTATCATTGGAATGGATTACAGATCCCCAAGACTCGGACATACATGGAATTCAATTGAATAGGTTTTGGTCACAGATCGGCTATATTCAATATAAAAATAAAAAAGAAAATTTTTGTTATTTAATGGACTTATCGAGAAAACTGAAATTCTCGTAGGGGTTAGCCCACAAATATCCAAAAAAATCCTAAAATATCACTATCTTATTTCAACACATAGACACATCCACCATGGATATAAGACTCCACCGAAGAGGTTTCAGACACTGATCTCCCTCGGATCTCCAAAAACTAATGTATCATTGGTGCTAGTCCACCGGTTTATGGCTTATATAGAGTTTTATTAGGTTACATGTCAAATTTTTGTAAAATGATGTCCAAAACCATCATAGAAATTTAACTTAATTTTATAAGTTGTAGAAGAATAGAATAACTCAAAAAGAATTCATTAAAGTTTTCATATTGGCCAATTTTCCAGATATAAGAATTCTGAATGGTGACTAGATTGATATGCATCTAATAAATTGGTGATAACTCATGAAATACAGATCTGCAAGACTAGAAAATACATTCATTGGAAATCTAACTCAATTATCTATAGTTTTAAAGAAGAGAATAACTCCAAAAGAATCACTAAGGAGTTTTTATCGGTCAATCTTTCAAATATATGAATTCTGAACGGTTACTAAATGGATAGACGTCCAATAAATTGGTGAAAACTCATGGAGTACAGATCTCCAACACTTGAAAATACATTCATAATTGGAAATATGAACCAATTTTTTATGGTTTTAAAGAAGAGACTAACTCCAAAATAATTCGTTAAGGTGTTTATATCGGGCAATCTTTCAGATATAGAAATTCTGAACTGTTACTAAATGGATAGACGTCCAATAAATTGGTGACAACTGATAACGCATGGAGTATAGATCTCCAAGACTTGAACATACATTCATTGGAAAGTTAACTCAATTGTTTATGATTTTCAAGAAGAGACTAATTCCTAAAGAATTCATTTAGGTGTTCATTTATGTCAATCTCTTAGATATAGAAATTTTGAATGGTGACTAAATTGATAGATGTCCAATAATTTGGTGATAACTAATGGAATACAGATCTCCAAAACTCGAAGATATATTCATTGGAAAGCTAACTCAATTGGCTATATGGGAACTCCACTGAAGATTGGTCCCTGATCGTCTATATTGAAAGTAAAAAGGAAAATGAAAACTTTTGTTATTTAAGGGATTTATCGAGAAAACTGAAATCCTTATAGGGGTTAGCCCACAAATATCCAAAAAATCCAAAAAGTATTACTATCTTTTTTCAACACATAGACACATCCACCATGGATATGGGACTCCACCGAAAAGGTTTCAGACACTGATTTCCCTCGGATCTCCAAAATCTAATGTCTCATTGGAATGGATTACAGATCCCTAAGACTCCAACATGCATTCTTTGAAAATTTCACTCAATAGCTATACAAGGAGTGAAGATCAATTGGCAGACATCTTCACTAAAGCTGCAAGCTCTAAAGTCTGTGATTCCATTCATGGTAGACTTGGGCTTGTTGATCTATCTACACCATGGTGAACAAATTTAACTCAATAGCTATACAAGGAGTGAAGATCAATTGGCAGACATCTTCACTAAAGCAGCAAGCTCTAAAGTCTGTGATTCCATTCATGGTAGACTTGGGCTTGTTGATCTATCTACACCATGGTGAACACTTTCCTCGCCCATGAATGTTGGGGTCAAAATTCCCTCCTCGGAGATTAATGAGGCGAAAGGTCGAATCAACGGTTAAACATTTTATATTCTGGCAGCAAGCCCACAGAATGAGACCGAACGCCTGCCCGGGACAAAGCTCTTGGCCTAACCGGTCGCAGATGAACTAGACGGGTAGTGACCATTTGTACTCTTTTGCTTATCCTTAGTTTTATCCCAAAGGGTTTTCCGGGAAAGGTTTTAACGAGGCAAATTGGTTCACTAATCTTAAACCCGTCCGGGAGCTGATCGAATCACTCCGACCAAATGCCCGTCGGACCAAGCTCTTGGCGTCCGGTCCGACGGATGAATTGAACTCTCTAACAGCCTCTCAAGACGAATCTCTTCATATCTTCCCAGCCCGGAGCATTTACCAAACCAAGACGTAAGCCGCGGCCGGACCTCTCCTTCTCGAATCAGTTGTAAAAGCTATTTCCCGACTATTGGGCCTTGGCCCAATAATTCCCGAAGAAACATCACGCCATTTGAAGACGGAATTCACGTTCTTCAGAATATGAAAAACATCGAGGAGTTTACTTAAAATAAACCGGAGTCAAGGCCTTAACCAAAGAAAATCGGACCAGAAGATTAAAAAGACAAGCTGGGCCAAAACAAAACAAATGGTCCGTAATGGAAGCAACAGGTCGGCGGCGTATTAGGGTGATTGGCGGATGGGAAGGGATTTTTACAACGTCCCACATTGCTTAGATTAGTCTTCGAGACCCCAGGCTCTCTCATATAAATAGACACCCTTGTATTCACTTTCAAGGTATCACAACTCAAGTGCAAGAGCTTCCAAGATATAAGACAATAAGCTTTCTCGAATATTTTTGTACTTAGAGAATTATTAATCAAATGATTTTTCTCATCTTTTTACTTGTTTGCCCTTTGGTTCTTGTTTAATAGAATTTTCGGAGCCCCGCGAAATATAAATTTCGACAGTGTGAGTTTCGGCTCTCACAATGAAGCTCATACTCATTTACCTAACATAGTTTTGTCCCGCGAGGTTTTCTATGTTAGGGTTTTAATGAGGTGAGACTCATGGGTAATCCAAGCTAGAACATTCTCAGGGTGATTCCAAAATGTCTAGCTTGAGGGGGAGTGTTAACATTGATCACAAAGTGTTAAGCAAGATAAGAAAGGATGATGGTAAATTCAAAGAAGCAGTAAAAGTAAAAAGTGAAAGTAAGAAGTGAAAGTAAAGAATGCCTTACCATGATCGGATGAGAGTAAGATTCTTGGTGGGAGCTGATATGTTGGGATTTTGACTCATACTAACCTTATTATCTAATTGCTTTTTAGAGTTTTTGAGTTTATTTCAGGAGATCTTAGGTAGCTTTGGAGCTGTTATTGGAGTTTGGAGCATTTGGAACCTTTTGAAAAGAAAAGAACAAAAATTGAAGAAAAGAAGGAAAATCCTGCAAAGTATCACCAACTCCAATCGGCGAGCACATGCTCACATATTTCGGCCACCAAGCGAGCACATGCTCGCCGCGGAAAAATAAAAAGAAGGGGATTTAACCTAATGATTGTAGCCGACTTTTAAGGGGCAGCCACCTCCCAGCCGCCTATGCCTCCTGTTATAAATACTCCTTTTTATTCCTAGTTTTAGAGATTCGATTTCTATTCTCTTTGCTTTTGGCTTTTAGCTTTTCAATACCTAGGATTTCTATTGTAAGGGAGAAGATCTCTGTCACAATTCTGAGAAGATTTCTGAACCCTGATCTCTTTTTATTCACGATTTTAATGCAGTCTTTTTACCTTATTGTTTTGCTTTCTTCTTTCATTATGTCTGAGTAGATTTCTTAGTTAGGTTATGGTTTTTCAAAGGAATCCATGAGCTAGGCTTAAACACAAATAGGCTTAGAAATCGATGTCTTCACCCTTGTTAATCTTAATGCTTGAATCGATTTGATCACTTGATTCATTGATCTTAGGTTTAATTTAGACAACGACAGTTGCTAGGTTGCTAGAAGAAGCATTGGTGAGCAATTTATTCATTACCTGCGACAGTAGATGTATTGGAGAATTGTGAACATATCAAACCTGATCTATAATGCTTGTCTGCGATTTCCTAGGGCCAACGACAGTTAGGATTCTCTAGGTCGTTAGATAAAGTTGTTAATGCCACGACAGTGGATTGATATTATTTTCGTGTTTGAGTTCTAGACTGGTTCTTAATCATAACCTGAATAGTCGTTTGACCCGTTGCTCTGGATTGCCTGCGATTTATCCTAACCTAGCGCCTTTTATTAATTGTTTTCACAACCGATTTAGATTCATTCTTGTTAGATTCGATTTTCGTCCTCATATTGATTCATCTTAGCTTTTTATTTAGTCTTAAAAACCATAGAGTAAGCTTGGTCTTCGTGGGATCGATCCCTAAATACTACTCCGATTTGCTGTGCACTTGCAGTAGGAAGTTAGGGTTAAAACTCGTACATCAAGTTTTTGGCGCCGTTGCCGGGGACCAAATTTTTACCTTTGGTTTACGGCTAAATTTCTAGACTAAGAACCCTCTAAACTCGTTTTTCTCTTTTTCTTGTTTTTGTGTTTCAGGTGCATGTCCACAAGGAGCACAAAGAGCAAAAATAACGAGGAACTTGTCAACTTGACTAACGAAGAGCTAGCAAGGAGAGAACGAGAGAACAGGCAGAAACGCAACACACCTGTTCCGGAGCCAGAAACATCCGACACCGCCTCTACAGAGATGGGCGATCATAACGACGTCGCAGCTCAGCTGCAACAACTTCAGGCAGCCATGGAGCAGCTGCGCTTGCAACAAGAGAGGCAACTCGTTGCACAACCTGCTTTCGGGGACAAAGATGCGGCTCACGCATACTACCAAGATCGATCTGCGATCGTTACCCCAACTATCCAGAGGCAAGATTACGAGATCAAGCCTCAGATGATTGCCCTCGTGAAGCAACACTTGTTCCACGGTCTACCTGCTGAAATCCCGATGGATCACATCGAGAACTTCGAAGAGATCTGCAGCACAACCGGCTCCAATGGTATGTCTCCAGATTTCTTAAAGTGCAAGCTTTTCCCCTTCTCTCTTGCGGGAAAAGCATCACGGTGGTTAAAGTCTTTACCACCAGGGTCTTTGGCGACTTGGGCTGATGCGAGATCAGCTTTCCTGGACAAATTCTACACCAAGTCCAAGACCGCAGCTTTGAGGAACAAGATTTCCTCATTTGAGCAATATCCCGGCGAGTCATTCAATGAAGCGTGGGAGCGATTCAAAGAGTATAAGCGTGAGTGCCCTCACCACGGTTTCAGCGACGAGCAGCTGCTCAGTACCTTCTACGATGGAGTAGAATGGGATTACCGCAACACTTTGAATGCCGCGAGTAATGGAGACTTCTATACGAAGTCGAAAGAAGGAGCTCTAGAACTGATTGAAAACCTTGCCGCAAGCTCCAGCAATAAGTCTCCTGAGTACGATAGAAAAAAGGTCAGCAGCGTGGAGTCCAAGAAGATTGATGAGCTCACGGCCTTGGTCAATCTTTTGCTGAAAAAGAACCAGAAGTCAGTCCAATTTGTGGACGAGAATGGAGAAACACCTCTCGCTCAAGCTTTAGAAGAAGAAACCGGTGATGATAGGATGGAGGTCAACTACGTCAATGGACAGGATTTTGGACAGAACCGAGGTTTCAACAACCAGAGTTTTAACGCTCACCCGAACCTATCCTACAGAAGCACTAATGTGGAAAACCCTCAGGATCAGATCTACCCTAAGCAAGGAGCTCAACCTCAGACGGGATTTCAGAGAAGCTACACCAGTAACTATCAAAACCAGAACCGGCAGTTCACTCAAACCCAGAACCGATTCCAAGGAGGGAATCAGCCTAGGCAGCCCTTCAACAACTCGCAGCCCCAGCAGTTTCAGAACCCGCAGCTTTCATCTTCAGCAACCGGCTCCCAAGACGAGCTGAAGAACATGATGCAGCAGCTGATGGCGAGTCACCAGAAGGTGGCAGAAGAGATCAACTCCAAGGTTGACACGATGTATGTCGATCTTAATGGGAAGTACGAAGCTGTGTGGACTCACATGAAGCAGTTGGATATTCAGATTGCACAGACTGCTGAATCCATTAAAAGGACACCAGGAACTCTGCCTGGAAAAGTTGAGGCGCCTAGAAAGGAGTTTGTCAATGCCATCGAGCTAAGGAGCGGGAAAACACTGAATTCTGCAACAACATCCGGATCGGCAAAAGGAAAAGAAGCGATTTCCGAGCACGTGCTCCCACCCAGCGAGCACCTGCTCCAAGGAAATCAAGGCATCTATGAAAAAGGAGAATCGAGTAACCGTGCAACACACGCTGGAGCATCGGACTCACCCTTCGAGATTTTCGAAGAAGATACGCCGACCGAGCATCCTGGACCGTGAACCGAGCACGTGCTCAGCCGAGAGACTCCAACAACTTCGGCCAGCAATCCGGCAGCGAGGGTGTATAAACCCAAGGTTCCGTATCCCGTACCACCCAAGAAGTCTCGCAAGGACTTGGAGGATGCTAAATGCAGAGAGATGCTCAAGGACCTTACCATGAAGCTGCCTCTCGCGGATGCTGTCCAGATGATACCTGCCCTGAAGAGGTACATGAAGACTTTGGTCTCTGGTAAGATCGTTGAGGAAGAGAAAGTAATGGCAGTCTCGAAAGAGTGCAGTGCTGTACTGCAAAACAAGGTGTTGAAAAAGAGAGACGATCCTGGGCGATTTGTTTTATCTGTCATGATTGGTCCTATGACTTTCGCTTGCTCCCTCTGCGATCTTGGTTCCAGCGTGAACCTCATGCCATATTCAGTGGCTAAGCGTTTGGGTTTCACAAAGTTCAAAACCACGCGAATTTCGTTGGTATTTGCGGATAGGTCCACTAAGTTACCTAGGATTTACACGTGCGGATTGGAGACACTTTGATCCCTACCGACTTCGTGGTATTGGAGCTCCAAGAAGAACCGAAAGATCCCCTCATCCTTGGCCGACCATTCCTTTGCACAGCTGGTGCACTTATTGATGTCCGGAATGGAGTGATTGATCTTCAGCTAGGCGATATGGTTATGACATTTGAGATGAACAAGCTGCTGAAGAAGCCCATGCTCGACGGCCAGACCTTCAGGGTGGAAGGTGTTGATGACGTTTTTGATGAGGCAGCTGAAGAACTTCTTTGCCCGGATCCTCTTGAAACCGCCTTAACCCTAGCCGAACGAGAGCATGGTTTCATGAGTGAGGACGCCGACAGTTTTGCTAAGATGCTAGATTCCAGCCGGCGAATGTAGCAGATGGTGGCATACACAAGCTTAGAAGATGAGGAAAACTCGGCCGCAAGAGAAGGAGCACCCGCTCAGATTCCGCGAGCACCTGCTCCGCCTCTTGATCCAAATGATAGCCCCTGGAGTGAGTTGAAAGCTCCTAAATTAGAGCTTAAAACTCTACCAGCCGGGCTCAGGTATGCATTCCTTGGAACACACTCTACTTACCCTGTGATCATCAATGCTGATTTGAACAATGTAGAGGTAGCCTTGCTTTTGTGTGAACTTAGAAAGTATAGAAAGGCTATAGGGTATTCGCTAGATGACATTCCTGGAATCTCTCCTGATGTTTGAATGCATAGGATACATCTAGAAGATGAGTCGATGAGCTCTATCGAACATCAGAGGAGGTTAAACCCAAATCTAAAAGATGTCGTTAAGAAGGAGATAATGAAACTTCTAGAAGCTGGGGTGATTTATGCTATATCTGATAGTACTTGGGTTAGTCCTGTTCATGTAGTTCCTAAGAAAGGTGAAATCACTGTAGTCAAGAATGATAGGGATGAACTGATACCAACCAGGACAATAACCGGCCATAGGATGTGTATAGACTACCGCAAATTAAATGCTGCAACTCGCAAGGATCACTTCCCCCTGCCCTTTATTGATCAGATGCTTGAAAGACTTGCTAACCATCCATACTACTGTTTTTTAGATGGTTATTCAGGTTTCTTTCAGATCCCCATTCATCCGGACGACCAAGGGAAGACGACATTCACATGTCCCTATGGCACGTTCGCTTACCGGCGCATGCCATTCGGATTGTGCAATGCTCCGGCAACCTTCCAACGTTGCATGATGTCGATCTTCACTGACCTAATCGAAGACATCATGGAGGTGTTCATGGATGACTTCTCGGTGTATGGAGACTCTTTCTCTCACTGTTTGTCTAATCTATGCAGGGTACTTCAGCGATGTGAGGAAAAGCATCTAGTTCTGAATTGGGAGAAGTGCCACTTTATGGTCAGGAACGGAATTGTACTCGGGCATCGGATTTCAGAGGATGGAATCGAAGTGGATAAAGCCAAGATCGAGGTCATGATGAATCTGCAACCGCCAGCCTCAGTAAAAGGGATCCGCAGCTTTCTGGGTCATGCCGGCTTCTACAGACGCTTCATCAAGGACTTCTCCAAAATAGCCAGGCCTCTTACACGCCTGTTCTGCAAGGAGGTTAAGTTTGAGTTCGATGATGAATGCCTAGAAGCGTTCCATACGATCAAGGGAGCACTTGTTAGCGCACCCATTGTGCAACCGCCAGATTGGAGCCTACCCTTCGAGGTTATGACGGATGCGAGTGATTATGCAGTGGGTGCGGTTCTTGGCCAAAGAAAGGAGAAGAAGCTCCATGTGATCTATTACGCCAGCCGCACATTGGACGAGGCTCAGTGCAAGTATGCCACGACCGAGAAGGAACTCTTAGCTGTTGTCTTCGCTTTTGAGAAGTTCCGATCTTATCTTGTGGGCTCCAAGGTCATCGTACACACCGATCATGCAGCGCTCAAGTACCTTTTGACGAAGAAGGATGCCAAACCGCGGCTACTTAAGTGGATTCTTCTACTTCAGGAATTCGACCTTGAGATCAAAGACAAGAAGGGAATAGATAATGGAGCTGCCGACCATTTATCTAGGATGCGGATCGATGAAGAGCTCCCACTCAATGACAGCCTCCCGGAAGAACAGGTGTACTCGATCGGAGCATTCCAAATCAAGAAAGCACGTGCTCACACCCAGCGAGCACCTGCTCAGTCCGAATTCTGCAACCAGATCGAAAGCAGCCAACGTCCTCAGATTCCTTGGTTTGGCGAGATTGCGAACTATCTAGCTGCTGATATGGAACCGCACGGTTTTGTGGGCAACAAAAGGAAGAAATTCCTTAAAGATATCCGCCATTACTTCTGGGATGAGCCGTACCTCTACAAGCACTGCCCAGATGGCTTGTTTAGACGTTGCGTAACTGAGGAGGAGATATCAGAGATTTTGTTTCACTGTCACGGCTCTTCATATGCCGGACACTTCGCCACTTTCAAGACAGTCTCCAAGGTTCTTCAAGCTGGATATTGGTGGCCTACGATGTTCAAGGATGCTCAGCGTTTCATCTCTAGATGCGATTCATGCCAGCGACAGGGCAACATCAGCAAGCGCAATGAGATGCCACAGAATTTCATACTCGAAGTAGAGGTTTTTGACGTATGGGGCATCGATTTTATGGGTCCATTCCCATCCTCTTACGGGAACGAGTACATACTCGTGGCTGTGGACTATGTGTCCAAATGGGTTGAGGCTATTGCGAGTCCCACGAATGATGCAAGAGTGGTGATCAAGATGTTCAAGTCCATCATCTTCCCCAGGTTCGGAGTGCCGCGAGTAGTCATTAGCGATGGAGGCTCCCACTTCATCAACAAGAGCATTGAGACTCTGCTACGCAAGAATGGTGTGAAGCATAAGGTCGCAACTCCTTATCATCCGCAGACCAGTGGGCAAGTCGAGGTATCTAACCGCGAGATCAAGAGCATATTGCAGAAGACAGTGGGAACGACTAGGAAGGACTGGGCTTCCAAGCTAGACGATGCTCTGTGGGCTTACCGGACTGCCTACAAAACGCCACTCGGGACTACTCCATTCAACCTCGTGTACGGCAAAGCTTGTCATCTCCCTGTTGAGTTGGAATTCAAAGCCGCATGAGCAGTTAAGTTCCTCAACTACGACATCAAGCCAGCTTCGGAAAGGCGTATGATGCAGCTGCATGAACTCCAGGAGATTAGGCACCTCGCCTATGAGAACTCGAAGATATACAAGGAGCGCACCAAAGCCCATCATGACAAGCGCATTCTCGCTCGCCACTTCGCTCCCAATGACCAGGTTCTACTCTTCAACTCCCGGCTGAAGCTGTTTCCCGGAAAGCTACGATCACGCTGGTCAGGACCTTTTTCAATCAAGGAAGTACGACCTTATGGAGCTGTGGTGTTGCTGGGCGACAAGGGGAGAGAGTTTGTTGTCAACGGTCAGCGTCTGAAGCCATATCTCGCTGATTCATCTGTCGCACAAGGGGAATCCTTTCCCTTAAGCGACCCTCCTCAAACCTAATTAGCTCACCAAGTCAAGCTAGTGACTTAAACCAAACGCTGAGTGGGAGGCAACCCACTGGTTAGAATTTTTACTTTATTTTCTTTTGCTTTTGATTTTTGGTTTTGGTTTTCTTTGTTTCAGAAAAAAAAAAAAAAAAAACAGGCGAGCACCTGCTCCGCCATGGTGCTCTTCTTGCCGACGCAGGTAAGTTTTCTCCGACTTTTCTCTAGCTTATTCTCACACCGAGACGGTGTGAAGTAAGTCTGGGGGAGGATCGTACCTTGAGTCAGTATTTTATTGAGTCGTTTTGTTTTTCTATTTAGAGTCAATCCATCATGTGGGTCAAATCAAAACTTGTGAAGATTAGGACCAAAATCTATGATGAGCTCTTAACCACTTATGAATTTGACCCGGTTTCTAGTGAACATTGCTGCAGAATTTAGAGTACAGAGACGAGCTGAGGCTTCTTCACATTCGGATCCTTCCTCAGGCCAGAAAACTTCAATCCCTTTAAGGTTTATCGGATAGGCTTTAGACTCTATGCGGCTTTAGACTCACTAGCTTGACTTGGTGAGCTAATTAGGTTTGAGGAGGGTCGCTTAAGGGAAAGGATTCCCCTTGTGCGACAGATGAATCAGCGAGATATGGCTTCAGACGCTGACCGTTGACAACAAACTCTCTCCCCTTGTCGCCCAGCAACACCACAGCTCCATAAGGTCGTACTTCCTTGATTGAAAAAGGTCCTGACCAGCGTGATCGTAGCTTTCCGGGAAACAGCTTCAGCCGGGAGTTGAAGAGTAGAACCTGGTCATTGGGATAACAAAATCTATGATGAGCTCTTAACCACTTATGAATTTGACCCGCTTTCTAGTGAACATTGCTGCAGAATTTAGAGTACAGATACGAGCTGAGGCTTCTTCACATTCGGATCCTTCCTCAGGCCAGAAAACTTCAATCCCTTTAAGGTTTATCGGATAGGCTTTAGACTCTATTTTATAATGGACGTAATTTGGACTTTAATTCTTCTTGTTATTGGCACTAGGATTAGAAAACGTGTTACATCATATATTCAGGACTTCTTATCCCTTTTGCCACTCTTGCTGATCCTGAATAGCTAGCTTTTAGTTAGTACCTCACCCTCACCCTAACCATCTTTCTATACCACATGCACTTGTATTTTTATTTCACATCTATGCAGATATGTGCAAAAAGGCCGGGGAGAAAAGGACTGACGCAGCTTCTGATTCACTCTCGCTGAAGAAGATGTCAGGAGAAAGCTAGAAAAGTTCACGAGCACATGCTCGCTATACTCGCTGATTTAGAGCACCTGCTCAGCGATGTCCAGGAAAGAAACAAGTCTAAACGACCTGCTGGGGTATGGAGACGAAAAAGGATCATTTTAGCCAAAAGACACATGCACAAGCAAAGCCCCCCTATCCATAAGGTAACTCTTTCAAAAAAAAAAAAAAAAGAAAAAAAAAAGAGAAAAACCGAGCTAGTAGCTCAAGGATATGGGGTGGCGAGTTAGTAACTCAAAATGTGTGTCCCGAAGCATGAGTAAATCGCAAGAAAGCAAAAAAAGAGGAATGAAGATAAAATCGATTTAAGGAGGAGAGTGAATTAGAGATTGTGGACATCAATGAGTCCATTCTCCCTTGCCATTTTGTGCAATATCCTGCACTCTCTTGAAACAAGGTAACCCTAAACACGCTTAAGCTCCACCACCAATTATAAGCCTGATTTTTACCGAGCCTCGTTTTACTTAGCTAGTGTCTTTAGCAAGAAGCTCACGCCACCTCTAATTGAATGTAGAGAGTCTATTGTCTTGAACTTAGATTTTTTCTGGGATTGTAAGCCGTATGGTTTGGGGTGGTGAACTTTGTTGTTGAGGTTTTCGGTAAGGCAATGTATCTCTTATTCTAAGGTACGTGGTCTGATGATGTTGGTCTATTCACTGTTTCTGAGATTTTGTGAGTCTCCACCGATTTCTCTATGTCTTGATTTTAGTTTTGTTTGAGGACAAACAAAGATCTAAGTCTGGGGGAATTGATATGTTGGGATTTTGACTCATACTAACCTTATTATCTAATTGATTTTTAGAGTTTTTGAGTTTATTTCAGGAGATCTTAGGTAGCTTTGGAGCTGTTATTGGAGTTTGGAGCATTTGGAACCTTTTGAAAAGAAAAGAACAAAAATTGAAGAAAAGAAGGAAAATCCTGCAAAGTATCACCAACTCCAATCGGCGAGCACATGCTCACATATTTCGGCCACCAAGCGAGCACATGCTCGCCGCGGAAAAATAAAAAGAAGGGGATTTAACCTAATGATTGTAGCCGACTTTTAAGGGGCAGCCACCTCCCAGCCGCCTATGCCTCCTGTTATAAATACTCCTTTTTATTCCTAGTTTTAGAGATTCGATTTCTATTCTCTTTGCTTTTGGCTTTTAGCTTTTCAATACCTAGGATTTCTATTGTAAGGGAGAAGATCTCTGCCACAATTCTGAGAAGATTTCTGAACCCTGATCTCTTTTTATTCACGATTTTAATGCAGTCTTTTTACCTTATTGTTTTGCTTTCTTCTTTCATTATGTCTGAGTAGATTTCTTAGTTAGGTTAGGGTTTTTCAAAGGAATCCATGAGCTAGGGTTAAACACAAATAGGCTTAGAAATCGATGTCTTCACCCTTGTTAATCTTAATGCTTGAATCGATTTGATCACTTGATTCATTGATCTTAGGTTTAATTTAGACAACGACAGTTGCTAGTGAAGGGATTTGTTCAGGTTTTAATCGGATTAAAACAGCCCTAACAACATCCTAACCCACGGATCGTGTTAATTGAATCTTTGATGGATCTCGAACATACCTGGAGATTTGCAGCGGAAGGAGAACAGGTAATCGAGATAATCAAGCGCCTCAAGTGCTGCGCCTCTACAGAAGTCCACACGCACACAAACTGGACGACGGGATGCTAGTACCGGAGCGAACGATTCGCCTTCGGGTTTTCTGAAACGTTTTCTCTGTTTTCTGTAATTTTCTCAAGCTTCCAAGAGCTTCACTTGTGTATATAACTCGAGCAGCCCTCATATCATATATATAGGCTGGAGTTGCCGACAGGTGTCGATCGACACCCACCATTGGTGTCGATCGACACCCTCACAGAAAGTCAAACATCGAGAAGACGATGCTGACAGGTGTCGATCGACACCCACCATTAGTGTCGATCGACACCCTCATAGAAAAACGATATCGACGTATATCTTATATACGTTGATCATAATCATTACTCTAATGATCAAAACCCAATTTATATTATCCAGTTTGCTTAGGTGTGTGACCCTATAGGATCATATGATAATGGTAATGAGTTCATAACTCATAAGTTATAAGCGGCTTCTAGCAAAACATTATAACCGTCCAATATCATATGATTGTCTTATCTCGACATCACGACTCTACTAGAGTAAATACATGTCTGATTTCAGGACATTCCCTTCAATCTCCCACTTGTACTGGAATCAACTATTCCCATAATCCCTTTGTCTCTATATCTCGATCTGGCATAAGGCAAGAACTCGTGTCATCCTTAATCAACCAAACCATGTTTATCGAACTCCGATTTGTACTGATAAAAGACAAACGATTGACATTCAATCCGTTTGAGCGCGGCCACGCATTTCCAGTATCAAATCTTCGATAGGCCCAGAGATATTTATCTCCCGTTATATGGGAGGGACAAATTCCATCTTGTTCCATCCCTGTTTCCTACACACTTCATAATATGCCCAATCAATGCCTTTATAGCCACCAGTTACGGCTGACGTTTGACAGAGTCAAAGCATACCAATTCATATGTAAGAAAACATGATGAACTCAGGTCAAAGGACTATACTCTATAGTCGTAATGAGAAACTCGTATGACACTCATATAACAATCTTGTAGAGTTCTCATTAGCGGGTCATGTCCGATCATGTGTTCTCTAACACATATCTATGTGATTGACTTTAATACTCCTATTAATGACTCCATGAAACTTAGTCATCAGTCACCTCACATACTAGTCTCGCGCGGTTATCAATGTCCAACTTTGATAACCTCGACTATGGACACTAATAATTTATGTCATCTATCACTTATAGAGTTTCATGATCAAATCACGTATTTGATGTTCTATAAGAATGCCATAAATTACTTTTGGACAATTATTTAATAACACCATTAAATAATACTGAAACAATTTCATTAAATAAAACATAACCAAATGTATGTTTACATGAACATCAAAACATAAATATGATAACTCCCACTAAAACAAGATTACTGCTTAAGGAATCTAATGCCTATAGCAGCTGCATGACTCTCATGCTTCGGTCGTGGGAGTGGCTTAGTCAACGGGTCAGCAACGTTCTCGTCTGTCGGAACTCTGCTGATCTTGACGTCACCTCTCTGAATGATATCACGAATCAGATGATATCTCCTCTCAATGTGTTTGGATTTCTGATGTGATCTGGGCTCCTTAGCCTGAGCTATGGCTCCATTGTTGTCACAAAACAATGCCACAGGCTCAGAAATGCTAGGAATCACACCAAGCTCAGTAATGAACTTCCTAATCCAAACATCCTCCTTCGCCGCTTCAGAAGCAGCGATGTATTCAGCCTCGGTCGTTGAGTCCGCCACGGTGCTCTGCTTGGAACTCTTCCAACTAACTGCACCTCCATTCAGACAGAAGACGTAACCAGACTGAGATCGGAAATCGTCTCTATCTGTCTGAAAGCTGGCGTCCGTATAACCACTCACTACAAGCTCATCACTTCCTCCGTACACTAAGAACTTATCCTTGGTATTTCTCAAATACTTCAGGATTGTCTTGACGGCAGTCCAGTGACTCTCAACGGGATCTGATTGGTATCGACTCGTCATGCTTAAAGCACAAGCAACATCTGGACGAGTACAAAGATGGCATACATAATAGATCCTACTGCAGAAGCAAAAGGAATCCTACTCATGCGCTCTCGCTCAGCAGGTGTCGAAGGACACTGCTTCTTGCTGAAAGTAATGCCATGAGACATCGGAAGCAAGCCCTTCTTGGAATCATGCATGTTGTGAAGGGAATGTCCTGAAATCAGACTTGTATTTATTCTATTAGAGTCGTGATGTCGAGATAAGACAATCATATGATATTGGACGGTTATAATGTTTTGCTAGAAGCCGCTTATAACTTATGAGTTATGAACTCATTACCATTATCATATGATCCTATAGGGTCACACACCTAAGCAAACTGGATAATATAAATTGGGTTTTGATCATTAGAGTAATGATTATGATCAACGTATATAAGATATATGTTGATATCAACTTTCTGTGAGGGTGTCGATCGACACCAATAGTGGGTGTCGATCGACACTAGTTCGGTCACGACTTCTAGAAGTATTGACTTTTAGATGGTGTCGACCGACACCAATTAGGTTGGTGTCGATCGACACCGTCGGCAACTCAGCCTATATATAGGATATGAGGGCTTGAGTTTGTATATATCAAAAATCGTTTTGATAACACGAAAATCACATAAGAGAAGTCTTTTTCTGAGTCTTTGGAAGACAGAAAAACACAGAAACGAAGATAGAAACCCGAAGGCGAATCGTTCGCTCCGGCACTAGCATCCCGTCGTCCAGTTTGTGTGCGTGTGGACTTCTATAGAGGCGCAGCACTTGAGGCGCTTGAGATCTCGATTACCTGTTCTTATTCCGCTGCAAAACCTTCAGGTATGTTCGAGATTTCATATATATTCAAACATAGATTCAATTGGCACGATCCGTGGATTTAGGATTGTTGTTAGGGCTGTTTTAATATGATTAAAACCTGAACGAAATCCATCAGTGGTATCAGAGCGGTGTGTTTGTATTGAATCTGTTGAATATATGTAAATCCACCTGTTCAAAAATCGTTTTTGATGAAGAACACGTTCTGAGTTCTTCGGTGTCGATCGACACCAATTCGGTGTCGATCGACACCACTTGGTTTCGCGTGCGAAAAATTGTTTTCGCGTAAAACTTTAGTTTACGATCGATTTAAACGGTAAATTAGTTATCGATTAATTGAACCGATTTGGAGGGTGTCGATCGACACTAAAGTAGTGTCGATCGACACCGGTCGGATATTTGCAAATTGATTCGATCAGTTTAATCGGTTAAAATGGTTTATCGCGATTGAACCGGATCAGAATTTGTCGGTCAGCACAAAAGTTGTGTCGATCGACACTGACCTGGTGTCGATCGACACCACTTCAGAATTTGCGTAGAAAAATTTAAAAGGGGTTTAAAACAAGTTAAAAATCTAGAATATATAAGTGATATAAACTAGATTAATGTTCAGTTCCTCAAACATAATATTAAGCTTTTAATATCTTCCCAATCTTGTCAACTGTCAAGGCTCGTTTCATTGTGTGATGGGTCTGCCAAAGCAGGGTGTCCGCAATTACATGAGTGAGGCAGGTTGTAATCGTTACTACGGACTTAAAAGATTGGTTTGCTTAAATGGGCTATCAAAATAGTTTTGGGCCCATAGATATAGGATTGGATTCGATATTAGATATTAATCCAAGACCGAGAATTATATATGATATAATTAGCAAAGTGTTGCTTACCTAAATAGCTAAGGTTTGGGCGATGGGCCAAAGCTCACTCAAATTTTTGTGAAATATGGATCTTGGATCATTATATTCAATTGAGGAAAATTGTTTTTTGAATATAATGTGAGTTTCTTAATTGTTAAGATTTCTCATTTCTTGAACATCAAAACTAAAACTCTCAATTTTGTTTTTCAGCCATGGCTACTTCCCCTCACAGAAACACATTCTCGCTTCGATCCGTCCTTGAGAAGGACAAGCTTAATGGATCGAACTTCCTCGAATGGTATCGAAACTTGAGAATTGTTCTCAAGCAGGAGAAAAAGGAATATGTCCTTGAAAAGGTTCTCCCTGAGAAACCGAAGTCCAATGCCGGACACGCTGAAAGGAATGCTTGGGAGAAGCATTCTAATGATGAGGTCGATGTGAGTTGTCTCATGCTGGCTACCATGAACTCGGACTTGCAGAAGCAATACGAGAACGTGGTGTCACCTGTTGAGATGATCACTAGCCTGAAAGGGATGTTTCAGGAGCAAGCACTAACTGAGAGATACCAGACGGTCAAGTCTCTCATTGAGTGCAAGCTACCAAAGGATGGTCCAGTCAGCCCACATGTCATTAAGATGATGGGTTATATTGATAACTTGGCAAAACTGGATTGTCCCCTTAGCCAAGAGTTGGCTACGGACATCATTCTGCAGTCATTGCCGTCAAGCTTTGATCAGTTTATCATGAACTATAACATGAACAACATGACAAAGACTTTGACGGAACTTCATGGCATGCTCAAAACAGCTGAGCCAAACATCAAAAAGGGCACCCCTAATGTACTTATGGTACAAGGGGGTAAAAGGTTTAAGAAACATGCTAAGGGTAAAGGAAAAGCTAAGGCATTCCCGATTGAGAATCAGGATAAGCCTGAGACTTCTTCCAAACCCAAACGCGGCCCTACTGATGCTGATAAATGCCATTACTGCAACAAGTCTGGGTATTGGAAGAGAAATTGCAAAGAGTATCTGGGAGATCTAAAGAACTCGAAGAAGACGTTTGAGACGACTTCTTCAGGTATCTATGTTATAGAAGTAAATGTTACTTCTACAGGTTCTAACTCTTGGGTATTGGATACCGGCTGTGGCGCTCATATTTGTACGAATATGCAGGGTCTAAGCAACAGTAGAACGCTGGAAAAGGGACAAGTGGACCTGCGCGTCGGGAATGGAGCAAGAGTTGCTGCATTGGCCGTAGGAACTTATCATTTGTCTTTGCCGTCAGGCTTATCTTTGGAATTGAATAATTGCTACTATGTACCTGCTATAAGCAGAAACATCATCTCTATTTCTGTTTTGGATTTAGAAGACTTTCATTTTTCGATTAAAAACAAGTGTTGTTCTTTTGATCGTAATGAAATGTTTTATGGTAGCGCTCCATTAGAGAATGGACTTTATATTCTTAACCAATTCTTTGTCCTGTCTAACAAGTACTAAACGGTTAAGAACAATGACTCGAACCCCACGTTTCTCTGGCATTGTCGTTTGGGCCACATTAATGAGAAAAGGATTCAAAAGCTTCATAATGATGGGCTTTTAGACTCATTTGATTTTGAATCATTTGAGAAGTGTGAATCCTGCTTAATGGGCAAAATGACAAAGGCCCCTTTCAACAAATTTAATGAAAGGGCCAGTGACCTATTGGGCCTGATACATACCGATGTATGTGGTCCAATGAGTGTTAGTGCTAGAGGAAACTTTCAGTACTTCATCACGTTTACTGATGATTTCAGTAGATTTGGTTATGTCTATTAATGAGACATAAATCGGAATCCTTTGAAAAGTTCAAGGAGTTCCAAAATGAAGTGCAGAACCAACTTGGCAAAAGTATTAAAGCTCTTCGATCAGATCGTGGAGGTGAATACTTAAGCCAAGAGTTCAGTGATCATCTGAGTAACTGTGGAATTGTTTCACAACTTACTCCTCCTGGAACACCTCAGTGGAATGGTGTATCTGAAAGGAGGAATCGGACTTTATTAGATATGGTTCGATCGATGATGAGTCAAGTAGATCTTCCATTATCCTTTTGGGGATACGCTCTAGAAAACGTCGTTTACGCTAAACAGAGTTCCATCAAAATCAGTCGAGAAGACGCCATATGAGATGTGGACTGGAAAAGTTCCAAGTTTGTCTTTTCTTAAAATTTGGGGTTGTGAAGCTTATGTCAAACGGTTGATATCTGATAAGCTTGAACCCAAATCTGATAAGTGCTACTTGTTGGTTATCCTAAGGAAACCAAGGCTTACTACTTTTACAACCGTTCTGAGAACAAAGTGTTTGTTGCTAAGAACTGTGTTTTTCTTGAGAAAGAATTTCTTTCCAAGAAGAACAGTGGGAGTAAAGTACAACTCGAAGAAGTTCGAGAATCACAGGAGCCTGCTCACCTGTCGAGGAAGAGCAGCGACTGGATCTACAAAGAGTTGTAGAGCCCGAGCCTGTGATGCCAGAAGTCCGCAGATCCGAAAGGATTCGTCAAGAGCCCGAGAGATATGGATTTCTTGTGACTAATTGTCATGATCTCTTGATCATTGACAGTGACGAACCTGCGACTTTCGAAGAAGCAATGATGGGCCCTGACTCCGAAAAGTGGTTTAAGGCCGCTGAATCCGAAATCGGTTCCATGTCACAAAACCAAGTATGGACTTTGGTTGATTTACCTGATGGTGTAAAAGCCATTGAGTGTAAATGGGTCTTCAAGAAGAAGATCGATGTGAATGGAAACGTTCAGATTTACAAAGCTAGGTTGGTGGCAAAAGGTTTCAAACAAGTTCAAGGTGTTGACTATGATGAAACCTATTCCCCAGTCGCTATGCTTAAATCTATTCGGATTCTCCTAGCAACAGCTGCTCATTATGATTATGAGATTTGGCAAATGGATGTGAAAACAGCTTTCCTTAACGGGATTCTGGAGGAGGATGTGTACATGACACAACCTCCGGGTTTCATTGATCCTAATGATGCTGGGAAAGTATGCAAGCTTCATAAATCCATTTATGGATTGAAGCAAGCATCTCGGAGTTGGAACCTACGTTTTGATGAAGCAGTTAAAAAGTTTAACTTCATCAGAAACGAAGAGGAACCTTGCGTTACAAGAAGACTAGTGGGAGCGCAGTTGCATTTCTCGTACTGTATGTAGATGACATACTTCTCATAGGAGATGATATTCCATTACTTCAGTCAGTAAAGAACTGGCTAGGAAGTTGTTTCTCGATGAAAGACATGGGCGAAGCCGCCTATATTCTTGGAATAAGGATCTATAGAGATAGATCACAGAGGCAGATTGGACTGTGCCAGGACACTTATATTGATAAGGTTCTACACAGGTTCAACATGCATGATTCCAAGAAGGGCTTGCTTCCGATGTCTCATGGCATTATTCTCAGCAAGAAGCAGTGTCCTTCGACACCTGCTGAGCGAGAGCGCATGAGTAGGATTCCTTTTGCTTCTGCAGTAGGATCTATTATGTATGCCATGCTTTGTACTCGTCCAGATGTTGCTTGTGCTTTAAGCATGACGAGTCGATACCAGTCAGATCCCGGTGAGAGTCACTGGACTGCCGTCAAGACTATCCTAAAGTATTTGAGAAATACCAAGGATAAGTTCTTGGTTTATGGAGGATGTGATGAGCTTGTAGTGAGTGGTTATACGGACGCCAGCTTTCAGACAGATAGAGACGATTTCCGATCTCAGTCTGGTTACGTCTTCTGTCTGAATGGAGGTGCAGTTAGTTGGAAGAGTTCCAAGCAGAGCACCGTGGCGGACTCAACGACCGAGGCTGAATACATCGCTGCTTCGGAAGCGGCGAAGGAGGCTGTTTGGATTAGGAAGTTCATTACTGAGCTTGGTGTGATTCCTAGCATTTCTGAGCCTGTGGCATTGTTTTGTGACAACAATGGAGCCATAGCTCAAGCTAAGGAGCCCAGATCACACCAGAAATCCAAACACATTGAGAGGAGATA
Organism: Isatis tinctoria; assembly: GCA_010577795.1. Classification (NCBI taxonomy): domain Eukaryota; kingdom Viridiplantae; phylum Streptophyta; class Magnoliopsida; order Brassicales; family Brassicaceae; genus Isatis; species Isatis tinctoria. Next base: position 37,189,652 of record CM021250.1, read on the forward strand.
TCATCTGATACGTGATATTATTGAGAGAGGCGACGTCAAGATCAGCAGAGTTCCGACAGACGAGAACGTTGCTGACCCGTTGACTAAGCCACTTCCACGACCGAAGCATGAGAGTCATGCTGCTGCTATAGGCATTAGATTCCTTAAGCAGTAATCTTGTTTTTAGTGGGAGTTATCATATTTATGTTTTGATGTTCATGTAAACATACTTTTGGTTATGTTTATTTAATGAAATTGTTTCATTGTTATTTAATGGTGTTATTAAATAATTGTCCAAAAGTAATTTATGGCATTCTTATAGATCATCAAATACGTGATTTGATCATGAAACTCTATAAGTGATAGATGACATAAATTATTTGTGTCCATAGTCGAGGTTATTAAAATTGGACATAATAACCGCGTGAGACTAGTATGTGAGGTGACTGATGACTAAGTTTCATGGAGTCATTAATAAGAGTATTAAAGTCAATCACATAGATATGTGTTAGAGAACACATGATCGGACATGACCCGCTAATGAGAACTCTACAAGATTGTTATATGAGTGTCATAAGAGTTTCTCATTACGACTATAGAGTATAGTCCTTAGACCTGAGTTCATCATGATTTCTTACATATGAATTGGTGTGCTTTGACCTTGTCAAACGTCAGCCGTAACTGGTGGCTATAAAGGCATTGATTGGGCATATTATGAAGTGTGTAGGGAACAGGGATGGAACAAGATGGAATTTGTCCCTCCCATATAACGGGAGATAAATATCTCAGGGCCTATCGAAGATTTGATACTGGAAATGCGTGGCCGCGCTCAAACAGATTGAATGTCAATCGTTTGTATTTTATCAGTATAAATCAGAGTTCGATAAACATGGTTTGGTGATTAAGGATGACACAAGTTCTTGCCTTATGCCAGATCGAGATATAGAGACAAAGGGATTATGGGAATATTTGATTCCAGTACAAGTGGGAGATTGAAGGGAATGTCCTGAAATCAGACTTGTATTTATTTATTAGAGTCGTGATGTCGAGATAAGACAATCATATGATATTGGACGGTTATAATGTTTTGCTAGAAGCCGCTATAACTTATGAGTTATGAACTCATTACCATTATCATATGATCCTATAGGGTCACACACCTAAGCAAACTGGATAATATAAATTGGGTTTTTGATCATTAGAGTAATGATTATGATCAACGTATATAAGATATATGTGATATCAACTTTCTGTGAGGGTGTCGATCGACACCAATAGTGGGTGTCGATCGACACTAGTTCGGTCACGACTTCTAGAAGTATTGACTTTTAGATGGTGTCGACCGACACCAATTAGGTTGGTGTCGATCGACACCCGTCGGCAACTCAGCCTATATATAGGATATGAGGGCTTGAGTTTGTATATATCAAAAATCGTTTTTGATAACACGAAAATCACATAAGAGAAGTCTTTTTCTGAGTCTTTGGAAGACAGAAAAACACAGAAACGAAGATAGAAACCCGAAGGCGAATCGTTCGCTCCGGCACTAGCATCCCGTCGTCCAGTTTGTGTGCGTGTGGACTTCTATAGAGGCGCAGCACTTGAGGCGCTTGAGATCTCGATTACCTGTTCTTATTCCGCTGCAAAACCTTCAGGTATGTTCGAGATTTCATATATATTCAAACATAGATTCAATTGGCACGATCCGTGGATTTAGGATTGTTGTTAGGGCTGTTTTAATATGATTAAAACCTGAACGAAATCCATCATGTTGAACCTGTGTAGAACCTTATCGATATAAGTGTCCTGGCACAGTCCAATCAGCCTCTTTGATCTATCTTATAGATCCTTATTCCAAGAAATAGGCGGCTTCCCCAATCTTCATCGAGAAACAACTTCCGAGCCAGTCCTTACTGACTGAAGTAACGGAATATCATCTCCTATGAGAGTATGTCGTCTACATACAATACGAGAAATGCAACTGCGCTCCCGCTCACCATCTTCTTGTAAAGCAAGGTTCCTCTTCGTTTCTGATGAAGTTTAACTTTTTAACTGCTTCATCAAAACGAAGGTTCCAACTCCGAGATGTGCTTCAATCCATAAATGGATTTATGAAGCTTGCATACTTTCCCAGCAGCATTAGGATCAATGAAACCCGGAGGTTGTGTCATGTACACATCCTTCTCCGAATCCCGTTAAGGAAAGCTGTTTTCAATCCATTGCCAAATCTCATAATCATAATGAGCGGCTGTTGCTAGGAGAATCCGAATAGATTTAAGCATAGCGACTGGGGAATAGGTTTCATCATAGTCAACACCTTGAACTTGTTTGAAACCTTTTGCCACCAATCTAGCTTTGTAAATCTGAACGTTTCCATCCACATCGATCTTCTTCTTGAAGACCCATTTACACTCAATGGATTTTACACCATCAGGTAAATCACCCAAAGTCCATACTTGGTTTTGTGACATGGAACCGATTTCGGATTCAGCGGCTTTAAACCACTTTTCGGAGTCAGGGCCCATCATTGCTTCTTCGAAAGTCGCAGGTTCGTCACTGTCAATGATCAAGAGATCATGACAATAGTCACAAGAAATCCATATCTCTCGGGCTCTTGACGAATCCTTTCGGATCTGCGAACTTCTGGCATCACAGGTTCGGACTCTACAACTCTTGTAGATCCAGTCGCTGCTCTTCCTCGACAGGTTGAGCAGGCTCCTGTGATTCTCGAACTTCTTCGAGTTGTACTTTACTCCCACTGTCTTCTTGGAAAAAAATTCTCTCTCAAGAAAAACACAGTTCTTAGCACAAAAACTTGTTCTCAGCAACGGTTGTAAAAGTAGTAAGCCTTGGTTTCCTTAGGATAACCAACGAAGTAGCACTTATCAGATTTGGGTTCAAGCTTATCAGATATCAACCGCTTGACATAAGCTTCACAACCCCAAATTTTAAGAAAAGACAATCTTGGAACTTTTCCAGTCCACATCTCATATGGCGTCTTCTCGACTGATTTTGATGGAACTCTGTTTAGCGTAAACACAGACGTTTCTAGAGCGTATCCCCAAAAGGATAATGGAAGATCTACTTGACTCATCATCGATCGAACCATATCTAATAAAGTCCGATTCCTCCTTTCAGACACACCATTCCACTGAGGTGTTCCAGGAGGAGTGAGTTGTGAAACAATTCCACAGTTACTCAGATGATCACTGAACTCTTGGCTTAAGTACTCACCTCCACGATCTGATCGAAGAGCTTTGATACTTTTGCCAAGTTGGTTCTCTACTTCATTTTGGAACTCCTTGAACTTTTCAAAGGATTCCGATTTATGTCTCATTAAATAGACATAACCAAATCTACTGAAGTCATCAGTAAACGTGATGAAGTACTGAAAGTTTCCTCTAGCACTAACACTCATTGGACCACATACATCGGTATGTATTAGTCCCAATAGGTCACCGGCACTTTCATTAAATTTGTTGAAAGGGGCCTTTGTCATTTTGCCCAATAAGCAGGATTCACACTTCTCAAATGATTCAAAATCAAATGAGTCTAAAAGTCCATCATTATGAAGCTTTTGAATCCTTTTCTCATTGATGTGGCCCAAACGACAATGCCAGAGAAACGTAGGGTTCGAGTCATTGGTTCTTAACCGTTTAGTACTTATGTTATAGACAGGCAAAGATTGGTTAAGAATATAAAGTCCATCTCTAATGGAGCGCTACCATAAAACATTTCATTACGATCAAAAGAACAACACTTGTTTTTAATCGAAAAATGAAAGTCTTCTAAATCCAAAACAGGAATAGAAATGATGTTTCTGCTTATAGCAGGTACATAATAGCAATTATTCAATTCTAAAACCAAGCCTGACGGCAAAGACAAATGATAAGTTCCTACGGCCAATGCAGCAACTCTTGCTCCATTCCCAACACGCAGGTCCACTTGTCCCTTCTCCAGCGTTCTACTGTTCCTTAGACCCTGCATATTTGTACAAATATGAGCGCCACATCCGGTATCTAATACCCAAGACTTAGAACCTGAAGTAGTAACATTTACTTCTATAACATAGATACCTGAAGAAGTCGTCTCATACGTCTTCTTCGAGTTCTTTAGATCTCCAAGATACTCTTTGCAATTTCTCTTCCAATGCCCAGACTTGTTGCAGTAATGGCATTTATCAGCATCTGTAGGGCCGCGTTTGGGTTTGGAAGAAGCCTCAGGCTTATCCTGATTCTCAATCTGGAATGCCTTAGCTTTTCCTTTACCCTTAGCATGTTTCTTAAACTTTTTACCCCCTTGCACCAAAAGTACATTAGGGGTGCCCTTTTTGATGTTTGGCTCAGCTGTCTTGAGCATGCCATGCAGTTCCGTCAAAGTCTTTGTCATGTTGTTCATGTTATAGTTCATGATAAACTGATCAAAGCTTGACGGCAACGACTGCAAAATGATGTCCGTAGTCAACTCTTGGCTAAGGGGACAATCCAGTTTTGCCAAGTTATCAATATAACCCATCATCTTAATGACATGTGGGCTAACTGGACCATCCTTTGGTAGCCTGCACTCAATGAGAGACTTAACCGTCTGGTATCTCTCAGTTCGTGCTTGCTCCTGAAACATCCCTTTCAGGCTAGTGATCATCTCAACAGGTGACGCCACGTTCTCGTATTGCTTCTGCAAGTCCGAGTTCATGGTAGCCAGCATGAGACAACTCACATCGACCTCATCATTGGAATGCTTCTCCCAAGCATTCCTTTCAGCGTGTCCGGCATTGGATTTCGGTTTCTCAGGGAGAACCTTCTCAAGGACATATTCCTTTTTCTCCTGCTTGAGAACAATTCTCAAGTTCCGATACCATTCAAGGAAGTTCGATCCATTAAGCTTGTCCTTCTCAAGGACGGATCGAAGCGAGAATGTGTTTCTGTGAGGGGAGCTAGCCATAGCTGAAAAAACACAAAATGAGAGTTTAGTTTCGATGTTCAAGAAATGAGAAATCTTAACAATTAAGAAACTCACATTATATTCAAAACAATTTTCCTCAATTGAATATAATGATCCAAGATCCATATTTCACAAAAATTTGAGTGAGCTTTGGCCCATCGCCCAAACTTTTAGCTATTTAGGTAAGCAACACTTTGCTAATTATATCATATATAATTCTTGTCTCGGATTAATATCTTATATCAAATCCGATCCTATATCTCTGAGCCCAAAACTATTTTGATAGCCCAGTTAAGCAAACCAATCTTTTAAGTCCGTAGTAACGATTACAACCTGCCTCACTCATGTAATTGCGGACACCCTGCTTTGGCAGACCCATCACACAATGAAACGAGCCTTGACAGTTGACAAGATTGGGAAGATATTAAAAGCTTAATATTTTGTTTGAGGAACTGAACCTTAAATCTAGTTTATATCAATTATATATCCTAGATATTTCAACTTGTTTTAAACCTTTAAAAAATCTTAAGTTAAACAAGATAGGAACGCAAATTCTGAAGTGGTGTCGATCGACACCAGATCAGTGTCGATCGACACAACTAGTTTGTGTTGACCGACAGATTCCGATCCGGTTCAATCGCGATAAACCATTTAACCGATTAAACCGATCGAATCAATTTGCAAATAACCGACCGGTGTCGATCGACACTACATTAGTGTCGGTCGACACCAACCAAATCGGTTCAATGAACGATAACCGATTTACCGCTTGAACCGATCGCGATTACCCGGTTCAATCCAATTGAACCAAACGCGATGAACCGATTGGTGTCGATCGACACTACTTTAGTGTCGGTCGACACCAGTGGTTTGAGGAGACACGATCTTCGATCGTGACCTAAAACTTCACGCGAAAACCCGATCGGTGTCGATCGACACCCGTTTCGCACAAGTCCTGGATTTAACGATTTATGCAACAAAAACAGTTTTTGAACATAATAATCTAGCAAGCAATCCTATATATATCATATATATCTCGTTTTGAATTCAACCAATTCAATTATAAGCTCCAGATTCAATAAAACAAACCGCTCTGATACCACTGAAGGGATTTGTTCAGGTTTTAATCGGATTAAAACAGCCCTAACAACATCCTAACCCACGGATCGTGTTAATTGAATCTTTGATGGATCTCGAACATACCTGGAGATTTGCAGCGGAAGGAGAACAGGTAATCGAGATAATCAAACGCCTCAAGTGCTGCGCCTCTACAGAAGTCCACACGCACACAAACTGGACGACGGGATGCTAGTACCGGAGCGAACGATTCGCCTTCGGGTTTTCTGAAACGTTTTCTCTGTTTTCTGTAATTTTCTCAAGCTTCCAAGAGCTTCACTTGTGTATATAACTCGAGCAGCCCTCATATCATATATATAGGCTGGAGTTGCCGACAGGTGTCGATCGACACCCACCATTGGTGTCGATCGACACCCTCACAGAAAGTCAAACATCGAGAAGACGATGCCGACAGGTGTCGATCGACACCCACCATTAGTGTCGATCGAGACCCTCATAGAAAAACGATATCGACGTATATCTTATATACGTTGATCATAATCATTACTCTAATGATCAAAACCCAATTTATATTATCCAGTTTGCTTAGGTGTGTGACCCTATAGGATCATATGATAATGGTAATGAGTTCATAACTCATAAGTTATAAGCGGCTTCTAGCAAAACATTATAACCGTCCAATATCATATGATTGTCTTATCTCGACATCACGACTCTACTAGAGTAAATACATGTCTGATTTCAGGACATTCCCTTCAGCTAGGTTGCTAGAAGAAGCATTGGTGAGCAATTTATTCATTACCTGCGACAGTAGATGTATTGGAGAATTGTGAACATATCAAACCTGATCTATAATGCTTGTCTGCGATTTCCTAGGGCCAACGACAGTTAGGATTCTCTAGGTCGTTAGATAAAGTTGTTAATGCCACGACAGTGGATTGATATTATTTTCGTGTTTGAGTTCTAGACTGGTTCTTAATCATAACCTGAATAGTCGTTTGACCCGTTGCTCTGGATTGCCTGCGATTTATCCTAACCTAGCGCCTTTTATTAATTGTTTTCACAACCGATTTAGATTCATTCTTGTTAGATTCGATTTTCGTCCTCATATTGATTCATCTTAGCTTTTTATTTAGTCTTAAAAACCATAGAGTAAGCTTGGTCTTCGTGGGATCGATCCCTAAATACTACTCCGATTTGCTGTGCACTTGCAGTAGGAAGTTAGGGTTAAAACTCGTACATCAGGAGCTATGAACCTCACACCACGCTCCCTTTGGCGCTCCCTTTTGGCGCTCCCATCACGCTCCCTTTGGCGCTCCATCACGCTCCCTTTGGCGCTCCATCACGCTCCTCTCTTTGTTTATTATTCCTTGTGATCGATCACCATGTCTATATAAAGACATGAAACCAACAATGTAAAACATAACAATCCAGTTCTCTCTTCTCTTTTCTCTCTCGCTCTCAATGAGCTCTACATGTTCTTGAGTTATAAATTGGTTCCTTAATACTTAGTGTTTGATTCATTTCTCTTAAATCTTCATTTCTATCCTTAATCAGTTCAATAACCATCCGCAATCTTTTCATGTTAGGGTCTTGGATATCTGTATTCTTTGAGTTATCACCAATTAATTGGATGCCTATCAACCTAGTCACCGTTTTATGGACTAACACCAATGATACATCAGTTTTTGGAGATCCGTGGGAGATCAGTGACTGAAACATCTTCGGTGGAGTCCCATATCGATGGTGGATGTGTCTATGTGCTAAAATATGATAGTGATATTTAATGGATTTTTTGGATATTTGTGGGCCAACCCCTATGAGAATTTCAGTTTTCTTAAGTCCATTAAATAACAAAAAAATTCATTTTGTTTTTATTTATTTTGAATATAGCCGATCTGGGACCAAAATCTATTCAATTGAATTCCTATATAGCTATTGAGTTAGATTTTCAAAGAATGTATGTTGGAGTCTTAGGGATCTGTAATCCATTCCAATGAGACATTAGATTTTGGAGATCCGAGGGAGATCAGTGTCTGAAACCTTTTCGGTGGAGTCCCATATCCATGGTGGA
>VHIU01000501.1:0-41918 GCA_010577795.1 Isatis tinctoria
ATGAAGTTCTGGACATGGTGAGCACTCAGAAATCCAACCATGATGTTATATATCAAATTCAGCCCATTTTGAAGCTATTACAAGTCCAAGAAGTGCCCAAATAAATCACTTAATTTTCTCCATAAGAAAAGTGACGAAAATTAGAGTTCAAGAGTCATTGGAGGCCAAGAGTTATTCAACACAATTTATTTAGTTTAGTCTTGGTCATTGCCTTGTTAATTGTGTTTTCTAGTTTCAAGACAATTAATTTGTCTAGTTTTTACCACAAGTATTTTGTATAAATACTGATGTAATCTCAATTGAATAATAAGCTTGTTTGTTATTTTTGGAACCCTTTTGAGTGGTTAACTCAGTTTCTCTGATCATGGTGTGTAATATCCATTGATCAAAACCTCTTTGTCGTCTAGGTGCGTCATATCCTAGGGCATTGAGTCTGGTATACCAAAGGTCTTCCGCATCCTTTGAAGCTCCCTACGATCCATCGGGAATATCAAGAGCCTTTCGCAACTCTTGTGCGACCCTTCGATCCATTTCGATCCGTCTTGGTGCGTCATATCCAAGGGATCAACCGGAATATCAGAAGTCTTCCGCAGCTTCTGTGCGACCATTCAATCCACCGCCTTGTTTTACAAGGATTATCCAATTCACCACCTTAGAGTGCATCATCCTTGGGAGATTTTGTGTCACTCCTCGTCAGACCTTTCGGGACGTTCCTGATTGGGTCGTCTGCTCGGGGCGCCTGCATCTTCTTCGGTTGGTCCGAGACTTTCTAGAGTTACTTTTCCGAGTTCCCCGGCTAACAGCTTTGCCGCAAGCCTTCTTCCGGTCATCCTGCAGTTTTCAGTCGAGGGGCCCTTGGCCTTGTGGAAGGTACAGAAGGCGTTCTCGTCGTATCAGTCGAGTCCACGTATTCCATGACCCTCTGTTGCGCCCATCAGATGCCCTCTCCGTGTTTATTTGGTAGTTATGTGCTCCGCCCGGGTTGGGTTCTTCGTCTCTGCCGTTTCGCCTACTCTTCCTCTCGTTTGGAACGTTTGAAGGTTGCACTGTGCCTTTGGCAACCAATTTTGTGGATTGGTGCTTTCCGGCCGGGACCCTCATGTCTTCCTCCTAGATTACGAAGTTAGAGGCACGCTGGAGAGCGTCTTGAATGGTTACCGGTGGGTTTACGATAATTTCCTTTCGGAAGCTCGAGGGATTTACTAGGGACTTCTTTAGGGCATTTATTGTGGCGCTGTCGCTTAGGCCGTCGATTTTTGACACGATCACCTTAAACCTTTCAACGAATTCTCGAAGGCTTTCTTCGGGTCCTTGTGACAGCGAGTAGAGATCTGCGTCGGATGTTGACTGGCTTATGAACAGCGAGTAATGTTTCAGAAAAGCCGCTGACAATTGGTCGAAACCGTTGATCGAGTCTCTTTCCAGTCTTGAGAACCATGACAAGGCTGATCCCTTCAGATGTTCCACGAAGAGGAGGCAGAATCCGGCATCCCTCTCTTCGGGTTTGAATCTGGCCCATCCCATCGCGATGTGGAAGGCCGTCATATGGGCTTTTGGATCGGCCGTTCTGTCGTAGTAGGTGATTCGGATTTTACCGGGGTCAGAAAGTCTAACGCTTGTGATCCTCGAGGTGAACGGGATCTTTTGCATTTCCTCTAAGACGCGGTCAATCTCTGGGGCCGCACTTGTCGCTTTATGGACTTGCGACCTTACCTCGTTCATTTGGCTCGTGGTGAGTTCCAGCCTGGCGCGGAGTTCGTCCAACTCGCTCCTTTGGCTTGCGGATCGGTTAGCTCGGGTTGCTCGTTCCGCTTTTTCTTGCTCTTCGATCCAGCGGAGCTCTTCCTCGTCCGCGTTTGGCTCTCCAACTTCGTCGTCGGTTTCGCTTTCTTCTTTGTCGGCTATATTCACGGTGTCTCTTGGGTTTTCCCCGTTCGTTACCGTGGAAGTTGGCTGTTCAGCTATTTGCCTAGTGGCGTTCTTCCGTAAAGGGGGAGGCGGAGCCGATAATTCCCTTCTGGGAGCGACAGGGGTATGCTCGCCGGCGTTCTGTCCGCTTGGGGTATTCGTCCTTGGTGTGAATTGGAGGCGTCTCGCACCGAATGTCCGGGGGCCGCACGCCAGCTCTTAGGCGGCTGCTTTCTCCTGTGCTGCCGCTCTTTCATGTATGTCTTGTCATGCGCCAAGCTTGGTTATCATGTTCCTCAGCTCACCGATTCCCGAGATGTCCTGGGCTACACCGGAAGGGCCGGTGTCCTCTGTTTCCGTTATGACCGAATCTATAGGTGGCATCCCGAATCTTGTTAACGTCGTGGCGTTGGTCCCGGTTACCGTAACTCTTGTCACTCCAGACGCGGATGTTCCAGTGGCAGCTGCTCCTGTTCTGTTCCCAGACGCGCCGACGACGGTTGTTCCTGCTCCGGCTCCTCCGGGAGCTGCTCCGGCCGGCTGGTTGATGATATCGTCGTTTCTTCTGGTCATCGTCTTCTTTCCGTATCCTCTCGATCTAAGAGTTAAGAATATTTCTCGTCCCCACAGACGGCGCCAAACTGTGAGAGCCGTAACTCACACTGTCAAAACTTATATTTTATGGGGGCTCGAAAATTCAATTTTAAAGAACTAAAGGACCAAAAATGCAAAAAGAGATATTTTATTGATATTTTCCAAAAGTACAAGAATAATTAGCAAAAGCTGAAAATTCTTATATTGCTAAAGCTCTTAATACTGGGATTTGGGATGCCTTTAACCCTTACACAAGCATACATATATATACTAATGTTCCTAGGGTGCTAAGACTACATATTTTTGATGTGAGACCTTGTTCTTTTTCCCCAGCCGCCGACCTAATCTTTTGGGCCCGAAGTCCGGCCCGAAATCTTCTGAGATCCACCTGCATGTTCTGACCCAAGTCTGTCCCGCCTTTTATTTATTATCTTTTTAACGAACAGTAACTGATGAATAGTAAACCGATGAATTGTAATTCGATCTCGGTTAAACTTAATTCGATTTTGCGGTTAACTTCGTCTCGAGATGAATAGTATTTTGACGGTTTTTCCCGCGTGAATAGTGTTCCGAACGTTTTACGACTTTTGAGATTAAGCCGCCCGTTTTTTCCTCAAACTTCCAGCCGCCGGTTTTAGTGTTAATGGCCAGCCGCCAACTCTCTGGCTCGTATGTATGGGCGACTGGTCCATGAGCGGCTGAATGTTAATCATGGGCTTTTGGACAGTACTCGGAGACGTTTTGGAATCAGAACATGCAAATGCCTAGTCTTTGAATCAATCCGGGGTTGGAGTTATGCTTGATGGACGGTCGGCTGGACATTATCCGGATAACGAGTCTTGACTGAGAGATGATCGTGAGCGGTTGCTTTTTGCCCAGCTGCCGGATCATGCTGGACAGACCACGGGCGGCTGGCCTTGTCCCAGCCGCCAGGCCATGCTCCGGACGGACCACGGGCGGCTGGCCTTGTCCCAGCCGTCGGGCCATGCTCCGGACGGACCACGGACGGCTGGCCTTGTCCCAGCCGTCGGGCCATGCTCCGGACGGACCACGGGCGGCTGGCCTTGTCCCAGCCGCCGGGCCATGCTCGGACGGGTCTTGGCCAGCCGCCGGATCATGCTTAGATGGATCCCGGGCTGCTGGTCTTAGCTCGGTCCGTGCCCGGGATAAATTCCATTTGATCTTGATCTTGAGTTCTCGTAAAGTCATTCTCCGAGGAGGGGATTTTGACCCCAACACATATTTTCTGCCTGCTCCACTATGAAGTCAACTAATACTTGCAACTTCTTGCTGGTTCGAGGTCGATATTCAATATCGTACTCCCTGACCTCTATAGCCCGCTTGGCTAGCCTGACTGATTGGCGGGGGCTATGCGAGATGGTTTGCATGGGCTGAGTTGTCATTACTACGATGGTATGATACTGATAGTATGGTCTGCGCTTCCTGGCCGACATTACAACTGCGAGAGCCATCTTTTCCATCGGTGGATACATGGTCTAAGCCTCCAGCAAGGAGTTTCTTACCTAATATATGGGTTTCTATTAAGAGTGTTCCTCTCTTACGAGCACTTTGCTAACTGCGACCCCGGATACTGCTAGGCAAAGGTAGAGTAATTCACCCTCTATTCGTTTCGACAGAATCGGAGGCTAACATAAGTATGCTTTCAGCTGTTTAAATGCCTCCTCGCATTTATTATCCCATATGAATTTTTTGTTTCCTTTAAAAATTTGATAGAAAGGTAAGCATTCGTCAATCCATCTAGAGATGAATCAGTTTAAGGCTGCAATTTGGCCTGTTAACTGCTGGATCACCTTGACCGAGCTTTGAGATTTCATTTCCAAGAAAGCATTTATTTGCTTTTAGTTACCATGTAATCTAGGAAGTCGCTTGAGATGACTCCAAATGTGCACTTGAACAGGTTTAGTTTCATGCCAAATTTGCTTAGTAGGGCGAAACACTCTGACATGTGACCTAAGTGGTCTTCCTCTTTTATTGATTTGACCAGCATGTCGTCAACGTGCACCTCCATGATTTTTCCTAAGAGTTCTGCGAACATCTCTTGATCCTCAAGGTGTATCTTAATCTCGTTGTAGCCTGAGAAAGCATCCGTGAAGCTGAGCAGCTGGTAGCCTAAGATTGCTTCCACCAGCCTGTCAATGTGATGTTGTGGGAAGATGTCCTTGGGACAGGCCTTGTTGAGTTCCGTGAAATCTACACATACTTGCCAAGTGCCATTCTTCTTTTTTCACCACGACTGGATTTGTCGGGCAGTCTGGGTATTTCACTTCTTTGATGAATCCGACCTTCAGCAATCTCTCAACCTCATTTTTGACGACCTCAGTTTTATCTGGTCCGAATTGTCTGTGCTTTTGGCATACTGGTTGGTAGACTGGGTCTACATTCAGCTCGTGTGAGATGATATCCAGGTCGATTACAGGCGTGTCTGAGGTTGTCCAAGCGAAAGAGTGTAGATTTTTTTCAGAAAAATATCAACTCTTCCTTCTGGGTTACAGATTCCGAGATTATGAGTGGGATGAATGTTGGGGTCAAAATCCCCTCCTAGGAGATTGATAAACCAAAGGAAAGAACATATGATTCAGGGCCAGCCACCCAAGGTTTTTTCGGACGTTTTCTAGGATCAGAATGCCTTTCCCGTTTCCATCTTCTGAGAGCACTGACAAGGTTAAACTCGCCGGTTGAAGAGAGCACTTTTGTTGCAGTTTCGTCTACCAGGCCCGCTTCCTCACTCTGCAGGACGTCGGCCTTAGTGATCCGACGGTGCCGAGTGGAAGGGCCAGGATTAGCGAGAAGTATATCTAACTTTCTTCTCCAATTGCAGTCCCGCCTCCCCCCGAATTCTCGTTGCGGCGGTTAGGAACCTCTTATTCAGGGCCAGCCGCCCAAACCGCTTGTGCAGAGCCAGCCGCCCATATTATCTCAAAGGGCTAGACGCCCTCTTCTCTTCATCAGAATATGGCGCCAGCCTCAGACCGAGAGAGAGCTAGGCGCCCTCTTCTCTTCGTCCAAACATGGCGCCTGGCTGATATGTTGAGGTTTTGACCCATACTAACCTTTTTATCTAATGACTTTTTAGAGTTTTTGAGTTTATTTCAGGAGATTTAGGTAGCATTGGAGCTGTTATTGGAGTTTGGAGCATTTGGAGCCTTTTGAAAAGAAAAGAACAAGAATTGAAGAAAAGAAGGAAAATCCTGCAAAGTATCACCAACTTCAATCGGCGAGCACATGCTCGCGAATTTCGGCCACCAAGCGAGCACATGCTCGCCGCCGCGGAAGAGAATTAAAAGGAGACAACTTAACCTAATCCCGCCGACTTTAAAATCAAGCAGCCGCCCTCCCAGCCGCCGAGGCCTTCTGATATAAATACTCCTCTTTAGTCCTAGGTTTAATACATCATCTTTCATATTCTATTCTTTTGGTTTTTTTTGGCTTCTAGCTTTTCAATACCTAGGATTTCTATTGTAAGGGAGAAGATCTCTGCCACAACTCTGAGAAGATTTCTGAACCCTAATCTTTTTATTATTATCGATTTCAATGCAGTCTTTTTATATTATTGATTTGTTTTCTTCTTTTATTATGTCTGAGTAGATCTCTTAGTTAGGTTAGGGTTTTCAAAGGAATTCATGAGCTAGGGCTAAGCACAAATAGGCAATCAAAATCGATGTCTTCACCTTTGTTGATCGTAATGCTTGGATCGATTTGATCACTTGATTCATTGATATTAGGTTTAATTTAGACAACGACAGTTGCTAGGTTGCTAGAAGAAACATTGGTGAGCAATTTATTCATTACCTGCGACAGTAGATGTATTGGAGAATTGTGAACATATCAAACCTGATCTATAATGCTTGTCTGCGATTTTCTAGGGCCAACGACAGTTAGGATCCTCTAGGTCGTTAGATAAAGTTGTTGATACCACGACAGTGGATTGATATTATCTTTATGTTTGAGTTCTAGACTTGTGCTGAATTGTGCCTGAATAGTTGTTCAACCCTTGCTCTGAATCTCCTGCGATTTGTCCTAACCTAGCGCCTTTTATTAATTGTTTTCACAACCGATTTATACTTTTTCTTGTTAGATTCGATTTCGACTTCATATTGCATTGTCTTAGCTTTTTATTTAGTCTTAAAAACCATAGAGTAAACTTGGTCTTCGTGGGATCGATCCCTAAATACTACTCCGATTTGCTGTGCACTTGCAGTAGGAAATTAGGGTTTAAAACTCGTACATCAAGTTTTTGGCGTTGGAATAGTCATTTGTTTTTCCGTACGATAACCCGCGCCATGCGCGGAGTAAAATATTTATATAAATATTAATTAAATATAATTTTATTTCTTTATACTAGAATAGTCAACAATATACGATAAACAATTTGTTTTTACCAGACATTTATACTTAACTACAACGACATACGACATGATGAACAATACGTTTATGTCTGGTATATTGTTCATCATGTCGTATGTCGTTGTAGTTAAGTATAATGTCTGGTAAAAACAAATTGTTTATCGTATATTGTTGACTATTCTAGTATAAAGAAATAAAATTATATTTAATTAATATTTATATAAATATTTTACTCCGCGCATGGCGCGGGTTATCGTACGGAAAAACAAATGACTATTCCAACGCCAAAAACTTGATGTACGAGTTTTAAACCCTAATTTTCTACTGCAAGTGCACAGCAAATCGGAGTAGTATTTAGGGATCGATCCCACGAAGACCAAGTTTACTCTATGGTTTTTAAGACTAAATAAAAAGCTAAGACAATGCAATATGAAGTCGAAATCGAATCTAACAAGAACAAGTATAAATCGGTTGTGAAAACAATTAATAAAAGGCGCTAGGTTAAGACAAATCGCAGGAGATTCAGAGCAAGGGTTGAACAACTATTCAGGCACAATTCAGCACAAGTTTAGAACTCAAACATAAAGATAATATCAATCCACTATCGTGGTATCAACAACTTTATCTAACGACCTAGAGAATCCTAACTGTCGTTGGCCCTAGAAAATCGCAGACAAGCATTATAGATCAGGTTTGATATGTTCACAATTCTCCAATACATCTACTGTCGCAGGTAATGAATAAATTGCTCACCAATGTTTCTTATAGCAACCTAGCAACTGTCGTTGTCTAAATTAAACCTACTATCAATGAATCAAGTGATCAAATCGATCCAAGCATTACGATCAACAAAGGTGAAGACATCGATTTTGATTGCCTATTTGTGCTTAGCCCTAGCTCATGAATTCCTTTGAAAACCCTAACCTAACTAAGAGATCTACTCAGACATAATAAAAGAAGAAAACAAATCAATAATATAAAAAGACTGCATTGAAATCGATAATAATAAAAAGATTAGGGTTCAGAAATCTTCTCAGAGTTGTGGCAGAGATCTTCTCCCTTACAATAGAAATCCTAGGTATTGAAAAGCTAGAAGCCAAAAGAATAGAATATGAAAGATGATGTATTAAACCTAGGACTAAAGAGGAGTATTTATATCAGAAGGCCTCGGCGGCTGGGAGGGCGGCTGCTTGATTTTAAAGTCGGCGGGATTAGGTTAAGTTGTCTCCTTTTAATTCTCTTCCGCGGCGGCGAGCATGTGCTCGCTTGGTGGCCGAAATTCGCGAGCATGTGCTCGCCGATTGAAGTTGGTGATACTTTGCAGGATTTTCCTTCTTTTCTTCAATTCTTGTTCTTTTCTTTTCAAAAGGCTCCAAATGCTCCAAACTCCAATAACAGCTCCAATGCCACCTAAATCTCCTGAAATAAACTCAAAAACTCTAAAAAGTCATTAGATAAAAAGATTAGTATGGGTCAAAACCTCAACATATCACTGGCTCAAACCGAGAGAGAGCCAGGTGCCCTCTTCTCTTCATCAGAACATGGCGCCTGGCTAAAACCGAGAGAGAGCCAGGCGCCCTCTTCTCTTTATAAAAACATGGCGTCTGGCTCAGAACGATTTAGAGCCGGGCACCCTCTTCTCTTTATCAAAAACATGGCCCCTGGCTCAGAATGAGAGAGAGTCGAGCGCCCTCTTCTCGTCATCCAAACATGACGCCTGGCTCAGTCCAAGAAGCCAGCCGACCTCTTCTTTTTCTCGAGACATGGCGCCGGGCTCAACACCGTGAAGACCAGCCGCCCTTCATTGCTCTCTCCGAACATGGCGCCTGGCTCAGTCCAGAAATGCCAGTCTCCCTCCTCTTTCCCTTCAAGCATGACATCTGGTTCAACGCCCAATGAATTGATCATCGAGTAAAGCGTTCGGAATAATATTCGCGCGGAAAGCTGTTAAAGAATTATAACCAACCGGGAAGACTTAACTGGAAATCAATTCGAACTTAATCAGGATTCGAGTTGAGTGTTCGCGGTCTACTATTCACAGGTCGATAGGATTGGATCGAATGGCAAAAAGTTAGAGTCATTGGGCCGCAAATCAGGCCCAGAGAAGATTAGGTTGGCGGCTGGAGGCGAGAGCAAGGTCCCACATCGAAAATAAGGAGTTTTAGCACATTAGATTTCCTAGTATAAATATACATACTTGTACTAGGTTGAGATCATCCCAATTCGAGTATTA
This sequence comes from Isatis tinctoria, assembly GCA_010577795.1. Taxonomy (NCBI): domain Eukaryota; kingdom Viridiplantae; phylum Streptophyta; class Magnoliopsida; order Brassicales; family Brassicaceae; genus Isatis; species Isatis tinctoria. Next base: position 9,101 of record VHIU01000501.1, read on the forward strand.
GAGCTTTTGCAATATAAGACTTTTCTAGCTTTTGCAAATATTCTTGTACTCCGAAATATTTACATAATAAAATTATCTTTTTGCATTTTCGGTCCTTAAGTTCTTATAAAATATAATTTTCGAGCCCCCATAAAATATAAGTTTTGACAGTGTGAGTTTCGGCTCTCACAATTTGGCGCCGTCTGTGGGGATGAGAAATATTCTAAACCCAAAGAAGGAGAGGATACAGAAAGGAAGACGATGGCCAAAGAAGCAATGGACTGGAGTCCCACGGGTGGCAGCTGTGGCCAAACGATGACTTTCCAAGAAGGAGAAGCCGCCGAAATAGATCACCCGCATAACGATGTACTCGTCATCAACCTTTCGATCGGAGGCCACGAAATACCGTAAGTCTTAGTCGACACAAGAGGAGAGGTGAACATCATATTCCTTGAAACCCTTCGGGGGATGGACACTGGGACCAGGCATCTCACAACCCATCCAAAACCGATGACTGGTTTCTCCGGAAAGACGACAATGACAATAGGGACGATCCAACTCCCCGTAAAAGAAAATGGAGTGGAGAAGGACATGGAGCAGGAGCTAGGCTTAATATGCTTAAACAAGTAGGCCAGCTGGTCCTCATTCTCGACGATCGCCTTAAGGCCATCGTTGTGAAAAAAGAAGGCATTGTCAGAACTACGTTTGGAATGAGACAACCGATAAGAATGGTGAGCTCGATAATCCGACTTGGAGTTATAACAACGGAAAGCATCACGTTAAGGAACATAAACTTCAACATTCTCCATCAACTCATCTTGCCAATCGTGCTTCGGACTCGACTTAGAGCGGACATCTTGGCGCGAGCCCTCACCATGACGACCGGAACTCAAGGCCTCATTAACCGTCTCTCAAGCGCACCAGGTATCGTCAGATGACGTAACTTCATGCGCTCCCGGTATGAAATTCATTTGGGCTTCTTGGCAACCATTGCTCTCACTTTTGAAGAATCGTCAGAGCGAGTATGATATGTGCATAATTTACACCATTTTTAGAATTTATCTAGCATAGCTTTGCATTCATTTTTGCGTCCACTTGTCTTTTTTCACTCTTGTTTTCATATATTTTAGAGTTTAGTTAAGCATTAGTCTAGGTTTTCATATTTATTGCATTTGGAGTGCATTCTAGGTGATTTGGATGCTAAAGGTGATTGTTGGAGCTTAGAACATAATTGGATGCAATTAAGCTTGAGTGGAGCAAGGGATGAGATAAGAATCAAGTGACTGAAAGATTGGGTTAAATGAAGGGCTTCCATTCCGAATTAGCTTCAGTGTTCTTCCTCAAAGTTGTATATAATTGAATCCACTTTCGATTGGTGGTGGTTTCAAGTCATTCCGTGCAGCTGTTCAAAGGTTATGGCCATTTTAGTACCCCAGCGACCAACCCCAGCGGTCGGACATAGGTTGTTGTGTGTCTGCGAGAATCACAGCGACTCAGAAGGGTCCAAACCCCAGCGACAAAGGGTAGGTCGCTAGCTACCACCCCCAGCGACCAAATGCTGGTAGCTGTGACGTTTCTGCGCCCAAAAATGTGTTGACCAGCTTTGACTTTTCCGGTTTTCATTGGTTTTGATCCAGAATTGATGGGATTGAACTAGATTTGTTTTTTTAGTATAAAAAGGCTCTAAACCTAATTTGGGGATGAGATCTTGATTTTTTTATCCTTTTTGTAACCCAAAAATATGTGGTGTTCTTCTCTTAATCAAAGCAAGTTCTTCATTTTCTTTGTGTTTTCTTCCTTTCCTTTTTTTGTTTATTCTTACTAATCTCTTAATTATGGACTTCTCAATCATGGGTTTGTGTGTTTTCATCATGGTTAGTGAGTAGTTATTCTTTAAGCTTTTGGGTTCGGTAGGTTGATGGTGATTAAGGGTTGATTAGGGAAGTTTAGGGCTAAGAATGTTTAGATCTTTTCTTATTTAGTGTCCTTAATGCTTGATTAGTCTGTTTTAAGTTGGTTTAGATCTTAGGGAATTTTCCATCCACAAGGTGGTTGATGAAATTCCCCAAAGAACTAAATATGAGATTTGCATGCTAGCTCATGTGAGTGATTGCTTAGGATGCTTATTGGTAGATAGAACTGCTTTTTAATGCTTGTTGATTGTCTTTTCACAAATGAGAATTTGGTTTGATTAAATAATTAATTATGGGATTAGTGTCATGAGAATGAATTATTTGTTTAGAGTTCTAAACCTTAGGATCATTGATTGTATGAACTTCCCTAGTTGTCTCTTAATCACTTGAGATCATTAACCTTGACCCAAGGGCTTAGCTTTCTTTATTTGAATCAATTTCTCTGCTTTTATGTGCATTGCTCTGTTTTTACAATCTTCTTTGATCTTGTTTCCTCCTTTTCACTTGTTTGTTTGATCTTGTTAGCATTAGAATCATATCAAAACCCCTGATTGCATTTAGATTAAGCAATTGTCTAAATCTCTAGTGAGTTGGTTTGTTCCCAAATGGATTGATACCTTACTACAAGGAGTTGATAGACAAATTTCTCTTTATCAGAGTAACATTGATGGGATCAGCAGGCGAAACAGAGCGAGCTCGACTAGAGTAATCATCTGGCAAGCTCTCCCCTTCTAGGTTGCTGGAAGGAGGAATCTGTGAGTTTGGCTGAACGTCGAGACCTAAGAACTCGGCCGAATCAGCGGAGATCTGGGACGATGAAGAACCTATACAGGATCAAAACAATAATGAAGTTACGATAACAAGCACGACTGACCACTAAAAATAATATTTCAAAAGATGAACCAGCAATCGTGACAATGGAGACAGCTGACAAACACGGATCCGGCAGCTTGCGAGACCGCACAACTTTTCAAGATCGAAGTCTTTCTCACTAACGTCCTCTCAGGATTCTGATTAGTTTGCACACTTTTGCGAGAAGATATTGGCTGCCACTATCTCTGGTCTCTATAAAAAAAAAGAGGGGGAAGTTAGCAAAAGAAGGTTCATGACGTAATAACCACTTCTCCCACCATCTATTGTCACAAGCTTGGAACCTGAAAATGCGGCGATTGGCCTTGGCTGGAAATTTGTAAGTCCCATTCTGATTATCATTTTTCGACTTCACCTTGAATAGTTGGTGGTGCAACTCGTCGACCCCGAATATAACATGAGACTCCCTTGAGCGGACCCACATTTCCACGAGGATGTGAATTGCAATAGGCATAACTTAATAATGGGTAAGCCCAACATCATTCAAAATGTCCAAAGTCATCTTTGGAATCGGAAAAGTAAGAAGGCAATTTAGGAAAAAAGGAGCATAAGCACACACATCGATTGGAGGATTCTACGAGGAAGCATCAGCATTTGGGAGAATCAAGTCTGTCATGGGGATGAAACACAAGCTAGAAATGCTTCTGGGATCTGCCATCGACAAAATACTACACCTATGTGGGCCAAACCGATCCCTAAAAGAAACCAAGCGAGCGGGAGCATGTGCGTTGGCTTCCCCAACATGAATACTCGGTTTCGAAATGGACATTATCAAGAATAAGCACAAAAACGAACCTAAGACGAAGGAAAAAAAAAATATAAAAAAAAAATTATCCTAGGAAGTGGTGGAAGAGGAGGCGACATGAACAGTTAAGGAACTGCGAGTGGCCGGTTTTTATGAATAACCCTAACCGTGCAAGACCTTTCCTTTTCTCATTCAATCAAACCATAAATCACGATCGTATGAATCACGGATCCAGCGCGTAAGGACTCAATTAAAATCTCGAGATTGCCGCATCGCATCCTCAATGACACATCATCATGGATGTTGGGGGAATCTGTTGGGCCCGAAAGTACACACTCGTTCAACAACCTGTGAAACAAACCGAGCTTGACGAAATAAGGAGAGAATGAGCAGAGAGGAAATGAGCTTGCAGGGTTCAAACAAGGATAAAGATATTCAAGTCAAAACACAATTAAAAACAAGAATGAAGTTGGGCGTTAGGATCTTGTCTACGTTACATATTTTGTAATGATTTTAATTTATGTTATCAGTTACAAATCGAGCAAGTACCAATATGCTAGCTCGGACAACATTGTAAGAGAATTCTTTCTGATCAATATACACAACATAATTAGCTTACATTTGTTCTTATCTTGCAACCTACAAGCTACTACCTAGAATCTAGTAGTGGGAATTTGCGCCCACAGGGACCCACAGGCCAAGAGAGCATGGGCCCACGGACGGTGGCGGTCGGGCATTACATTTGGCATCAAAGCCGAACCCAGACGACAGTGGAGTTGTGTGGGCTCACAACGTAGGGGGTGACTGTCCGGGGGCGCAACGAGGACATGGCGTTCTGTGAGTGCGGGTGAATTGTAACATCCTGATTTCTGGTATTTGGTTGTGCATGAGGAGAGATTAAGAGAATTGTTTTAGCTACCAATATCACCATAGTGCACTTATCTTTTTTATTGCATATCCCGACAGAATTCCAGAGTTCAGTGTGCTTGAGCTAGAGTAATTTAAGGATCGGTGACCTTCTCGGAAGTGATTTCCAGAACCATGCGAGTGAGGACAAAAGACGAGAAAAGTTCATGTGGTGATCTATAGGGATATTAAAAGAGTCTCTCGAGCAGAGGCCCATTGATGGTGGCGGTTTGGTATCAGATCCTAGGTAAATACCACTCCAGTTTCGACCTGAAGAGTTAAGTTTTCCAAATCTATTTTTAAATAGGGTTTTAAGAAAGTTTTATGGCATAACAAAAATATTTTCAAAAGGGTTTCAAGTCACCAACTTAACTCGAACTTAGTTTTTGTCTTTTAGTTGAGTTGTTTCTCATTTTTCGTTCTATGTCCGTATATAGCCTAGAGTCCTTGGGTCCTAATTTGGAGTTTCATGTTCGATGTGCACTGCTTTCTTTCTTAAGTCTTAAAGCAAGGTCGTTTCATGAGTGGATTCTTATTTTCGGTATTCGATCATCTAATCAATGATTATAGGAATACGTAAGATTCAATATTCATAGAGAATCAACAATTCATTACGTCCTCTCATTTAATTTAAAGTATTTCTCTGGAAATCAATGGGTCTGAAAACCCTAGTTCTTCGGTATTCAAAGAATCAACGAATTACTAATCCAAACTATTCTAAAGAAAACACTTGTACCTTGAGTTTTTGATATCTAAATGCCTTTGTTGTCTTCTGAATTAAGATTGAGACCTATATCACCAGCTTAGCTAGAACCTTGCTTCCCTTGCATACTTTTGTAGTTCCGAAGCCGGGTCATTACCGAAAATAATTATGTTTCAGAATTCGGGGACAAATTCATTTAGTGATGGAGAATTGTAACGACCCGAAATTATCTTTTTGGTCCAATATCTTTTTATTTATATTTTACTTTTACTAATAAGCCCAAATCACTTTATTATATTTGTTTTTTTTTTCTTGTCAACACAGATTCTATTATAGAAAAGGTATATGATACAGATGTTATAGGAATTACAAGGACCAAGATAGAACTAAAAGGTTTATTATACAAACGAGCTTCCTTTGCCAAAGTGTCAGCTTGGGAATTTGCTATCCTACTGATAGATTTGAAAGAGTAAGATGGTAGTTTCAGCTTTTGGATATCTACAAAATAAGGTTGTATGGAAAGAGGGATCAGAGGAGAAACACTGCTGTTGTCAATGGCTTTTTCCAAGGGTGTATAAAGCTTGTCTAAGTCTCCACAGAAGATGATGTGGCTGTAGTTTAATCGTTTTAACAGAACAATAGCATCTCGGAGTGAGATTGCCTCAACAACAAGAGGAGTATCAACCGGGTCGACTGATGTGGAGCCTTTGAGGATGCAATTGCCTTGTAAGTTAAGGAGAATCCAGCCTATGCCAGCTCTACTGTGAGGGGCGATCTAGGAAACATCTGTAAAACAGTAATGTGGAGATGAAAATGTGGGAATTTCTTCTAAAGTTTTCTGGCTTTCTGCGTATTTCCCGTATATGTTGCTTAGTGTCATGGATTGAAGCTAAGGAGGCTTCATGCCACATTTTATGATCGATGATGGCTTGGTGGATGATATCGCAGATGTGTCTTCTTTTATTGTTAAAAAGGAGATCATTGCGAGACTTCCAAAAATAGTTTTGTCTGCAGATAATAGAACCTGAATATATTGAGAGACATTTTGATTTGGATTGAGCTGACCTGAGGGATCACCGGAGATAGCTCCCGGATCTCTTTGGCAACACAACATCGCAATAGCAGATGAGCAACAGTTTTTTTTCTTCTCCACATATGAAACAATCTGGGGGGACCTTGAGCCGCCTTCTTGAGAGGGCGTCTGCACAGGGGAGAGCTTCATGTATCACTTTTCACCAGAAGTGCTTGATTTTTGGGGGATGTTAAGGTTCTAGATAGACTTACAGAGTGAGGATGTGAAGGAGGAAGCCGAAGAAGATGGAGTCTGTAAATCAGGCTCGAGTAGCTGATGATAACCAGATTTGGCTGTATACTCACCATTCAAAGTGAAGATCCATCTTGGTTTATCCTTGGTGGACAGCAGAGGTGAGCGAATTCTTTTAACTAAGTCGACATCGTCCGTGTGTATGAGGGAATTTATTTTATCCTCATCTCAGATGTTTGAGAAAGGGAGCATAAGCTCAGAGACTGGTAAATTGGGATCTTGCTTAATCAGCTGCATACCCTGTAGAAGGTTTCTCCATCTGTGGCTTGGTCTGTAACCAATGTTGGCCTCCAAAAGTAGAGTGTTCTTATAGTATTTTTCTTTTAAAACTTGGGTCAAGAGGGAATGGGGATCCTTTAAAAGTATCCAGCTTTGCTTCGCGAGAAGAACAATGTTGAAGTTGTAAAGATCCTTGAATCTCATTCCCCCATATTGCTTTAGCTGAGTCATATGAGACTACGAGATCCATGGAATTTTTGTCTTCCCCATTGTAGTGTCCCACCAAAATTTTCTCATCAGGCCTGATATTTTAGCAAGAAGCTTTTTAGGGAGCATAAAACAAGACATACAGTAGGTAGAGAGGGCAGTAGCTACAGATTTAAGTAATATTTCTTTTCCGCCTTGACTGAGAAGATTTGAATACCAATTTTCCACTTTTGATTGAACTCGATGCATAATTTAAGAGAAGACATCATGCTTGCTATGACCAATTGTTTCTGGGAGGCCTAAGTATTTACCAAACCCTCCAGTTTTGGTGATTCCTGTTAAATTAACAATTTCCTGTCGGATGGAAAGAGAAGAAGATTTACCAAACAGAAGAGCCGATTTCTGATAGTTGATATGCTTTCCAGAGGCCTCCGAATAGGTTTATAGCAGCTGTAGCATGCAAGAGCAGTCTGCAGATGTAGCTTTGCAAAAAGGAGAGAATCATCAGGAAATAGTAAGTGAGAGATAGGTGGACCATTATTACTTGCTTTAAAACCATGGATGAGATTTTGATTCATTGCATTAGTAAGAAGAGCTGATAAGCCTTCTGAGCAAAGCAAGTAATTATAAGGTGATAAGGGATCACCTTGGCGGATGCCTCTTTGAGGATGAATTTTTTCTGCTGGGGATCCGTTGATGAGGACAGAGTAAGTTACTGATGAATGCAATTCATTACCTACCTGCACCAAACATTTGCAAATACCATTTTCCTTAATATAGCTTCAACATAATTCCATTCTACTTTGTCAAAAGCTTTAGTGACATCCAACTTCATGGCCATATAAGGGGTCTTGATTTTCTTAGTGCAGAGAGAGTGAATGAGTTCATGTGCTAAGTACATTATCTTTAATTAAGCGACCAGGAATGAAAGCAGATTGAAACTCTGATAATAACTCATGCAACCACGGTTTAAGTCTCGATGCTAATACTTTTGAAACTATCTTATATGCAACGTTGCATAGACTGATAGGGCGGAAGTCTTTTACTTGGACATGGGATTTGATCTTAGGGACTAAGCAGATATTGGTGTGATTAATCTCCGAGTCTAGGGTTCCTGTTTGAAAGAAATGTCGTACAAAATTAATCACACCTGATTTGATGATGTCCCAATGATTTTTATAGAAAGCTGCCGTGAATCCGTCTGGGCCAGGAGCTTTGTCCACATTTATTTGAGACAATGATCTGAGAATCTCCTCTACAGTAATTGGTTCTGTAAGCTTGCACTCATATCTGGAGTTACTCGGGGATTGATATGCTGAAGGACTGCATCCACGCTAGTGCTGCGAGAAGAGGAAAAAAGATTAGTACTACTTGATGTATTTCCTCCTCTGTTTGATGTAAAGTTCCTGACTCATCCTGAATTGGACTTATGCGGTTGTGACTTCGCCTTTTTTTTGTTTTAGCATGGAAAATTTTTGTGTGTTTTGTCTCCAGATTGAAGCCATTGGATTCTACTTTTGATTCTCGAATACTCTTCTTCCAAACGAAACTCATTATGACGCTGTACTTTAATTTCTGAAATTAAGTGATCGTCTAAGGAAGAGGAATCGTATGCTGTTTGGAGATCTTTGTAGAGCTTCTGTATCTTTTTCGCAGAATTCCATGCATTTCTTTGCTTCCATTGGGAGAGACTTCTCCGACAATGTATAAGGGCTTCATGCAAAGCATTTGGATCTCTACACTTCCGAGACCAAACATTGCTAACGAGATCTTGGATCTCAACTAGATTTTTCCACCTGTTGAATTCCATGCATTTATTATATTTGTTTATACTTCTAATGTTTATATCCCCTTTCCCAGTTGAAAACAAAAACCCTAATAACTATTCCCATCGACCGTGAGAAACATAAAGGATAGACTCCTGCCGTTGTGTACCACCATCACAGCTTCATCTCTTGTTGCTTCATATCCATTCCTTGAGCACCGTCGTGAACCACAAGCTGAGCAGCTGCCGATTGGATATGCACATCAGCGGCACTGCCGCCACATCACCTCGGTTGATCCGTCATCAGTAAGGAAAAGGTGAGGGGCTCGTTGCGATTCACTCCGTACGATTATTCTATGATCCTTGGTTAAGCATATGCTTAAATCAAGCTCCATATTTCTCCTAAACTATAGTTTGTTCGTTAGCAGAGTCAGTTATCGGCATGTGCAAGAGGTGCAAAATTACAGGGCCCAAAAACATTTTGGTCAATTTTAAAGGACATTAAGAGCCTATTTTATAAAACACTTTATAGAGAAATGCCCCAATTTTTAAAACTTTTTTTATTAGTGGAGAAATTTTGTTGGATTTTTTTGTTTAGCACATGGCCCACAAAATTTATAGGTCGAGCATGTATATATATATATATATACCTTAGTGGCGGATGCAGAAACAGATTTAATAGGGGGCACAGAAAACTTTTCATTGTATTTTATTTTTGTGTTGGGGGCACTTAGATACACCTTATAACAATTGCTAAAGAAAATTAAAAAGTTATTTGAGGGAACATGCCCCCGTACCTTATAGTCTCCGTCCGCCGCACTGACCTATATAGGTAATTCTTAATAACTTTTGTAATGTATACTTGTTTAGTGGTTGAAGTTATATTATAATGGTTTTCTGATGCTTATGTATACCGTAAATGAATTATGAGTATTAAACAAGTGGGGGAAATTAAAAGAGATGGATAGCAGCCATGTGAAAGAATGACAAAGAAGAAAGTGGAGGAAGAAGAAAAGTTTTGAAGTTGGGGTTTTGTGAAGCAATTTCCTGGCAAACCAGAAGGATTTATGTCACCTTCAAGATGTCACTTGGAAGCACTCGCATCCAGGAAGATGTTGGAGCCACTGTAGTTTCTATTAGAGACATATCTTGGCTGTCATGAAGCGTCTGGAGGTTCATATTAAGTCTGATCATCATATAATTTGGCATTGGGATGTGTGGTACATCAGGCTCGGTAATCAACGTTGGGATTAGGATTCCATCGGTTGGTTTGTGTCTTGTATGAGCATCTCCGAGCCTAATTATTCTGAAGTCAATAATGCTTAGTTTAGGAGCTATTTTGTGTGTTGAATGTTTATTGTTGCTTTTTGTGTGTTGTGTGGTAATGTGCTATAAAATGTGGTGCTAAGGCACGAGTGGCGGTTATCTGTGTTGTGGACACATATTGTTGTGTTGAGATTCCTGTGTGGATTGAGTAGCGATATGAGCATTCATGGCAGTTAAGGATAGTAGTTGGAATCACATAAGGACGAGAGATTTGTTGAGTTATTTGCTTATGATGTGTTTTGTGTTGGGTTATGATAACGAGTCGGTAATTGCAATCATAACTCATTATTGCGTGTAGGACTATGATGACAAGTCAGAGAAATGGTGGTGATAGTTCCTTGTTGGCTGAAGAGCTATGGTGTGGTGTGGAATAAGGAAGGGACATTCCCTTATCCATGAGGCGTCAGGGCTCCCTAGTAGTAGGAGCTAAGTTTGATGTGTGCGAGTAGCTATGGTTTTACGTAGCTAAGGATGGTATATTCCATTACCAGTATAGGCTAGGGACACCTTAGTCTCTGAGCGCGATGTATTGTGTGTGTAAATTTGGTGGGACATGATGCGGGTTGTCGGGTTGCTCTAGTCCTATCTGAAATGCTTGTTTCTTAATTTAAGCTTAGACTTGCGTATGTTCGTAGTTGTATTGATATATGGTGATTCTGTGAGTTCTTTAAGCTCATCCTTACTGAGTATTTGTCGAAATAGTCACCTCTCTCTTTTTCAAGTTTATAAAGCAAAAGTCGATGTTCGACTCTTTTGTTGGTGGATTTTATTAAAGGAAATTGTTTTCGAGGTGGAACCAATGGTGAGGCACGCTGGCTTTGTGGCATAAACGGATGTCGAGAAATGTCGTCAGATTCAGTGTAGCTGGAGACGGGTGTTACAATTTGGTATCATAGCCGAACCCAAACGAGTGTGGAGTTGTGTGTACCCACACCATCGGCGGTGACGGTCCTGGCGCACAATGAGGAAGTTGCGCTCTATGAGTGGGGGTGAATTGGAACATCCTAATTTCGTGGAAAAATGGTGGTGCATGAGGAGAGTTTAAGAGAATTGATTTGGGTACCTATATCACCAAAGTGCACTTATCTTTTTGGTTGTACATCCCGACAGAACTTCAGAGTTAAGCATGTTTGAGCTGGAGGAATTTAAGGATGGGTAACCTTCTGGGAAATAATTTCCAGCGAGTAGATGACAAAACACAGGGGAAGATCATGTGGTGATCTGTACGGATAATAAACAAGTATTTCGATCTCCCGAATAGTGCATCGGCCGTCCGATGAGGGTGGGACCCACAAGCCGAGAGAGCATGGGCTCACGGAAGGTGGCTTTCAAGGCATTACATTAAGTATCAGACTCGAACCTATATGAGTCTGGAGTCGTGTGTACTCTCACCATCGTGGGTGACGGTCCTGTCGCGCAACGAAGACATTGCGCTGTGTGAGTGAGAGTGAATTGTAACATCCCATTTTCATGGAAAAATGGTGTTCCATGAGGAGAGTTCAAGAGAATTAATTTGACTATCTATATCACCAAAGTGCACTTATCTTTTCGGTTGCACATCCCGACAGAACTCCAGAGTAAGCGTACTTGGGTTGAAGTGTGGAGTCGTGTGTAAAGACATTGCGCTCTGTGAGTGGGAGTGAATTGTAACATCCCAATTTCATGGAAAATTGGTGCTCCATGAAGACAGTTTAAGAGAATTAATTTGGTTATCTATATCACCAAAGTGCACTTATATTTTCAGTTGCACATCCCTAGAACTCCAGAGTAAGCGTGCTTGGGTTGAAGTAATTTAAGGATGCATGACTTTCTCGGAAGTGATTTCCAGAACCGTATGAGTGCGAAAAAAACACGAGGAAATACCATAAGGTGACTGTAGGGATAGAAAATAAGTTTCTTGACCTCCCGGAAGTGGTGCACCGGCAGTCTGATGATGGTGGGGCCCACATGGAGCATGGACCCACATACAGTGGCGGTCGGTTGGTTAAAAATGGCATGATGGAAAGGCTGTGAATTCATATGTGAGTAAGTAATAGTAAAACTTACTTAAATTGTCTCTAATACAAAACTGTTGGTATCAGATTGTTACACCTCTTAACTGGTTTTGGAGGCGTTAGCTTATGCAGTGTGCGATTCAAATGGTCAGAAAGAAAATGCTACATATGCACACAAGTTGCATTAAAAAAAGATCGGATGTATCTTTTTCATTTTATGGTGCATATATCTGTTTTTGTATGAATTTTTCTTTCGCTAATTGTGTATGACTTTGTAATCTTACTTTGAAACCAATGAAAGCATTTGTTCAGAAAAAAAAAAGAAACCGAGTACAATAAAATACCTTTCAACCAGTCACATTTGGGTTTTCTTTTTCATTTTTTATTTTCTTTTCAATTTGCTTAAACAAGTATGTCTATAAATTAAAATAACATACCAATCAAATAGAAGTCTCGAAGCACGTTAACCATAAAATAATTCACCATGACTGTCGAGTAACGAAGGTTAATTAATCGGTTTAATTAACAATAGAGCAAACATTACGAATCTCCCCATTTGCCCCTGTCTTGACACCAATATTACTCATCTTAACCATCGACCTCGCGAACTGGGCATTGAAGGTGGGTCTAGAAGCCATGAACTCTTGCACTATCGATCTCGTGGTCGGATTAGTCCAAAGAATTTGATCGGATTGAAGAATTCCTCTGCCACGACTAAGATTGTTGAAGAAGGAAGTGTCAAAAGTGTTTTTACCTTCGTTGTCAAGAGCTACACGCCTCGATGCGTCGCCGTTTTGAGGACAAAGTCTTTGAAGCTGTGTTCGGAGTGTTGGGTCCATGGCTGGATCTGCTGTGTTTCCGGTCGTATTGAATAGTCTGTTACTGAAGAAACCACATGCAGTTGTTCCAATCGTGTGTCCTCCTATTGTATTACATTTCAATTTTGAATAATTAGGGTTATAAATTATTATGATCCAAATCTCATATGTATCAATTGAGCTAAGATGGGCAAAGGCAATCATACTAAATTAGTTTAGTAACTATTTCCTTAAAACTGAATAAAAGTGGAATAACCGAAACCTGAATTATTTGGAGGGTGGTAGCTTTGGTATCTAGTCCAAACTAATTTTTAGTTAGATCTATTAAATCAAATCGATAACTGATTATATTATTTGATGATTGTTAATATTCTGATCCTAATCTATTTAACCACAACCCCTGATTATCAAAGTGGTCTACAAGATCCGATATTTCATAGAGGAAATTTGATTAAGTATTCTATAAATTTTAATTATTTTGAAAACTAACCCCTCTTTTTGAAAGTTTGAAAACTAACTTTCTGAAATCCAAAACCATCTAAATACCATATATAAATCAAACATATAATTTTTTTTAAATTCAATTTTGTTATTTACAATTAATACAGAAGATCTGTTATTAAATGTTTTCTAAATTTTATTTATAAATTATAAATAAAAATAAAAATAATCATTTTTAACAAAATAAGTATTAGAAATGAACCGTTACAAAAATATAATTTTTTTTTTTTGTTTCAGATATCACTAGAGTTCTCATTTCTACTTAATAGAATTAAATATTTTTAAAATTTTCATTTTTACTCTATGATAACTAAATTTATAAATTTATGATGTTGTAAATTTTATTTTTTCAATTCATGGCACATATATGACATAGTTTTTTTTATACGTTATATGACATTGTTTAGTAATAACATAATCTGAAATTATAAATAAAGAAAATTTCAATTTACTAGACCTTTTGATAATTTGATATAAGCTAGCAAAAATTATATGTAAAATATAATATACTATTGAAATATTTTATTTAAGTTATATATATATATATATACAGTCAATTGATTTTTGAAAAGTATATATTATTTTGATTACAAATTCTCAAAGCTGATTATAATATTAACAATTATTTTATTTAATAGAAAAATTAGTTTACAAAGTTTTGAAAACATGTATTTGTTTTCAAATTAAAATATATTTTGAGAATATTAAACTAACTTTCCCTATTTCATATTTGGAATTCCGAACATAATTTGTAAGTGGTCTGTAAAATTTACTCACCAACGAGAGCGACAAGATCGCGGGTGTCGAGGCGGAAAGCGGCGAATTTCCTTTGTTGAGCGGCGACGGAGTCACTTGGAGAGGGGAGATTGTTAACGTCGGTTGCCAGGGAAACTCGCCCATCTCTACGTCCCGTTGGGACTTGCCAACTTTGTCCTCTCGACTACAGGCACCCATGCATATCAAATATTAGAAGATGTTTAAATAAAACTTCTATCTTTTCAAACATTTTGTTGTATCATATGTAGTATATGTATTTTCATCCAAATGAATCTACAAGCTTTAATATTTTAACCATATTCCAAATGTAAACACCAAAGATAAACGTTAGAGAAACACGATTTGCATTTTGGCTTAAATCTGGTAAAATTATCTACTGAAAAAAGTGTGCCAGTGTGGTATTTTTATGAAATTTTTTTTCTTTTATAATTCGTAAAAATACTTAAACTCATGCATGTGTAATTTAATTGTATTTAGTATACTTACGAGGACGACAGAATCACGAGCCGCTAAGGCCAAAATATCAGCACAAGAGACAACACCAGGACAAGCCGCCTCGAGCTGCGTCTTGGCATCGTCAATGACCTCAAAACCACGGAGGTTAAAGTTTGCACCAGCGGTTCTTTCAGTGTTAGGTCCGGATATTAGCACTGAACCATCACAACCCTGAACGAAGCAATCGTGGAAGTGCATTCTCAGTAACCCGGGTGCAATCTTTGGATCTGAACGGAAATGAGATGTCACCGTGGCCTGGACGATGGACTCGGCATTAGGGCACGTGGTCGAGTAGAACCCGATCCTTGTACCTTGCCCATAAACCGCTATGAGACAGCTAAGGAAGAGTATGAGTGAGCTTAATGATCGGACCAAACTCATTTTTGTCCTTTATTTTTGTAAAGACAAAGACCTCAAGTCTCGTTTTGAGTAAGTAGAGTTTGTTAAGTTGCGTTGCATGGGAAGTGATGAAGTAGTTTATAGAAGGATTGAGGAGTCAAAGGGTGATGTTGAAGTCAACGAAACCGGCTACATTGTTTGGCTAAAACGATGACGTTGTGATCAATTCAAAAACAGAAAAAAAAAAACGCGTTTTGTGTAATTTGGTGAGTGCGATAAGAGCTGGCTTCGTTTGACGTCTGCCGACCGTGTTGAGTTTGTTCCTTTTGTTCTTTTCTGTTACATGGCGCGACTTCTCGTTAATTAATTGTGTAATCATCTATAGAGTGTAGGAGTTAAACTATGATTCAACTATAATTCTTTATTAAGAAAACTTGTATTAGACAGGGATAATTTTCATTTTAGAATGCACCGACTTTGGTTGGTTGATCGAATATATAGGTTAAAATACCCTAAATGAATTATCAAATTTAGAGAAATACTTTCAAATAGCACAATTTTATGTCTTTGTCAATAAAATATCACATTAGGATGAAAATAACAATAATAACATATTTTAATCATTTTTTAAATTTATTACACTAATGAATTTGGGTTCACAAATCATTAGGGTTTATATTTTAGGGTTTAGGGTATGAAAAATAAGGGTATAATAAATGCTATTTTTGTCATATTCACCCTAGTATGCTATTTTGGTGACATGTGCTATTTTGAGAATTGTCTTATAATTTATAACATACAATATTATATAACTTTAAATATCAATAAAGTCAAATACCTATTGTTTGCCAACAGATGGGTGATTATTCCTCGATCTGCATCATCATTTATCATACTTTTCTAAAAACAATTATATATCTTTGAGTGCTCAACCTCAATGACATCATCTACCCATAACAAGAAAATCGGTGGTGGGCAGCTCAACGCACATGTCCCTATGAAAGGAGGTTAAACTTGAACCCTACTAGCCAATTCCCTAGCTTCCTTAAGACTTGCAAATACCGATCACGTTCACGCCCACAATTTACAAGACATTGTATATCGAATAAACATGCGTTTATTGGTTAATTTTATAGTCTAAATATTGTTGGGGTCGAAATCCCCTCCTCGAAGATTGACGGAACGAGAAGTCAAGGACAAGACCAAATGAAACTTATCCCGAACGTGGAACGGACGAGCTAAGGCAAACTGCCCACGATCCGTCCGGGAAGTCAACCGGCGGCCGGGACATGGCCAGCCGCCGGATTCTCTTTCACCAACGGCCGGCGGCTGAGACAAGTGCCAGCCGCCGGATCTCCCTTCGTCCGTGGCCGGCGGCTGGGATGAAGCCAGCCGCCGGATCTCCTTCGTCCGTGGCCGGCGGCTGGGATGAGGCCAGCCGCCGGATCTCCCTTCGTCCGTGGCCGGCGCTGGGATGAGGCCAGCCGCCGGATCTCCCCTCGTCCGTGGCCGGCGGCTGGCACTTGTCCCAGCCGCCGGGTCTTCATCACATGTCCACGATCATTTCTCAAGTCGAGACTCCTCATCCGAACATCGTCCAGTCGACCGACCGTCAAACGTAACTCAATGCCCGGACCGACCCGGAGATCATCCGTTTGCATGTTCTGACTCCAAAGACGTCCATAAACGTTCCCCGAAAGACCGTGACGAACGTCCAGCCAGCCGTGGACCAGTCGCCGAGCATACAAGCCAAAAGAACCGGCGGCTGGCCATCAAGACTGAAACCGGCGGCTGGAAGTTCAAATAAAAAACGGGCGGTTCAAATCTCGGAAATCATAAAACGCTCGGAACACTATTCACGCGGGAGAAACCGTTAAAAACACTATTCATCCCGAGACAAGGTTAACCAAAAGATCGAATTGAGCTTAAATCGAGATTCGGATTACTATTCATCGGCGGGCCGGATTTGGGTCAGAACGCGCGGACGGATCACGGAAGACTCTCTCGGGCCGGAAATCGGGCCCAAAAAGCTTAAGTCGGCGGCTGGGAGCGAAGGACAAGGTCCCACATCGGAAATCTGAAGTCTTAGCCTCCTAGGATTGCCAGTATATATATGTACGCTCATGTAAAGTTTAAATCCATCCCAGATCCGAGTATTAGGAGTTTTAGCAATTTAAGACTATTCAGCTTTTGCTAATTTTCCTTGTACTTTCGGAAAATATCAATAAAATCTCCCTTTTCATCTTTTTGCATTTTCGGTCCTTTAGTTCTTTATAATAGAATTTTCGAGCCCCCATTAAATATAAGTTTTGACAGTGTGAGTTTCGGCTCTCACAGTTTGGTGCCGTCTGTGGGGACGAGAAATATTCTTAACCCTAAGAACGAAAAGGATTCGGAACGAAGACAATGACCGAAGAAACGATGGATTGGAGTTCGATGGATGGCAGCCGCGGCCGAACGATGACTTTCCGAGAGGAAAAAGCCGCTGAAATAAACCATCCGCATAACGATCTGCTCGTGATCAGTCTTTCAATTGGAGGATACGAGATACCGAGAGTCTTAGTAGACACTGGAGGAACGGTGAACGTCATATTCCTGGAAACCCTTCGGAAGATGAACATTGAGACCCGCATCTCATAACCCATCCGAAACCGTTGACTGGTTTCTCTCGGAAAAACGACAATGACAATAGGGACGATCCAACTCCCCGTAAAGGCGAAAGGAGTGGAGAAAGACACGAAGTTCTCGGTGACCGATTGCCCGCGAATCTGCGACGCAATCGTAGGAACACCGTGGCTAAACTCAATGAAGGCGATCCCGTCAACTTACCACCTATGCCTGAAATTCCCAACTCCAACCGGAGTGGAAACAATCTGGGGACGGCAGAAAGACTCTCGAGCTTGTTTCCTAACCGAACACAGATTGAGGAAACCAGTAACCGACCTCAGCCGTCAGCCGCAGTCCGAAAGAGGAAAAGAAGAGCGGCAGCTGGCGAAACTCGAGCAAAAGTTACAGATCGAAGAATCCCGGGAAACGGAGAAGGATCCCCCGTGTGAGCCAGTGATTTCGGTCAACATAGACGAAAAGAATCCCGAGCGATGTACAGAGATCGGAGCAAATTTGGAGGAGCCGATCAAGACTGAGTTAATCACCTTGTTAAAGGAGAACGCCGGATCGTTCGCATGGGCAGCAGAAGATATGCCTGGGATCGACATCGGCATCACAAGCCACGAACTCAACGTAGACCCGACGTTCAAACCGGTGAAGCAGAAAAGGCGGAAACTCGGTCCAGAACGCGCCCAGACGGTGAACGATGAAGTAGAAAGATTGCTCAAAGTCGGGTCAATCACGGAAGTGAAATATCCCGACTGGTTAGCAAATCCGGTGGTGGTAAAGAAGAAGAATGGAAAATGGCGAGTTTGCGTCGATTTCACGGACCTGAATAAAGCGTGCCCAAAAGACAGCTTCCCCCTTCCTCACATCGATCGATTAGTCGAAGCGACGGCAGGGAACAAGCTGCTATCATTCATGGACGCTTTCTCCGGATACAACCAAATCATGATGAACCCCGACGATCGAGACAAGACTGCGTTCACCACAGATCGCGGAATATACTGTTATAAGGTGATGCCATTCGGGTTAAAGAATGCCAGCGCTACATACCAAAGGCTCGTCAACAAAATGTTCGCCGAACAACTCGGAAGAACGATGGAAGTCTACATCGACGATATGTTGGTCAAGTCGTTGGAGGAGAAAGACCACGTCAAACACTTGCGGGAATGCTTTGAACAACTCAACGGCACAACATGAATTAAACCCGGCAAGTGCAGATTCGGAGTAGCATCCGGTGAATTCCTCGGGTATCTGGTAACTCATCGAGGGATAGAAGCAAACCCGAAGCAAATTAACGCTTTGATAGAGATGGCCTCACCAAAACCCAGAGAGAAATCCAAAGATTGACCGGACGGGTCGCGACGCTAAATCGGTTCATCTCGAGGTCAACGGACAAATGTTTGCCTTTCTACGACACACTCAGGGGAAACAAAAAGTTTGAGTGGACAGAGAAGTGTGAACAGGCGTTCCAAGAACTAAAGAAATACCTAGCAAGCCCGCCCGTACTTTCGAAGCCGGTCGAAGGAGAGCCCCTTTTTCTGTATACAGCGGTATCATCGACGGCGGTAGCGGGGTGCTGGTCAGAGAAGATCACAACGAGCAAAAACCGGTCTTCTATGTGAGCCAGACCCTGCGGACGCAGACAGAACCCGATACCCGCTGATGGAGAAGGCGGCCTTGGCAGTGGTGATGTGCGCACGGAAATTACGGCCTTATTTCCAGTCGCACACGATCATTTTACTCACGGTTTTTCCTCTCAGAATGACCTGCACAGTCCCAGTCATCGGGACGTCTGGCAAAATGGGCGGTAGAATTAAGCGAGTACGATATCGAGTACCGGAGTAGAACATGCGCCAAATCACAGGTCTTGCAGATTTTTTGATTGAGCTCCCGACCACAGGCGTTAGTGAGCCGACGTCAAACTCGACGTGGGTTCTCCACGCAGACGGGTCTTCGTCAAAGCAAGGTTCGGGAGTCGGGGTGCGGTTAACGTCACCACTGGGGAAATCTTAGAACAGTCGTTCAGGTTGCTCTTCAACGCTTCCACAACGAAGCGGAGTACGAAGCCTTGATCGCTGGACTGAAACTCGCCCTCGGACTCAAAATCCAAAATCTGCAAGCATTTTGCGATTCTCAGCTGGTGGCAAATCAATTCAGCGGAGACTATGAAGCAAAAGACGACCGGATGGAAGCATACTCTCAAAATTGTTCGGGAGCTCGCAAAACAATTCAAAAATTCGAACTCACAAGAATCCCGCGAGGAGAAAACGCCCCGGCCGATGCATTGGCGGCCCTAGCATCAACGTCTGCCCCGGGAGAAAGTCGAATCATTCCCGTCGAATTCATAGAACAACCAAGCATCGATCCACCACAAGTCATCAACCTTATACAACTCCCGGAAGGAGAAGACTTAGAAGAGCCTCCGGAAGAAGAGTTAACAACTGGTCCAAAAGAATATGGCTGCGATCGCGGGTGGATGGCTCCGATACGAACATACATCATGGACGGGGAAGTCCCGGCGGACAAATGGGCTGCACGAAAACTAAAGGCCCAAGCGGCCCCGCTTCGTTCTCCTCGACGGCAACATCTACAAATGGAGGATCTCCGGACCATTAATGGCTGCGTGGAAAAAGGAGGCAAGACGAATTATGTAAGAAGTCCATAGTGGATCGTGCGGAAATCACTCCGGAGGAAGAGCTCTCGCATCAAAATCAAGCGGCATGGACACTATTGGCCAACCATGATAAAAGATTGCGAGAAGTTCTCCCTCAAGTGCGAGAAATGCCAGAGGCACGCACCAGTGATCCATCAGCCTGCAGAACTGCTCTCGTCAATTTCTCTGCGCCGTACCCGTTCATGAGTGGTCGATGGATATCGTGGGGCCAATGCATAACTCAAAGCAGAAAAGGTTCCTACTTGTCCTAACAGATTACTTTCAAAATGGTCGAAGCGGACTCTTACGCCAGTATCAAGGACGCCCATGGAGCATTTCGTCTGAAAAACATCATATGCCGGCACGGAGTCCCTTACGAGATCGTCACGGACAATGGTTCTCAATTCATTTCCACCCGCTTCGAAGGATTTTGCGAAAAGTGGAAGATACGCCTGAGCAAGTCAACCCACGTTATCCGCAGGGTAATGGCCAGGCCGAAGCAGCCAACAAGACTATCGTTGACGGACTCAAAAAGCATCTTGACGAGAAGAAAGGGCGATGGCGGACGAACTCGAAGGGGTGCTCTGGTCCCATCGGACAACTCCAGACGCGCAACCGGAGAAACGCCATTCGCACTGGTCTACGGTGCCGAATGCGTTATACCGTCAGAAGTAGACTTTCCCGGCGTCAGACCAAGGCTCTTGCCCGGACAGGAAGGCTTAATCATCTGATGATGTTAGCCGAACCGGACCTAATAAACGAAAGACGGAATCAAGCCCTCATCCGCATCCAAAACTATCAACAAGCAGCGGCCAAATACTACAACTCAAACGTGCCACACCGCAAATTCAAGGAAGGAGACCTCGTCCTCCGCAAAGTTTTCCAGAACACCGCGGAGCCGAATGCAGGAAATTAGGCGTGAAATGGGAAGGACCGTACAAAGTAGCAAAGGTGGTCCGTCCAGGAGCGTACGAGCTAGAAAACAAAGAAGGGAAGCCAGTCCCAAGGACATGGAACGCAATGCACCTAAAGAAGTATTACCACTAGACGTTGTAAAATAGAACTACGAACGGCTTGATCCCTATATTCAGGGTACGTAGGCAGCTCGCCTTCCGACGAGTTCAGCTATTTATATTTCATAATTTTCAAGGGGGAATGGGTCCGTATATACATACTCCCAAATTTTCGGAAGCAAATCAAGAGGATGAACGTTGGGACTTAGCATCTCATAACACATCCATAGCTTGAAAAGATCCCCGAGAATATCATCCCGGCAAACATCGGAACTTAGCATACCGAAACTTGATCCGGAAAGCGAATGGACTCAGAAAAAAACTGCCCACGACATGAACCGGCGGCTGGATAAGGCCAGCACCGGATCTTACCATGCAACGTCCGGCGGCTGGGATAAGGCCAGCCGCCGGGTCTTCACCGAGCAACATCCGGTCCGTCCGAGATATGAACCAGCGACCGACATCACTTCAAAAATCGCCCCTTGGCATACATAAAACCTGCCTTTTAGCAAGCATGCCACGTCCGTTGCTGATCACAACGGGACGATCTTTTTAACCATGGTTCTCCTACATCCCAAAGAGGATAAAACGTAGCGCGCTATACAAATTTCCGGACTAACATCCGAAAGGCGTAACCTGACATTCCGCGATCCTGGCAGGAAACGTCTCAGACGATGTTCTATTGAGTTCATTCCACTAAACGCCCCGCATAGGTAGAAAATGCAAAGCGTAAATCACTAAATGAACTCCTTAAACCCAGTAAACGCCAACTTGGAACGCTGGTCTTAGACATCTCACGACGAGGTACCAAACCGGCCCTGGTACGAGATCATAAACTCGTCCAAAACTAGCAACTAACCCAAACTCCAAGCCCAGCGGCTAACTCCGCTGGTCGAATAACTCAAGGGAAACTCCTCCCGAACAGTCAGGTCCGAGCGCCCGGAACAGCGCCCCGATCAACCCGACTAACCTAAGCAAGCAAAACCAAACCAATACAAGGAAGGTCGAGCGCCCGATCCAGTCGTATAAACGGGCCGCCCGATCTCTTCAAATGAACGGCCAGCAGCCCGCTCCAAAAAAGCATAACCCGGTGGCTCGGACATGTCGGCCGCCCGGGATCAATCAACATAATCCGGCGGCTGGCACACGCCGGCCGCCTGGGATCGATCAACATAACCCGGCGGCTGGCACACGCCGGCCGCCCGGGATCAATCAACATAATCCGGCGGCCGGGACATGCCAGCCGCCCAGGATCAGCCAACATAATCCGGCGGCCGGGACATACCAGCCGCCCGATATCAATGCAGCATCCTCTCCAAATCAATACACGACGGCCGGGTTCGTCTCGGACTAAACCCAGCCGCCCACGATCATTCAATCAGGATCCTTGTACAAAGAAACAGCGTATGGCAAGAGACGAATCTCGAAAGCTCGTTTTATTGAAGTCTCAAAACAAAAGAATCGGTCCAGACCAAAAATCAGGCCGTACATAGCATAAATCTATGAAGCCAAAAACTCATAAAATAGCTAGAAAGAAAAACCACCGCATGGTTAAGAATCAGAACCAAACGCCTGGGCAATAGCAATATCAAAGATTCCGGAAACAGACTCGTTCTATCCCGATAGGTCAACCACCCCGAGAGAAGTAGCCTCCTCTTCAACGGATCTTCCCTCGGGTACTGAAGCATTGTCATCCTTGCGGGCTGGACATAACTGAGAATCAATCTTCCCACGGATTCGAGCAATCACATCATCAAACCGAACTGCAGATTTATCGAACTCGTTCATCCATGTGGACAATTTCACCTTCTCCTCGTCCAAGCTGGGAGGATCAGTCCCCTGTAGCAAAGCGACAAGTTCAACATTACTCTCTATCTGAGCCAAATCTACGTCCTGATTCCTTGCCTCAGACAAAGATCCAAGGTCTTCTTTCAGCGCATCCAAAAAATCGCGGAATTTGGCAACGGAAGCCTTGCGGCCATCCGCGTAAGCCCGTTGCACCTTCGAATTGCGCACCGCTTTTACATTGACCATCTGATCCTTCAAAGCCTGTACTTCCTTAGCATGACGCGCATCCTTGGCCTCTTGACGGGTCTTAAACTGCAACGCCACTGATCTTTCCGCACGTAACGAAGCAAGCTCTTTCTCGAGCAATTTGACCCGATGCGAAGACGTCGCTTCAAGTTCGTTAAGTTTCCTCCTCACCAGCCGAGCATCATCCCGAGTCCTCAGCACGCTTGCGGATTCCACGGACAGAAGCATCATACGTGCTGATACACTTGTTCACGGAAGACATGAACTGAAATAATAACAGGAAGAGTCAGTATAAAAAAAAAAAAAGAAAAAAGAGAGAGAAAAGAGAGGAGAAGAAAGAGAAAAGGCAAGAATGGATAAACCTTCATCCCGCTCAAGGCCATATCCTCGTACTTCTCAGGCTCATCCAGACTATCACAAGAAGGAAACCTAAAACTAGCATCCGTGATCGCTGAAAAACTCCTAGCGGACTGACGACGATTTTTACAAACAGCCTCAGGAAAAGCAAGCCCTGGCGAAGGACCTGTGCGCCGAGCCTCGGGAAGAGAGTTTTTCACTCCGGGGTCAGCAAGGCAATCCGCCTGCTTTTGGCGCAAACGGTTGTCTTCATCACTCAGACCGTAGGTGATCCCGCCAGCCGCCGCTTTATCCTTGGGCAAACGCCTCACGATACTTCGTTCAAGAATAGCCTCCTTCTTCAGAGGAGTGACCACAACGGTGGATACCGCCAACTTATCCGCAGGCCATTCGGGTGGAGGGACGGCTTGACTACCGTCCGTCAATCCCGATCCTGAAGGACCGGCCGCCGTCTTATCCTTAGAACCCTTCCCGAGTTTATTCGCCTCACTCTTCTTCTCCATCTGCCTCCTCTCGCGAAAAGATTGCCTAACCATTATCTTAAGAAACGGAAAGTGCACTCGACAAGAGAAAGAACTCGTGAGGAAAAAGAAGAAGGAAGGATCCATATATATAGTCGGACGGTTCAAGTCCTAGTTTGAAAAGGAATTGAGTCTTTCCAATTCCGAGCCGACCACCCACGAGTCTTTCATACGAAAAGGAAATTTTTTCTTTACAAAAAAAAAAGAAGGAAAGAAAAAAGGAAATTTTCCCGTTTCGATCAATCCCGATAAAACCTCAGCTTAAAGCTCCTCGTCCTGGACTATGAGAACGAAGAGCTGGGGGGCTAACTGTTGGGGTCGAAATCCCCTCCTCGAAGATTGACGGAACGAGAAGTCAAGGACAAGACCAAATGAAACTTATCCCGAACGTGGAACGGACGAGCTAAGGCAAACTGCCCACGATCCGTCCGGGAAGTCAACCGGCGGCCGGGACATGGCCAGCCGCCGGATTCTCTTTCACCAACGGCCGGCGGCTGGGACAAGTGCCAGCCGCCGGATCTCCCTTCGTCCGTGGCCGGCGGCTGGGATGAAGCCAGCCGCCGGATCTCCCTTCGTCCGTGGCCGGCGGCTGGGATGAGGCCAGCCGCCGGATCTCCCTTCGTCCGTGGCCGGCGGCTGGGATGAGGCCAGCCGCCGGATCTCCCCTCGTCCGTGGCCGGCGGCTGGGATGAGGCCAGCCGCCGGATCTCCCCTCGTCCGTGGCCGGCGGCTGGCACTTGTCCCAGCCGCCGGGTCTTCATCACATGTCCACGATCATTTCTCAAGTCGAGACTCCTCATCCGAACATCGTCCAGTCGACCGACCGTCAAACGTAACTCAATGCCCGGACCGACCCGGAGATCATCCGTTTGCATGTTCTGACTCCAAAGACGTCCATAAACGTTCCCCGAAAGACCGTGACGAACGTCCAGCCAGCCGTGGACCAGTCGCCGAGCATACAAGCCAAAGGAACCGGCGGCTGGCCATCAAGACTGAAACCGGCGGCTGGAAGTTCAAATAAAAAACGGGCGGTTCAAATCTCGGAAATCATAAAACGCTCGGAACACTATTCACGTGGGAAAAACCGTTAAAAACACTATTCATCCCGAGACAAGGTTAACCGAAAGATCGAATTGAGCTTAAATCGAGATTCGGATTACTATTCATCGGGTTACTATTCACGGATCACTATTCATCGGCGGGCCGGATTTGGGTCAGAACGCGCGGACGGATCACGGAAGACTCTCGGGCCGGAAATCGGGCCTAAAAAGCTTAAGTCGGCGGCTGGGAGCGAAGGACAAGGTCCCACATCGGAAATCTGAAGTCTTAGCCTCCTAGGATTGCCAGTATATATATGTACGCTCATGTAAAGTTTAAATCCATCCCAGATCCGAGTATTAGGAGTTTTAGCAATTTAAGACTATTCAGCTTTTGCTAATTTCCCTTGTACTTTCGGAAAATATCAATAAAATCTCCCTTTTCATCTTTTTGCATTTTCGGTCCTTTAGTTCTTTATAAATAGAATTTTCGAGCCCCCATTAAATATAAGTTTTGACAGTGTGAGTTTCGGCTCTCACAGATATCTTTTTTAGTTCTTTTTCAACGATGATTTTAGTTTAAAGTAAATCAGGTATGTCATTGAATCATCATTTAGTTAAATCATAGTATTTGAACTCCAATAGTTTTACATGATATATGATGATATATGTAGAAAGAATTCATTATAATAATTAGCTACAGATCACTTCGACCAAAAAAAAACAACGTACTTATCAATATATTTTCAATTAAGGAACAGAATAACCCGTGACAACATAAATAGCCAAAAAACATATATCACAAACTTGCAGTGGACATAAAAGTCAATATGTTCTTAAGCTGTCATCACAATTCATTTGCAATAAACAAATCCGATAAAACGATGTTCACAACAACAGGAACAAAGAAAAAATTCGGCGGCTACACAAACAACCTCGAAAACTACACCCCAACAAGTGGATAAAACTAAATAAC
Source organism: Isatis tinctoria (assembly GCA_010577795.1). Lineage (NCBI taxonomy): Eukaryota > Viridiplantae > Streptophyta > Magnoliopsida > Brassicales > Brassicaceae > Isatis > Isatis tinctoria. Next base: position 35,186 of record VHIU01000501.1, read on the forward strand.
TAAAAGTAATGACCAGGGCATAAAGTTAAGGACCCTAGAAATTGAAACTGAAACTTTGTACCAACAACTCTGATTACCTTACCATAGAGACGGTAGACGCTAGAGTCAGAGACGGTAGATGCTAGAGTCAGAGGCGGACCCAGAAATTATTTTACCTGGGTTCAAAATATTAATTAACAAAGAAAAAAATTTGAAAAATGGTACATGGATAGAATCGAACCCATGTTTTGGGGGGTTCAGTAGCCAGTTTTTACCAGAAGTGCTGCAGAGTTTTTATTGTTTGTACACATAAATAAAAATTTATAGAGATTTAAGGGGTGTCAAGTGACACCCCATGTCCCTTACTAGGTCCGCCTCTGGCTAGAGTTGTGCCATGAATGTTTGTATCACTAAAAAGTCCCTAATAAGGGTATAACCAAAAAAACACTGGCAACTATAATAGTAGAAACACACGAAGGAACAAAGTTCATGGAGAGGATAGAAGTTCCACCACCACATCCATTTCCAAAGAAACAAATCACTCATAAAGCACCATGCTCAAAGAAATCCTTGAACTTGGATTGCGGAAATGCCTAGTAGGATCCTCAACTCTTAAAGACACTCGCAAAACCAACTTTAAACACCTACATCCAAAAGATTGGCCACATCTTCGTAATAGAAGAACTGGAGATCGACCCTACTACATCGTCTTGAAGACTTGAACCAAATCCTGAAACCAAAAAAGTTCACATGAAAGAGCTTAGATGCCTCTGCAGCAAGGTACCACCCACTAGACGAAAGCCCAAGAAAGTAACCAACACAAACACTAAGCACCAGAAACTTGAGATGGCCAAAACGGAGAAGCACTAGGAACCAAGACAAATACCCAAAGTAGAGAAAAGTGGTGGCAAAGCTTTACACCCAGCTTGTTGAGAATGGACTCAAACTTATAATTTATAAAATTAGAGGGATTCATTTGAGGTAATAAGCAAAGATTAAAGAAACAGTAAAAGATGTCGTTTATTGATTATGAAAGAGTTACAAGAAGATAACTTCGGAATGCCGAAGTTGCTTTAACCGAAAAGATGAATTAAACAAGCCAATAAGAATTAATAAAGCTATTAGTAATTCTTCTCCCCGGTTCTGAGTGAAGATTTTGGTGTAAAGGGGGTATGTATTTATATATCCTTGTAGTTGGTTAATCTAAGCATGTGGGTTGAATATCAGAAATATGGAAATATTCCTTTTCTCCGATATTCAGAGAATTTATAGATGGTTTATACCTTCGCACTTGTTACCAAAACATTGCCATTTCTTCTGAAGTATCACCGAGGTTTATGTAAGACTAATTCCCTCAATTCCTTGGCTAACGACCTAATTTTTAATTAGGAAAAGATCATTAAGGACCGATTCTCAACTATCGCCAAGTTGTTATTAATCTTGGATCTTTGAAAAGAAGACTTTCTAAGTCGGCCAATTTCCAAGTGCAGCAGCTTGTTAATGATCGAAGCTCGGTAGTTGTTCTTCTGAATTTTCGTTAATTTTTTCTTTTACTGCTTCAACCGTTTTTGTCATTGATGACTAATTTTCACTGGGAAAACCGAGAATCTGAACAGTCGCTTCATGTTTCTTTCTTAATCTTGTTTTGGCGGGAAAAGTATGGTAAGCGAAGAGTCAGAGGAGCAGTTAATGCGAAAGTCGAGACGACGATTCATCTTTTGCATTCCTCTATAAATACTCGGTTCTCCAAGATTAGAGTTCATTTCATCTCTTCTACTTCTCAAAAGAAGATTTCTCTAACGCGAAAATGTCGAACCCCTTCCTTAAAAACTTCAAAGTTTACAAGGCTAAACTGTTGGCCCTTCCTCTGGCTGAACAGAACTTGTCAACAAATAATTCTCCGGGGACTCAAGTTAACCCTGATGAGTCTAGAATTCCGGAACCTTCTCCTGAAAAAAATAACTTCTTCGGAAACTTTCGAAGAAAAGAGAAGGAGATCGAAGAAGCAAAAAATTTTCCCAGTCGTTGCTTCTCCTTCGAAGACCCTTCTTCAAGATGCAAAGAATGCGACTGGTTCTTTGTTAGTTGTGACCTCGACGCTTCCTCCTCCTCAGGAGGAGATTATAAATGTTTAGTCTAGTGGCAGAAAACAAGTGGTGGTGCTTCAACTTCTGAAGCCGGCCGCAAACATTCCAGCCTAGGACTCGCAAAGTCCTAAGTACAAAGTAATCAACCTCCTTTCGGGCGAGGTTGACAGCAATTCGAAGGGAAACGAGGTCACTGTGCCGACCGAGATCACGGCGGCGCTCACTTTAGCCTCAAAATCTGTAGCATCTACATATGCTCCTCCACTCACTCTTCCTCCACTAGGAAAGGCTGGTGTTGCAGAAAAATCCACCTCGGCTTCTACAAGTCCTCCGAAGCCTTCGTCCCGAAGTGCTAAGGACAAGAGCTGGGTAAAAGTTCTACTAAGAAACTTATCGTCTCGGCTCCTCCATATCCTTTTTAGTATTCATTTGAAAGGGAGTCTCCCTTTTTCAACGACCGTGAGGAGTGCGCCAAACTTTTCAACATGCTTGGCGGTCGTTCTGACTCTGCTCCTCTCTCCGAAACCGATAGAGTCCTTCTGCTCGAACGAGCAGCTGCTTCTCACTTCCACGTTCGTAATTCACATAGGGAATATCTTTATTACCTCATCTGTTAATCTTATTTCCAAATATTTGCACACTGCGTCCATGTTCACCTGTCTTCTCACTGATGTCGAAGTTCGACTCAAGCAGAAATTGGCGGAAATTGAAAAGTTGAAATCCGCACTGGGCCATGCTTCTCGTGACTCTTCTATCGCTAAAACTTAGGCTAAGGCGGAGTCGCTGAAAAACGACGAGTTGAGAAACAAGATCTGGGGTCTCGAGCGCAATCTGATGGCTGTTAAAAAGGCTGAATCTTCTGAGAGTGCCCTCGGCCCAAACACAGCCGAGGGAGAGAGGAAGAAGAAGAATGATGAGCTGGCTGTGGGAGGGAGGAAGAAAACAAACAATGAGCTGGCCGGCCTGATTAGCACTCTCTCTGAATGTAAGGGTAAGTTTGAAAGGATTCAGAGATTTATGGAAGTCAATCAACTTCGAGGATCTCTGACTGATTTGTATCATCAGGTGAAAGGGAAAGCTGAAGTGCTTGAGATTCTGGAAAAAGAGAAGGTTTGCGTTCCCTTCATCATTAAGACAAACATCCTTTCTCAGCTAACGACTCTTGAGCGCAAGTTGAAAGACCTCCTGAACCCGCCTTTTGATCAATCGGACCTAATCGCAACACCTTACTTCATGGAGATTTCAGACTAGTTCAACCTCGGTCTGACGACGTGAAGATGGCAGTCTCCTCGGAGTTGTCAACCCTTGTGGAACTTTTCTTTCTTTGTAGCTTTTGTGTTTTTTTTGTAGTAAAACTTTTGATATGAATAAAAGAAGTTTTATCAATTTTGGACGAAATCCCTCTATTGGGATTAGTAGGGATTAATGGGTTATGGGTCTTAATCACTAAAGAGTGTGTAAGAATATAAAGTCCCACATTGGGAGTTTCTATGGAACATAAGTAATATATAAGTGACTTGGACCAATCCACTCATTGCCAATTGGTTTTGGGTTGGAAGTCTAAGAAACTTAACACCCTCTTCTTGATTACAAAGTACTAAACAAGGCTTTTCTAGATCTGATTTGACTAAGAGAAATGTAGGACGAAGTCCCTCTTCTTGATTACTGAATAGCAAACAAGTCTTTCTTAGTTCTGATTTGACTAAGAGAAATTTAAGGATTTAGTTCAACTGCTACTCTATCTATCACACTGTAATCTGCGTCATTCCCCGTTTTATTGGGAAATTTATTTGTTTAACGAGTAACCTCGACCTTTGCCCAATATACCAAATTCTACTTTATCAAATTCAATACATAGACGTGGTTTTAAATATGCGGGAATGACCCGACTTAACCTTATAGTTCATCGGCTATACTCTATCAATCTCTGAAACCTTCGGCTGTGGATTATTTCACCAATGCATTCCTCAGAAGAACGCTTAAGGGACGAACCCTGTAATCGGATACGTGATCAAGGCACCAATGTTTGTGTGTACATAAATTTTTTTATTTTATCATAGCTGAGGTCCCGAAGGAGTTGCCTATGTACCCTCGGAAGGGATGAAGCCATGTCGAAGTTCGAACATTTTTTTTGGCTCAACTGAGTACTTCAGAATGAATCTGACCCTTATGGCTCGTCCGTACAGTGATACCGTTTAAGATTGTAAGAATTCGTAGCCCGAGGTACATCCTCACCATCAATGGTTTGTAAGGGTTAGACTCCATGTTTGACCTTCTTCACGATTAAGTATGGCCCTTCCCACTTAGCACCGAGTTTATCAGCTTTAAGCTCCTTGGTGTTTTTGAATACTAATCGTAGAACCAAATCTCCCTCGTCAAGGGGGTGATCCTGAACTCTTTTTGTCGTAGTATCCATATGCGACTTGTTGATAATTCTGAATCTGGAGTAATGCATGATCTCAGAGTTCTTCGATTTCGTAATAAATCATCAAAATTCGTCTCAAACTTCTCCGCAGGTGACATGGCTTCCACTCCATCAGAGAGTGAAAAGGAGTTAGTCCAGATGCGCTTCAGGTAGTCGTTTAATGAGACTACAATACTCCATCCAATTCATCTGACCAACGTCCCTTTTCCGTCCGAAGTCTCTTTCTTATCCTTGCTACATTTTTTAATTAGTAGCCTCAGCTTGTCCATTCCCTTGAGAATAACTCGGAGTCGATTAATTCAGACAAATCCCTCACTTTTCGCAGAAAGCTTCGAAGTCGCTTGAAATAAATAAAACTAGATCTACAGCCTTTTGCCTTCGTTTATCCAAAAACGAGCACCACCAATTCCTGAATGTGCAACCGCCAAAAACGAGGAGATCCCAATGTCGGATCTCAAGAAACGAGACATTTACTGTCTAAAGCGAAAAAGATTGCCATAATCAATACAAGAACACCAATTACCACATATACCCTTATATATCATGGATTTTACCGGTTGTTCACCATGATACATGTATCTTTATAGAGTCTTTTTAGTGTCTTTTACTAGTCTAAGGACTTTTTGGAGCTATTTAAGCTAAATGGAGTGAATTGGAGCAAAGCAATCAAAGGATATGCATATGCACATACGAATTCCAGAAGTTTGGCATTCATTGGACCACTAAATCGATAAACCAGGAGACGAGCCACATACCAAGAAGTTAGCTTTCATTTCAAATTTGAATAAAGTCATTTGGATCTCTGGAACTTAAGCTATGTCTGTTTTACAAAAGACATGTCAAATCTGACATGATTTTTGGACCTAACCTGTTTCACTCCAACGACATATAAATTATATATAGGGTTGCCATCAATTTTTTAGAGCAAGACTTCTTTTACAAAATGCTTCCACATTAAATAGATATTTCTAGTTATACTTTCTATGCTTTGTTCTTTTAGACTCTTAAGAGGAGATGAGTTTTGTTATTCATCTCAATTGAGAGCTGGAACCTCTGACCCCTATTGTCTTATTTCTTATATTATGCAATCTATTTTGTTCTTAATTCATTTTCTTTCAATTTCCATTTCAGAGTAGAAAACCCATTAGGTGGAAGTCCCCTTAGTCCAGTGGTTGATTAAGGGTTCATTAATGCTTCTACACCAAGAGGTCTTGGGTACAAATCTCCGAGGAGACAATTTCTGCAGATTAATGGAGGCAAGCTTATAAGGAAATTTTCAGCGTGGTGCAAGCGGAGCCGTTCATCGTGATCGTGGATCCTAGTGGAATGTGTGAAGTTATCCGTTGTTTAATTGTCCTTGTAATAGTTCTCATAATTTGTATCAGCGTTAAAAAAAAGTAGACAACCCATTAGAGTTAGCATTTTCGATGGATCGATATGATGTTTTTCTAAACTAAGGTTTAAGACACATGGTTTTTCATTACATAGGTTAATAATACTTATATTTGGAGTCATAGACCACTTCTCAGATCATGCGTTGCAATCTATTCAACGAGAGTCGTTAGATCCGTATGAATTTTCTGTAGTGAGCAAAACCGTTTCTCACGGCGAAAGAGATTTTCATGAGACAGTTTGGGAATACATCTAACTTGCTTACTTATCAGCATCAGTATGCTGCAGAGAGATTTGTGATCTAGGGTGTCATATAAAATCGTGTTTTAATGAGAGTTAGACTATCAAATATCTGTGAATAAAGTTCTAGAACTACTTTGAACGAACCTTATGAATCCATCAAGTTAACCTTAGCTACCTAATGATTTCCCTAGACCTAAAGTTTTTAATATCTTTTAAAAAACCCCTGGAATTAATAGTTTGCAGAGTCTTTAGATTAGTTCATTCGTTTGATTTGCTTAAGACATCTCTGAAATACATAATCCCTGATTTCCCCATCTTTGGTATCAATACCTTAAGTAATACAATAACATATATGTGTGCTTGCAGTTGTTCCGATTTCCGTGTTAATTTTGGATTATAGGATTATGAGTTTTGTTTCAAGTTTTTTGTTTTATATACTTCTCTTGATTACTCACGCGGAGGAGTTCTTTGTCTTGTTTGTCTTCTTTAGTGTTACAGTGCACGCTTGGACTAGTTACAAATATTGGAGCAAAGTAAGAAAAAGGAAAATCCCCTAAGCTAAACGATCAAAAGCCCTAGTCGATCGACAGAACTTCAGAGCCCTGAT
>VHIU01000035.1:0-42298 GCA_010577795.1 Isatis tinctoria
ATACAAAGATTTTGAAATGAGATATAATAACAAATTACAAAATTAATAACTTGAAAACTTTTAGAATCAAAACATGCAGCTTCTACATCTCATACAAGTATACAACTATTAATCCAAGAGATATTATGTCAAAAATAACCTCATTTAATAATTTTTTTGGAACACAACCTCATTTGATAATTAAATATCAGAAACCAGAACAGATGAAGATGCATGATGTTCAATTTTATTTATTAGCAAACTAGTCTTTCTTGAAAATATATTTCAAATTTCAGGGAGGAACATAGATTGTTGGCCAAAAAACGCATATGACCACCAACAGTTCTTATAAAATTAAAATGAATATAGAATATATATATATATATATATATATATATTTTAATTGGTTTTCATATTAAAATCTTTTTGGGTTTTTTGGGATACAAAACATAATATAAAACACAAATAGAAAATGAAAAACATTACAATGCCCAATAGCCCAGCGAATTGGGCCTGGTTTAAAACTCTAAACCAGAACGGTAAATCCCAAAAACCAAAAGAAAACCAGATTCGAACAAACCCTAATCGATGGAACCTTGGCGCCGCCGAGAAAGGAAGAGAACCGGAATCGTCTGAAGCACAGACAAACAGACCGGAAGTCACCACTGAGGGAAGGAAAACTCCTCCACCGCAAGCCACCACCGGATAAAAACGAAACACGAGAGGGGGACGAAACCGAGAAGAAGAATAGAGGGCGAGCGCCGGTTCACGCCTAAGCTAGACGGAGGATCAATCCGTCGTCGCTATTGTCGGTCCGCCATCGCCACTGGAGAAAATCACGGAAGAACCGCCGCTGTAACACCCCCGAACCGGAATAGACGCGCCCGGTCACACGACCAATCAAACAAGAACACCAAGACCGGCCACACGCCTCAAACCGATCCGGGGATGTCCAGAAGCCGAAGTTAGTCCGATTGTCCGGCCCGTCTCGGAGGTCACCGAGCTTAAGGGCAATCCATCAAAACCAAAGTCAGGGCTTGCCAACCCGCCTCATTCGACAATGGATTGTGCACACACTTCGGACTAAGCATAATATCAGCGGAAGACACATAACATAAAATGCAAGGAGGTTTTTAATCAAACATACTTCATATTATTACTTGACTGATTACTTCCATGTTCTTAAAACGAAACACTTAAAGTTAATAATGCTGAATACAAACATAGGTTTGTCCTTGGACTACGTAAACAGAAAACGACTTAACACGATAGAAAACGGTTACAACTTTTACTCCATCCAAACTTTTGAGGCTCAATTGGAAAACAGCGAAGAGAGCACCAAGCCAAAGCACAGCCTTTCTAGCTATCCGGTCTAAGGGTTCCTGAAATGGGGAAAAGGGAAAAGAGTGAGTAATCAAAAGATTACTCAGTGAGTTTCAGGACTCACCGAAAGGTTAGAAAACAAACAACAAAAACACCCAACCCAACAAATAACCGAACAAGCAATCAATCAATAGCCAAAGCATGGCTGAAGCAACAGAAAAGTAAATAGTCGAAGCACAAAACGTTAGTAAACCGAGTGCACCAACACTCTTCTCAAACCCCGCTCTCACAACGCACTACACATTCGCGTGGGAACTGAGATCTCAAAGCATGGCGTGGATCCACGTGAACACCCTGCACTTGACTATCACAAGGTCTGTCAAGCCGGAACATCACTAAAAATATTACACCGGCCAATGACCCAAGTGCAGATCACGGTCCAGTTCCGCTCTTCCTCTTACGGAACACCGTCTCCGTACCCCGTTGGGTACACTCGGCCTGGGCCGCCATCTGGTCTCTCCGAGTCTTTTCCGCCTCTCTGTCCATCGATCTCGTGGAGAAAACCTTGAGGGATCACGCACATACCGCCGCTAAACCGCATCTCACGGTTCAGCCTCAGTCCGAAAGATCACACGACAATCGGACTGACTCTCCTCAACACACACAATCTCATCTTTAAATCACTTCAACACATCTCAACATCAACTACTTCACAACACTACTCACGGCTCTTACTAGCCGGTTCTCAACTACATTTTCCCGTTGTAGTACCTGCACATAACATTAGTTTCCAGCACGAAAATTACCTGCACACACAAATCAGTCTCACACAACACATCAACACACAAAGAATAGTGATTCCACACTAGACCAATCATCACACCACGCTACAACAAATCACTTATACTATCAAATGAGTAAACTAATCAAGTTATAACCATTTTAATCACAAATCTCAACATCTATATACTAAACATTCCTGCAAAGTCCCTTCTTTTTAATCGCCTAGACCTACAAGATCTAGTCTATCAATGCATACTAATTCCTTTAACTCACGCCTATCATGCAAGACTCTAATTCAAAAATTACTTACTCATGCATCTGATTTAATTATGTAACTCGTAATATTAGTCCATATCTACTCCTACGCCATTTTCGATTATTTACTATACCTTCTACTCCATTTTAAAATTCATAAACATGCACACTAACTCACAATGCAACCTAACTATTTTATAAATTCTAGACATGCATTTTAGTTCATATTCAAATGCTCTACCATGTATAACCTCCGTTTTAATCATTTCTAAAAATATCTAACATGCAAACTAATCCATTAAACAATTTCTAATTTATGCAAAAACTCTCACCCCTAGTTGTCTAAACAAACATACAAGCCTAATTCCGATAACTTAGCAAGGCACTATATTCCGATAACTTAGCAGTCCTAGTCTATTCTACCGATAACCTAGCAAGCATGCACACTAGGTACGTTCACCTAAGACTAGTTCATTACCTCAGTTTCTAACAACCTAAACATGTCTACTCTTTCCTTACACAATTGCTTATCATTCTACAATGACTAACCATGCAACCTAGTCTCATTCATAATTCATTTAACATGCATACTAATTTATTTATCAATAATCCCTTGTTCAAAAACCGTAATTCAATTAAATTCAAGCTCCTAAAATATTAATTCAAATTCGCTTAATCTCCTAACAATACTAAACCAAATTCGCCTACCATATGAATGGCTACCTCATGATTAACTTAAAATTCACTTAATTATTTGCCTTATAAATACTATCGCAAATTTAATTAGATAAACCCATCACTTAATCGATTATCGAATGCCTAGATGAGATGTATCTATCAGCCGTAACCTCTTATGTCTAACACCCTACATGCAACTAAACTAACCCATGAATTTACTTCCTTAAAGTACACGCAAGACTAAGGAATTCCCAATCCCAGTCGACTCCATGCAACTAACTTCCTAAACGCATTCATGCCTCCATATCACACTTCTTTTATTTTTTTGAAAGAATGTAAAATTATTATTCAGTCAAAAAAACTTTTTCACAATGAATGTTCTGATTGTTTGAAAGCTTGCTTTTACATTTCGCTTAGAATTGAGGGTTTGTGGCAAACCACATTTCCAAAGCACTTTCAAAGGACTGATCGCCCTGCATATCACACTTCACATGCAAGCTAAACAAAGAATATGCAACTCTCAACAAACACAAACAAGTAATAAACCTCATGCACAACAGAAAATCTTCACAAAACCGATTCAAACATTGTAACAATTTTCATGCAAGAAATCGCTAAGGTGAAATCACAACGCAAACATTGTTAAAGAAAAAGAAAACAAGGGAGTTTCAACACAGTCTTGGTTATAGCACGATGCTTTCACACAGTGGTACAAACAAGAACAGCGAAGATCAACAAACACTGAAACTCACCACAACAAAGGCGAACGAGAAGAGGAAAAAGAAGTCGGCACTCAAACTAGGAACAGCTAGACTCAGCTCTCCTCACTCTCGCCTCTAACACTCTCTCTATCTCTAACTCTTATTCAAGTTTCTAAGTTGGCAAAACCAGAGAATTGTGAAAGGGAGTTCAGCTATTTATAGGGAAAGGATAAGTGACCAACAAGCTAAGTGAGTGGAGTGAGTCTTCCGTTGCTTGACAAGTAAGGGTATAGCTTTTCTTAATCATCTGGTCTAGACTCTAGGTTAACCACTAATCCAGTCCCTGCAGAGACCAGTTGGTGGCCATGCAGAATTTCTCCAATTTACTCTCTTACCTCCATTTTCTTTCAAAAATGGTTCCTTGGTGACAAGTGGTCGTATGGGCTGCTGCCATAGCTCTCATTACTCTCACAGTAGTGGAACTTCATGCACTGATTCAGATTTAGACGCACAGTTCTCACCCTTGGATTTTTGCTGCTTGGAACTATCCTATTTGTACCTTCCTGGAGCTTATTGCATAACTCATGATTGACCCATCAATCCGTTTCATCCTGTGCCTTTTTACAGGTGTCCGTATTGTCTCTTCCAAATTTCAGAATTTTTGGACGGTTGTAGCTTTTCCTTTCAAATTATCTTGCTCCATATACTTCATTTCGGACCTTCCTGACTTTTACTGTATATCTTGCGAGTCTGCCGGTAAAACTTCAATCTGCATCATCCTATACCTTCCTCCAGATGTCTATCATGTCCACAAAAATTTTCAGGATTTATGGATGGTCATGACTTGCCCTTTTGGATTTATTTTCCCAGATACTCCTTTCCACGCAAAAGCTGACTTTCACGATTTTTCTGTGTCGCATCTAAACTTTCCTTGACCTGAATCATTTTTTGCTAGCTTCTCTGGTATCTTGTACAGCTACGCTCTAAATCCTACAATTTTTAAACTTTTCTTGATAAGTCATCAAAAATTAATTTGCTTTGCTGTACTAACCCGCTCTCGTCCGGGGTATTACGTTCACCTCCTCTTAAAATGGGTTTTTCCTTGAATTCTCTGCTTCTAGTGGCTTCCTTTAGCTTTTTCCTTAAGCTAACTCTCTCTCCAGCTATAAATAGGTCTTCTCTGTCGGTACAGTAGTCACATCCTTGCATTCCCAATTCTCCTTACATTCGGCTGGTCTTCCCTGATTCAGTTTCTGATTTCTCTCCGACCCATCCTTGTCCTCATCTCCAGCTCTGCTCAAATCCTATCTTCTCTTCACTCCATTCTCCATTCTCATCCTTTCTCCCCTTCTCAACCATTAACATCTCTTTTACCAGGGGCTTCCTAGTGGTTTGGGTCTGAAGAAAAATATCGGGTTCCTATCTCAAACAAAATCCTACGCTTTCTCGGATTCCTCTATCTTAGCTACTCAACTCAACCGCACAATCAATCACGCAATCGGATTATTAAGGTTAGCACCCAAAACACATACCTTTGCCCTGGAGAGCTGACCCTGTCGTTGCCTACGGCCACTTCTTCGTTACGGCGGCGGGTCTCTGAGCGGGTCACTGAACGGTGATTAACATCTGATTCGGGCACAAGGCTAAGATAGGTTGATGGATCCTAGCTGTTGGTTGTGTAACTCTCCCAACTCGAACAAGGGATGGATGTGGAATGAAGATGGAACTAGACCAGTTGGTTGTGTAACTCTCCCTGGATGAGTCGTAGGATGAGATGGACAATAGCACAAGATGAAAAACGATGTCGCCACAAAGCTTTTATGGACTAAGCTTTAATAAGACAAGACAAGAGATGGATTCACACCAATCTCTCAAGCAAGATCAATGGAGCTTGCGGCTGCTTAAGTTCGGTTGTTTATTGATACTAGGTTAAAGATACACGGCTGCTTAGAGGGGACTTTATAAGAGTCCAATGTAGCTTTGCCCTTCTAGGGGTCTTGAAACAAAACGACACTACATAGACTCGTTTGGGACTTTCTATAAATGGCAACAACTGACTCGGCCATGACCAAAAGAAAAGACTTAGAAATTGAAATAAACATATGCTAATAACCGAACCTGAAATAAACCAAAGACAAGAAAATAGTTAAACAAATAATTGAATTGAACCGCTCACCTTGGTTTGGCCCTTGGCGTGATGGTGAATAAGGAAAGTTCCTTGTTAGTTTGGAGAAGAGCTAATCCATTGGTTGGTCCGACTTGAATTGTCTAAGCTTCTTCCTCATACTCTTGGACCGTAGTCTTGAAGTTATTGTCCTCTTGGTCTTGAATGCTTAGTAGGGCCTCAATAGCTTGGTTGAATTCTTCCCTTAGCACTCTTGTTCCTGATCTGGTCCGGGGTCCTTGCCTTACGGTTGGTACAAGTGGAGCTTGTGCTTCGATGACCTCATCATTTTCTCCCCCTTGAGAAGGTTCTGACCTCAGAACAGTTTCATCTGCATCATAAGGAACTAAATCAGCAACATTAAAAGTTGTAGACACATTGTACTCACCTGGAAGCTCCAGCTTGTAGGCATTGTCATTGATCTTTTCTGAAACTCGGAATGGTCCATCTCCCCTTGGTGCAAGCTTGAATTTCTTTGCGTGGGGAAATGCTCCTGTCTCATGTGTAGCCACACCCAGTCTGTGGCTCAAACGTAATCTCCTTACACCCTTTGTTAGCCTTGGCCTTGTACACCTCAGACTTCTTTTCTAAGCTCTCTTTTACTTGTTGATGAAGTTTCTTCACAAACGTGGCTTTGGTCTCTGCATCTGGACTTAAATAGATAGCTTGCGGTAGTGTAATAAGATCTAAAGGGGTAAGAGGATTGAATCCATACACAACTTCAAAAGGAGAGTGGTTAGTAGCAGAGTGTTTGGCATGGTTATAAGAAAATTCAATGAAAGGCAAACAACTCAACCAATTCTTAAGATTCTTACCAACCGTGGCTCTCAACAAGGTGGAGAGTGTGCGGTTTACTACCTCGGTTTGCCATCTGTTTGAGGATGGCAAGTTGTAGAGAATAAGAGCTCGGTGCCAAGATTCTTCCACAATGTCTTCCAGAAATGGCTTAGGAACTTTGTGTCACGATCAGAGACAATCATTCTTGGCACTCCATGTAAGCGCACAACCTCCTTAAAGAATAGATCAGCCGTTTGTGTCGCATCATTGGTCTTTTCACATGGTATGAAATGTGCCATCTTGGAGAACCTGTCTACTACTACAAAAATGGAATCTTTGTGGTGTATCTTAGGCAAGCCTAGAACAAAGTCAATAGAAATGTCCACCCATGGTGCGTTAGGAATTGGTAAAGGCATGTATAAACCATTATGATGTAACTTGGATTTGGCTTTGAGACATGTAACTCATTTGGCACATAGCTTCTCCACATCTCTTCTCATGTGCGGCCAATAAAAGTGCTCCATCAACACGCTCAAAGTTTTGTCTCTACCAAAGTGCCCCATCAAACCTCCACCGTGAGCCTCTCTTGTGATTAGTTCCCTCATGGAGCCTTGTGAAATGCACAATCGCTTCTCCTTGAACAGGAACCCATCTTATTGGTAGAAAACTCCAAATGCAGCTTTAGTAGTGTCTTTATAAAGCTCTTGCAAGTGTGGATCAGCTTCATATGCCTCCTTAATATGCTCAAATCCCATGATCTTAGCTTCCATGGTGGAGATGAGAATGTGATGCCTTGAAAGAGCATCGGCTACGACATTCTCCTTTCCCTTTTTGTACTTGATCACATATGGGAATGTCTCCACAAACTCCAGCCACCTAGCATGCATCTTCTTAAGTGTAGTTGTTGGGTCAAAATCCTCTCCTCGGAGATTGATGAGGCAAAAGGACGAAGCAAGCTCACAAAATGAGACCAAACGCCTACACGGGTCGAGCTCTTGGCATTCGGCCCGACAGATGAACTAAATGGGCTTTGACCATTTGTACTCTTTTACCTTATCCTTGGTTTTGTCCCAAAGGGTTTTACGGGAAAGGTTTTAACGAGGCAAATTGGTTCACTTTGTCTTAAACACATTCAGGAGCTAATTGGCTCACATGGAGGCTTACGAGTCATTCCGACCAAACGCCCGCCCGGGTCAAGCTCTTGGCATTCGACCCAGGGGATGAACTAAACTCTTTACAGGCTTCTCAAGATGAATCTCAGCATATTCTCTCAGCCCGGAGCAATTAACAAGCCAAGACGCAGGCTACGGCCGGATCTCACCTTCTCCGACCGGCCCTAACCGCCATTTCCCGACTATCGGGCTTCGGCCCAATAGTTTCCGGGGAAACATCACGCCATTTGAAGACGGACTTCGTGTTGCTCTGAACGTCTAAAAACATCGAGGAGTTTACTTAAAACAAACCGGAAGCAAGGCTTTTATCTAAAGAAAATCGGACCAAAAGATTAAAAGGACAAGCTGGGCCTAACGGGCCGGAACGGAAGGAAGACAAACGGATGGGCCACCACCATTAGGTCTGGCCGCCGGCTGGGAGAAGGGACTTTAAAACGTCCCACATTGCTTATAACAGTCTTTGAGACCCTAGACTCTCTAGTATAAATATAGACCCTTGTATTCACTTTCAAGGCATCCTAACTCAAATGCAAGAGCTTTTGAGATATAAGACAATAAGCTTTCTCGAATATTCTAGTACTTAGAGAATTATCAATAAAATCATTTTTCTCATCTTTTTACCTTTCTGCCCTTTGAGTTCTTGTTTATTAGAATTTTTGGATCCCCGCAAAATATAAATTTCGACAGTGTGAGTTTTGGCTCTC
The DNA here is from genome assembly GCA_010577795.1 of Isatis tinctoria. Classification (NCBI taxonomy): domain Eukaryota; kingdom Viridiplantae; phylum Streptophyta; class Magnoliopsida; order Brassicales; family Brassicaceae; genus Isatis; species Isatis tinctoria. Next base: position 8,537 of record VHIU01000035.1, read on the forward strand.
ACAATTTGGCGCCGTCTGTAGGGACGCGAAATATTCTTTATTCAAGAACAACAGGATACAGAGAGGAAGACCATGGCAGCCGAAAGAAGAACTGGCGATACCAGCAATCAGCAGACCGAAGGAGTAGCTGGAACCGGAACATCCGCAGCAGGAGGGACCGGACTCGGGAATCCCACCGCTGCATAACCTCGGTTCGGAATGTCGATCGGAGATCCCAGAACGACGGAAGTGGCGATCACTGGCTCAACCGGCCTAGCCGAAGATATCACAGCAATCGGCGACCTAAGGAACATGATAGCTGGGTTAGTAGAGCGACAAGACAGACGATAAAGAGAAACGACGCAGGAAATGACAACCATCCGCAAGCTGGCGCAAGGTTCCCAACCAAGAAGACGCCTCCGCTTCTCGCCGCTAGCAAGTACCCTCAGAGGGCAGAATCTCGGTGAGCAAACTCCCGTCAGGACAAGAATGGAACCATCAAAACCGCCTCCGTTACAACGGAAAAGCGCAATGAGACGTAGAGTCGAGCAGCCGATCTCAACGGTGACCAGTGGAGAGGTCACAGCAGAAGCGGACGGCCACGGCAAAGACGAGACAGACGAAGAAGAAAGAGGTCTTACTGAAGAAGAGGAGAACATACTCCTGGTGGATCAGCAAATAAGAGGCGAAGAGCGACAGAGAGAGAGAGAGGGCCGAGCAAACTGGTCCGCCAAACGGAGAAGAGAAATGGACGACCTACGCGCCCAATTGGAGCTAACGGCGAGCCAAATAAGAGAAATGAGATCTCAATTCCACAAGGCGACCAGTGCGGCTCCCGAGATCGACAGAGGAAACTCAGAAGATTCCCTTCACTTCTAGAATCACAAGCGTGAGACTCCCCGACCCCGGCAAACTCAAGATCCCGTTCTACGACGGAACGACGGATACGAAGGCGCATATGACGGCCTTCCATATCGCAATGAGTCGGACCAAATTCAACCCCGAGGAGAAAGGCGCTGGCTTCTGTCTCTTATTCGTCGAGCACTTAAAAAGAACAGCTTTATCATGGTTCTCACGGTTGGAAAGAGACTCGATCGACAACTTCGAGCAGCTATCCGCGGCCTTCTTAAAGCATTATTCGCTTTTCATAAGCCGCTCAACGTCCGACGCGGATCTCTACTCGTTAAGCGACAATGCCGCGATAAACGCCCTAAGGAAGTCTCTATGGTACGCTTCCAACTTCCGGAAAGAGATCACTATTAACCCCCCGGTTACCATCCAAGACGCTCTCTATCAAGCCTCGAACTTCGTGATTCACGAGGAGGACATGAAGGCATTGACCAAAAGGTATCAACCGCAGAAAACATCGAAAAATCCAGCACAGCCCGCGAATATCCCGACGGGAAGAAGAAGCAAACAAAGTAGCAGGGACGAAGAACCCAAAGCGAGCGGAGTGCACAACTAGCAGATAAACACAGGACACCCGTTCGATGGGCGTAGCAGAGGGTCGTCAAACACCTGGACCCGGATGGGCTACGACGGGAACGCTTACCAGAGGACACGCAACCATATACTGCAGGATGATCGGAAGAAGACTCGCAGCTAAGCTGCTAGCAGGGGAGCTTGGAAACGACATAACCCTGGAGAGTCTCGGAGTACCCGAAGAAGATACCGAAGCTCAGGCGGGATAACCTAACCAGGAGCGTCCCGAGAAGCCTCCAAAGGAGGCACCGAAACGAGGGAGAAGGCCGAATGGGGATGACCAAACCAGGAACCGGAGAAGGATCCACATGATAATCGGGGGATCCTAATACTGCAAAGATACAGAAGAGGAGACAAGGAGTCAAATCCGCGATCCCCGATTACCGGGAGTGATGACCGGATCGCTTTCACCGAGGAGGATGCCGAAGGACTCGATCAGCCCCACGACGATCCCTTGGTCGTAGAACTATACATTAACGACCACGACGTGTCAAGGGTATTGATCGACACCAGAAGTTCGGTAGATGTCATATTCCGGGAGACACTCCGAAGAATGAACATGGACCTATTAGAAGTGAAGCCAAATCCTAGATCACTCACTGGATTTTCCGGGGAAGTCACTATGACCGATAGGACGATCCAACTCCCGGTCCACGCTGGCGGAATCACGAAGGTCGTAAATTTTGCGGTGGCTAATCATCCCGCAATCTACAACGTTATCATGGAAACCCCGGGGATCAAATCGATGCGAGCAATCCCGTCGACGTACCATCTTTGTCTGAAGTTCCCGACTCCTAGCGGAATCAAGACTATCTGAGGAAACCAAAAAGAAGCCCGGATGTGTTTCCTTGCGGAACATAAACTCCGTAATCCGACCGTCCAGCAAAGAGAAACCCTGAAACGAAAGAAAGAAGCAGAAGACACAAACGCGGGAAAGAAGACAAGCAGAACAGACTTGTTCGAGAGAACGGAGCTTGTACCCACAGAAGATAAAGGCGAGCCGCAAGAAGAAACAGCCACTGCCAAAAAGGGGATTTCCGAGACTTGATCCCTTCTCACAAAGGATACGTAGGCAGCTCGCTTAAAAAACGAGTTCAGTTACCCCCTCCATAAAAAGGGGGGGGGGGGGGGGGGGGGGGAGGGAGTGAGTCCGTATATACATACTCCCGAAGAAATTCTTGCAAAACGGGTAAAAAGGTCGAAACCTAGCACCTTAAAATCCCAAATTCAAACTTCTCAAACGAGATCATCAGTTGCTGGCCACAACGAGACTTCTTTGTTCGAGAACTCGCCTCTCGGCACACATCGCCTCTCGGCACATATCGCTTCTCGTTAAACCTCGGCTCTCAGCACACATCGCCTCTCGGCACAAATCGCCTCTCGGAACATATCGCCTCTCGGCACACACCGCCTCTTGGCATACGTATCAACCACCCGTTGCTGATCACAACAGTGTGACTTAAACCATGGTTCTTTCAACATCCCGCAATGGATAAACTTAACGCGCTATATAAATCTCCGAATAAACATCTGAACTACGTGACTTGACATCCTGTGATCCTGCAGGGAGCGTCGAAGACGATGTTCTGTTAAGCTTATCTTTAGGAGCATTTTGCATAGGCAAATAGTGTGAGGTGTAAACCGCAAAATAAGCTCGTAAACCCAGTAAATGCCTGACATGGAAAGCTGGTCTTGAACATCTCCGAACGCAGTACCAAACCGGCTCTGATACGAGATTCTAAATGCGTTCAGTCGAGAGAGGAATTTAAACGTGTAACTCCACGACACCAAAAAATGCAATAACTCGATCAATGCGGCCTCGTCTTCAAGCAAGCTACGTTCGGAACTGGTATGGTCGGATCACTGGAAAGAGGAACCAGCTGAGAAACGATCTTCTCCCGAACGTGACAATCATATCGTCGAACTGACTATCAGCCACCATCAAAGCGGACTTTCCATTTCAATAGCTTGGCATTTCTCGGTCTAAGTCAGGAAGTTCGTCACTCTGAAGCAACGTAATCAACTCGAGGTTTCCCGCAATCTGGGCTAAATCCACCTCACGGACCCTAGCTTCGGACAGCGAACCGAGAGTTCCTTTCAATTCTTCCAAGAAGACCGGAAGCTTAGCAGAACAAGCCTTGCAACCGTGAGCATTCACGCGAGGCCTGGCAGTCATGAGCTGGCCCGCCAAATCTTTCAGTTCTTCGGACTGGCGAGAAACCCTAGCCTCCAGGCGAATAGACATACACACGGCTCTGTCCTTTTCAACTTGCAGCTCCGGACCTGTCTCTCAAGCAACTTGATCTGCCGCGAACTCGACGACTCAAGAACTTCAAGTTCCTCTTCACCGAGCGAACACTCTCTTCGGCGCACTTGCGAACCCCGCAAATGGTGGCATCGTACGAGCCAATGATCCTGTTCACGGAGGATATGAACTACAAACGAAAAAAGGAACATCAGAAAAAAGAAATATCGAAGAAAAGGAAAAAGAAGGAAAAAAAGGAAAATTCACCTTCGATTCCTCGTATTTTTGGATTCCTCGATATCACCATATGGATAAGTGCCAGCCGCGGGTCTTCAACGTCCGTGGCCGGCGGCTGGGATAACTGCCAGCCGCCGGGTCTTCATGCGTCCATGGCCGGCGGCTGGGATAAGCGCCAGCCGCCGGGTCACTCCCAATCGATCTTCTTCTTGTCAACTTCTGCAACGATATCCTCAAACCTAGAAACTCTAGGAGCAAAGGGATCTCGAACTAGAGAGAGAAAAAATGAAAAATTGTGAGGAATGAAGTTATGAAGTTATGAGGCAAAGGAGTAAGGACTTCTTATAGAAAAAATTCACAAAAAGACGAAACGCTTACGTGGCAAACTCCACTCGGTCCTAACCGAGCCGCCGAAGTCGGGACCGACCGTGAGCGGGCTGCGCTTCACGTAGAAAAACTCGTGCCGCGAAGCTTTGCAATGCTGCCGAAGTCCGGAATAGAACCGCTTCACGTTCTTCCGAACATTGATCGAGCAGAAGAACTCTGACTTGGAAACCTTCCTCAACGAAAAGAAATTCCGTATGAGATCACCCTGATACGGCTACTGTGCCAGCCGCCCTCTTGGGAGCGTTCCTAGAGCCAGACGCCCTGTTCGAACCAGACGCCCTACTCCCAGCCGCCGGCTCGGGTCTGGTCTCATTCCCAGCCGCCGTCTCGGGAATGCTCTCATTCCCAGCCGCCGTCTCGGGTCTGTCCTCATTCCCAGCCGCCGTTCCGGGCTCCCATTGAGGAACATTAGCAAAACCAAGCGCCCCTTGAGCATTGTTCGGACCAGGCGCCCACTGAGGAACACCTTCGGGACCGTACGCTGCTTGCGGAATGGCAACTTCTCCAGCCGCCAGCAGGTCTTCCACAAGACCGCATCATCCTCCGCGGACATAAAATCGAACTCAAACTGATTATTCATTTTGGCATCAAGGTTGAGTTCGAAAGGAGAACCTCCTTCACCAGCCATTGCTAAAGAAGAAATTATCAAAGGAGAGACTTGAAGAAAAAAGCTTGAAAAGAAGTGAAGTGTATGAATGAAGCCACTCCTTTGATATAGTAAACATGGCACGAACTTCCATGGTGAACTATACTCTGACAAGACATCAAAGAGAAGCGGATGAACGGACAAACGGAAAACTCATTGCCTTCCCGTTTCAATCAATCCCGATAAAACTCTCACCTCGACGCTCCTTGCTCCAAACCACGGAAGCAAAGAGCTGGGGGGCTAACTGTTGGGGTCGAAATCCCCTCCTCGAAGATTGACGGAACGAGAAGTCAAGGTCGAGATCAAATCCCGAACATGGAACGAACAAGCTAAGGCAAACTGCCCACGATCCGTCCAAGACACGAACCGGCGGCTGGGATAAGTGCCAGCCGCCGGGTCTTCTCCGTCCGAGGCCGGCGGCTGGGATGAGTGCTAGCCACCGGGTCTTCAACGTCCGTGGCCGGCGGCTGGGATGAGTGCCAGCCGCCGGGTCTTCACGCACCTACGGCCGGCGGCTGGGATAAGTGCCAGCTGCCGGGTCTTCAACGTCCGTGGCCGGCGGCTGGGATAAGCGCCAGCCGCCGGGTCTTCCTCATCTAAGGCCGGCGGCTGGGATGAGTGCCAGCCGCCGGGTCTTCTTGATCCATCAACCGGCGGCTGGGATAAGGCCAGCCGCCGGGTCTTCATCACATGCCCACGATCATTTCTCAAGTCAAGACTCGCTATCCGATCATCGTCCAGTCGACGGACCGTCGAACATAACTCTATGCCCGGACCGACCCGAAGATCATCCAGTTGCTTGCTCTGACTCCAAAGACGTCCATAAACATTCCCCGAAGACCATGACGAACGTCCAGCCGTCCGTGGACCAGTCGCCGAGCAAACGAGCCAAAGGAACCGGCGGCTGGCCATCAATACCGAAACCGGCGGCTGGAAGTTCAAACAAAAACGGGCGGTTCAAATCTCAGAAGTCGTAAAACGCTCGGAACACTGTTCACGCGGGAAAAACCGTTGAAAAAACACTATTCATCCCGAGACAAAGTTAACCGAAGAATTGAATTGAGCTTAAACACTATTTACTGTTCATGGGTCACTATTCATCGGCGGGCCAGATTTGGGTCAGGATGCGCAGACAGATCACGGAAGACTCTCGGGCCGGAAATCGGGCCCAAAAAGCTTAGGTCGGCGGCTGGGAGCGAAGGACAAGGTCCCACATCGGAAATCTGAAGTCTTAGCCTCCTAGGATTGTCAGTATATATATGTGCGCTCATGTAAGGGTTAAATCCCATCCCAGATCCGAGTATTAGGAGTTTTTAGCAATTTAAGACTATTCAGCTTTTGCTAATTTCCCTTGTACTTTCGGAAATCATCAATAAAATCCCTCTTTTCATCTTTTTTGCATTTTCGGTCCTTTAGTTCTTTATAAATAGAATTTTCGAGCCCCCATTAAATATAAGTTTTGACAGCGTGAGTTTCGGCTCTCACAGTTTGGCGCCGTCTGTGGGGACGAGAAATATTCTTAACCCTAAGAACGAAAAGGATTCGGAACGAAGACAATGACCAGAAGAACCGACGATATCACCAACCAACCGGCCGCAGCCGCCACAGGAACAGCGGGAACAGGAATTCCCGCCATCAGCACATCGGCGGCCGCAGCCGCCACAGGAACAGCCGGAACATCCGCCGACGGAGCGATCGGGACAACCGGGACCTCCGCCAGTGCGCTCACCCGATTCGGAATGCCGACCGAGGACCCGATCATCACAGAAACAACCAACGCCGCCCCTGAGATTGCGGCAATCACCGAGCTGAGGAACATGATAGCCGAAATCGCGGAGCGGCAGAACAGGCAAGAGAGAGCGGCCGCACTAGAAAGAGCGGCTTCCCAGGAACCAGCACACGGCCTCCGGACTTTAGGAGCGAGACGCCTTGTCTTCACCCCGCGAGCGGATCCCTCGGGCCGTCAGAATCCCGATGAGCAGACTCCGGTCGGAACATGGAGAGAACCGTCGGCACCACCCCCGCTGTACCGGAAAAGCGCCACTGGGCGAACCGCTGAACGACCGACTTCCACGGTGACTAACGGTGAAAACCCGAGAGATGCAGCAGACAGAGCCGGCAGGGAAGCAAGCAAAACCGATGATGAAGCTGGAGATCTAGACGCAGACGAGGAAGAACTCCGCTGGATCGAAGAGCAGGAGAAGGTAGAACGGGAGACCTGAGCTAATCGGTCTGCTAGCCGAAGAGACGAGTTGGATGAGCTCCGTGTCCGCCTAGAACTCACCACGAGTCAGATGAAGGAGGTAAGGTCGCAAGTCCATAAAGCGACAAGTGCGGCCCCGGAGATTGATCGTGTCCTAGAGGAAACGCAAAAGATCCCGTTCACTTCAAGGATCACTAGCGTTAGACTTTCTGACCCGGGAAAAATCCGAATTCCCTTCTACGACGGGACGACTGATCCGAAGGCCCATATGACAGCCTTCAACATCGCTATGGGACGGGCTAGATTCAAACCCGAAGAGAGAGACGCGGGATGCTGCCTCCTCTTCGTGGAACATCTGAAAGGATCAGCCCTGTCATGGTTCTCAAGGCTAGACAGAGATTCAATCGACGGTTTTGAACAACTGTCAGCAGCCTTCCTGAAACACTACTCACTGTTCATAAGACAGTCGACATCCGACGCGGACCTCTACTCACTGTCGCAGGAGCCCGAAGAAATCCTCCGAGATTTCATCGAAAGGTTTAAGGTGATTGTCTCAAAAATTGACGGACTAAGCAACAGCGCCGCGATCAACGCCCTGAAGAAGTCCTTGCTGAAGACTTCGAACTTCCGAAAGGAGATTACCGTGAACCCACCAGTCACCATTCAAGATGCTCTCCACCGTGCTTCCAACTTCGTCATCTACGAGGAAGACATGAGGGTCCCAACCGGAAAGCACCAATCCTCAAAATTTGTCGCCAAAGGAACGGTGCAACCTTCTAACTTTCCAAACGAGAGAAGAAGTAGGCGAACCAGCCGAGACGAAGAACCCAACCCGGGTGGAGCGCATAACTACCAGATAAACACGGAGAAACCGTATAATGAGCGCAACAAGGGACCATGGAATACGTGGACTCGACCGGGATTCGACGAAAACGCCTTCTGTACCTTCCACAAGATAAAGGGCCACTCGACCGAAAACTGCAGGACCATCGAAAGGAGGCTCGCGGCAAAGCTGTTAGCCGGGGAGCTCGGAAACGGAGTGACCCTCGAGAGTCTCGGAGCTATCGAAGAAGATGCTGGCGCCCCGAACGGGCGACCTAACCAGGAAGTCCCGAAAGGCCCGACGAGGATACCCCCAAACGAGGAAGGATACCAAACGGAGACGACTCCGCCGCCAACCGAAGAAGGATCCACATGATCATCGGAGGATCTCAGTACTGCCGGGACATAGTGGTCTCGATAAAAGCGTTCCTGAGAAGAGGAGACAAGGAGTCAAAACCGCGGGAACCGATCACCGAAAACGATGATCGTATCGCCTTTTAAGAAAAAGACGCCGAAGGCCTTGACCAACCTCACGACGATCCATTGGTGGTAGAGTTGGATATCAACGACCATGACGTCTCACGAGTCTTGATCGACACCGGAAGTTCGGTGGACGTCATTTTTCGAGAGACACTTCAAAGGATGAAGGTGGATCCGTCAAGATAACGCCCAGTCCGAGATCGCTGACCGGATTCTCTGGCGAAGTCACAATGACGGATGGAACAATCCAGCTCCCGTTCGTGCCGGCGGAATCACGAAAATCGTTAACTTCGCGGTGGCAAACCACCCCGCAATTTATAACGTGATAATGGGGACTCCCTGGATCAATTCAATGCGAGTTATCCCATCGACTTACCATCTCTGCCTGAAGTTCCCGACACCAAACAGAATCAAGACCATTTGGGGAAATCAGAAGGAGGCACGGATCTGTTTTCTGGCAGAGCACAAGCTCCGGAATCCGACCATCCCGCAGAGAGGGAACCCGAAGAGGAAGAGTGAAGACAAAGTCCCCGAACTAGGAAAGAAAGTAAGCAGAACCGAACAGTTCGAGAAAACGGAGGTTCTGCCCACAGAAACAAACCAAGAAGAGACGAAAACTGCCTCAGAAACCGTCGAAGCTACAAATGACGGTTCCACAGCCGAGACTTAACCATCTTCCTACCCAAAAAAAAAAAAAAAAAAAAAAAAAAAAAAAACGGAACTACGGGTGACTTGATCCCTTTTCACGAAGGGTACGTAGGCAGCTCGCTTAAAAAACGAGTTCAGTTGCCTCTCTCTTTAAAAAAGGGGGGGAGTGGGTCCGTATATACATACTCCCAAATTTTCGCAAATTTTCGCAAACAAATCAAGGAGATGGACATTGGGACGTAGCATCTCATAACATATCCAAAGCTTAAAAAAAGTTTTCCGAAAACACCACTCCGGCGAACATCGAGACTTAGCATCTCGAAACTTATCCGGAAACCGAACGGATCCAGAAAAACCCGAGGAAAATGAACATTGAGACTTAGTATCTCATAGCACATCTTCAACTCAAACTTAAAATCAGATAAACATCGAGACTTAGCATCTCGTAACTTATCCATAACCACCAACCAATCAAGATATTTCTCCCAAATACTTAAGTCATCACCAACAAATCCGTCTGTTGCTGGCCACAACAAGACTATCTTTTTAAACCATGGTTCTTTCAACATCCCGCAGAGGATAAGACTAGCGCGCTATATAAATTTCCGGATTAACATTCGAAGAGCGTAACCTGTATCCCGCGATCCTGCAGGAAGCGCTCGAGACGATGTTCTGATTAGTTTACTTTCACCAGCACTACGCATAGGCAGATAGTGCGAAACACAAGGCACAAAGTAAACTCTTTAAACCCAGTAAGCGCCTGACATGGCACACTGGTCAAAGACATCTCGAGAACGCAGTATCAAACCGGCTCTGATACGAGATCTTAAAAGCGTTCAGTCAAAAGAGGGATCTGAACAAGCTCGGTTCCCTACGACGACAAAAACTGCATTAAACCCAGGGATATTCGCAAATACGAACTGGTCTAAAGTTCGAGTGTCCGGGACAACACTCCAACGCAATATCAATCAGCTCCAAAACGGGCCAGCCGCCCGTCCTCCGTAGAGAGACGGGTCAGCCGCCCTTCACTTTACAAAACGGGCCAGCCGCCCGTCCTCCGTAGAGAGACGGGTCAGCCGCCCTTCGTCCCGCAAAGATGCAAATCAACTCCGAAACGGGCCAGCCGCCCTTTATTCCGCCAAATGGGCCAGCCGCCCTTCACTCAACAAAATGGGCCAGCCGCCCTCTCGGGAAGAGAGACATGCCGGCCGCCCATCTTCTCCTTTATCAAGACTATAAAAGCGAAGCAAGCAAAGAGATCCATAACAACTAAAGGCAAAAGCTGATAGATAATAAATATCCATGAAAGGAGATATAAGCAACCAAGTTCGGTTAACAGAGCAAATACAATAAAAAGGGTCAGAAGACCCGAACACAACTGAGGCAGAAACAAAAAAAAAAACAAGGTCAAAGCCTAGTCATACTCGACGAGAGGGGTAGGAGCTCCGTAGTCCAAAGCCTCGGCATCCGGAGACTGGTACGGAGAGACGGGAGAATATACCAAGTGGCTCTCGAGAACGGCAGCAGCCCGATCGTAGGAGCCGGTCCAACCTCCTCCTTTGAGCCGCTCTAATGATGCCTCCAGCTCTCCTTCTTCCTCCTCGACCTTGGACTTCCCGGACTTAATGTCCCAAACTAGATCAAGGTTTGAGCTGACCTCATTCAAGGCAGTCTCGCCATATTTCGCCTGACGCATTGGCGCGAGAGCAGCCTTGGCTCCCTCGATATGGAGACGATACTTCTCCACCAAATCCCAGCGGCATTTCTTAAGCGCCAGCTCTTGCTTCCGCTCAGCCTCCGCGAGCGCCTTCTTAAGCTCCTTCTGAGATCTCCTCTCTACGTTCCGAAGCTTGACTTCTAGGGCTTTGATCTTCTTGTCCTTCTTCCGGGACTCTTTCTCCGAAGCTTCCAGGTCAACCTGGGTTGCATGAGCTCGGGTGGCGACCTGAATCGAAGAAAAGTAAATATCAGCAAAGACCAAACTGCGTCCAAACAAATCTAAAGGAAAAGAGAGTTACCATCATAAGGCCGGAGGACAGATCTCCGTAAGCCGCTGAACGATCAAACGGCGCAGCTGAGGCCGGAGCCAACGCTCCAAAGTAGTCCACAACCTTCACGGACTCAGCTGGATCGCCTCCCGCCGCCTTGCGGGCATCGAAGAGAAGACCATGATCAGACGCCTCGGCCACTTTGTCCTTTCTCGGACGGTCAGGGCTGTTGGAAGCTCTCTTCCTATTATCCACAACGACGGCACAAGCAGAACCCTGAGGAGCAGCAATCTGTTCCTCGGGCACGCCATGGAAATCAGGCCCAGGCGGGAGAACAAACCCGGACGCCGGATCAAACTCAACCGCCTCTCCAGACGGTCCAGCTTCGCCATACTTTTGCTGGCGGTACTTCCAAACACCCTCCATTCCGGGGTATGTCGCCATTGGATCAGCAAAGTCAGGACCTTTCGGAGGAGCGCGCCCTTCTAAAATATCCTTGCGTCCAGAAAACGGCGCCAGAGATCAGGACACTCCCAATCGATCTTCTTCTTGTCAACTTCTGCAACGATATCCTCAAACCCAGAAACTCTAGGAGCAAAGGGATCTCGAACTAGAGAGAGAAAAAATGAAAAATTGTGAGGAATGAAGTTATGAAGTTATGAGGCAAAGGAGTAAGGACTTCTTATAGAAAAAATTCACAAAAAGACGAAACGCTTACGTGGCAAACTCCACTCGGTCCTAACCGAGCCGCCGAAGTCGGGACCGACCGTGAGCGGGCTGCGCTTCACGTAGAAAAACTCGTGCCGCGAAGCTTTGCAATGCTGCCGAAGCCCGGAATAGAACCGCTTCACGTTCTTCCGAACATTGACCGAGCAGAAGAACTCTGACTTGGAAACCTTCCTCAACGAAAAGAAATTCCGTATGAGATCACCCTGATACGGCTACTGTGCCAGCAGCCCTCTTGGGTGCGTTCCTAGAGCCAGACGCCCTGTTCGAACCAGACGCCCTACTCCCGGCCGCCGGCTCGGGTCTGGTCTCATTCCCAGCCGCCGTCTCGGGAATGCTCTCATTCCCAGCCGCCGTCTCGGGTCTGTCCTCATTCCCAGCCGCCGTTCCGGGCTCCCATTGAGGAACATTAGCAAAACCAAGCGCCCCTTGAGCATTGTTCGGACCAGGCGCCCACTGAGGAACACCTTCGGGACCGTACGCTGCTTGCGGAATGGCATCTTCTCCAGCCGCCAGCAGGTCTTCCACAAGAACCGCATCATCCTCCGCGGACATAAAATCGAACTCAAACTGATTATTCATTTTGGCATCAAGGTTGAGTTCGAAAGGAGAACCTCCTTCACCAGCCATTGCTAAAGAAGAAATTATCAAAGGAGAGACTTGAAGAAAAAAGCTTGAAAAGAGAAGTGAAGTGTATGAATGAAGCCACTCCTTTGATATAGTAAACATGGCACGAACTTCCATGGTGAACTATACTCTGACAAGACATCAAAGAGAAGCGGATGAACGGACAAACGGAAAAACTCATTGCCTTCCCGTTTCAATCAATCCCGATAAAACTCTCACCTCGACGCTCCTTGCTCCAAACCACGGAAGCAAAGAGCTGGGGGGCTAACTGTTGGGGTCGAAATCCCCTCCTCGAAGATTGACGGAACGAGAAGTCAAGGTCGAGATCAAATCCCGAACATGGAACGAACAAGCTAAGGCAAACTGCCCACGATCCGTCCAAGACACGAACCGGCGGCTGGGATAAGTGCCAGCCGCCGGGTCTTCTCCATCCGAGGCCGGCGGCTGGGATGAGTGCTAGCCGCCGGGTCTTCAACGTCCGTGGCCGGCGGCTGGGATGAGTGCCAGCCGCCGGGTCTTCACGCACCTACGGCCGGCGGCTGGGATAAGAGCCAGCTGCCGGGTCTTCAACGTCCGTGGCCGGCGGCTGGGATAAGCGCCAGCCGCCGGGTCTTCCTCATCTAAGGCCGGCGGCTGGGATGAGTGCCAGCCGCCGGGTCTTCTTGATCCATCAACCGGCGGCTGGGATAAGGCCAGCCGCCGGGTCTTCATCACATGCCCACGATCATTTCTCAAGTCAAGACTCGCTATCCGATCATCGTCCAGTCGACCGACCGTCGAACATAACTCTATGCCCGGACCGACCCGAAGATCATCCAGTTGCTTGCTCTGACTCCAAAGACGTCCATAAACATTCCCCGAAAGACCATGACGAACGTCCAGCCGTCCGTGGACCAGTCGCCGAGCAAACGAGCCAAAGGAACCGGCGGCTGGCCATCAATACCGAAACCGGCGGCTGGAAGTTCAAACAAAAACTGGCGGTTCAAATCTCAGAAGTCGTAAAACGCTCGGAACACTGTTCACGCGGGAAAACCCGTTGAAAAAACACTATTCATCCCGAGACAAAGTTAACCGAAAAATTTAATTGAGCTTAAACCGAGATTCGGGTTACTATTCACCGGTTTACTGTTCATGGGTCACTATTCATCGGCGGGCCAGATTTGGGTCAGGATGCGCAGACAGATCACGGAAGACTCTCGGGCCGGAAATCGGGCCCAAAAAGCTTAGGTCGGCGGCTGGGAGCGAAGGACAAGGTCCCACATCGGAAATCTGAAGTCTTAGCCTCCTAGGATTGTCAGTATATATATGTGCGCTCATGTAAGGGTTAAATCCCATCCCATATCCGAGTATTAGGTGTTTTTAGCAATTTAAGACTATTCAGCTTTTGCTAATTTCCCTTGTACTTTCGGAAATCATCAATAAAATCCCTCTTTTCATCTTTTTTGCATTTTCGGTCCTTTATTTCTTTATAAATAGAATTTTCGAGCCCCCATTAAATATAAGTTTTGACAGTGTGAGTTTCGGCTCTCACAGGGGCTAACTGTTGGAGTCAAAATCCCCTCCTCGGAGATTGATGAAGCAAAAGGACGAAGCAATGGTTAAACATTTCATATCTTGGCAGCAAACCCACGAAATGAGACTAAACGCCTGCACGGGTCGAGCCCTTGGCATTCGGCCCGGCAGATGAACTAAATTGGCTGTGACCATTTGTTCTCTTTTTCCTTATCCTTGGTCTTGTCCCAATGGGTTTTCCGGGAAAGGTTTTAACGAGGCAAATTGGTTCACTTTTCTTAAACCCATTCAGGAGCTAATTGGCTCACATGGAGGCTTACGAGTCATTCCGACCAAACGCCCGCCCGGGTCAAGCTCTTAGCATTCGGCCCGGGGGATGAACTAAACTCTTTACAGGCTTCACAAGATGAATCTCTGCATATTCTCTCAGCCCGGAGCAATTAACAAGCCAAGACGCAGGCTATGGCCGGATCTCACATTCTCCGACCGACCCTAACCGCCATTTCCCGACTATCGGGCTTCGGCCCAATAGTTTCCGGGGAAACATCACGCCATTTAAAGACGGACTTCGCGTTGCTCTGAAAGTCTAAAAATATCGTGGAGTTTACTTAAAACAAACCGGAAGCAAGGCTTTTATCTAAAGAAAATCGGACCAAAAGATTAAAAGGACAAGCTGGGCCTAACGGGCCGGAACGGAAGGAAGACAAACGGATGGGCCACCGCCATTAGGTCTGGCCGCCGGCTGGGAGAAGGGACTTTAAAACGTCCCACATTGCTTATAACAGTCTTTGAGACCCTAGACTCTCTAGTATAAATATAGACCCTTGTATTCACTTTCAAGGCATCCTAACTCAAATGCAAGAGCTTTTGAGATATAAGACAATAAGCTTTCTCGAATATTCTAGTACTTAGAGAATTATCAATAAAATCATTTTTCTCATCTTTTTACTTTTTTGCCCTTTTGAGTTCTTGTTTATTAGAATTTTCGGATCCCCGCAAAATATAAATTTCGACAGTGTGAGTTTCGGCTCTCACAGTAGTCTGGCCTCTTAAATGCTTCAGTGTTTCGTGGTCAGTGTGGATTACAAACTCCTTGGACAGCAAGTAATGCTGCCATGTTTCCAACGATCTCACCAATGCGTAGAGCTCCTTATCATATGTTGGGTAGTTGAGGGTGGCGCCAGTTAGCTTCTCACTAAAGTATGCTACGGGCTTGCCTCCTTGTGTTAAGACTGCTCCTATCCCGGTACCTGATGCATCACATTCAATCTCCCTCCTTGTGTTAAGACTGCTCCTATCCCGGTACCTGATGCATCACATTCAATCTCAAAGGTTTTATCAAAGTTAGGGAGTACTAGAACCGGTGCTTGAGTTAAACTCTCTTTGAGCTTGTTGAATGTGGTTTCTTGGGCTGGCCCCCATGTGAATGCTGTATCCTTCTTGATCACAGACGTCAAGGGAGCGGCTATGGTGCTAAAATCCTTGACAAAAGCGCCTATAAAAACTAGCCAATCCATGAAAACTCATGACATGTCCAATTGTGGAAGGTGTGTGCCACTCTTGAATGGCTTTGATCTTCTCCTCATCCACCTTAAGACCCTGAGAACTCACAAAAAATCCTAAAAACACCAATTGATCCGTGCAGAAAATACACTTCTTAAGGTTCGCAAACAATCCTTCTCGCCTAAGTGTTTCTAGTACTTGTTCTAAATGGCTAACATGATCAGCTAAGCAATGGGTATAGATCAGGATATCATCAAAGTAAACTACCACAAATTTACAAATGTAAGCCCTTAAAACCTGGTTCATGAGTCGCATGAAGGTGCTTGGAGCATTAGTAAGTCCAAATGGCATTACAAGCCATTCATAAAGACCTTGCTTGGTCTTAAAGGCAGTCTTCCGTTCGTCTCCTTCCTTCAATCTGACCTGGTGGTATCCGCTTTTCAAGTCTACTTTGGAGAAGATGGTAGCTCCACTTAACTCATCCAGCATGTCATCCAGCCTTGAAATCAGATGGCTATACTTGATTGTGATGTTGTTTATGGCTCGGCAGTCTACACACATCCTCCAGGTACCATTTTTTATTGGTACTAGCAAAACAGGCACGACACAAGGGCTGAGACTCTCCCTGATGTAGCCTTTGGACATAAGCTTCTAAACTTGAGTTTCTAACTCTTTAGCTTCGTCCGGAACGAGATCAATCTGGTGTTCAATTCCCCTATTGGGTGGAAGCCCTGTGGAATCTCTTCAGGAAAAACGTCTTTGAACTTATCCAAGAGTTGGTTCATCTCGGTTGGCAGCTCTGATTGCTCTTCTGCACCTGAAAGATAACTTTCTCTAAAGACCATGAGTAATACCGGTTGTTTATGTTCGATATGTTTAAGAACAGTACTAGGAGAAACAAATAAACTAGTTTTACTTCAGCTTATGCCCCATATTTTCAATGCGAAAATGTCCAATTGACAGAAATGTTTAGTAAAATTATGTATTACAAAGACAATTGAGCTTCTCTTTTCACCTTGTTGGTGAGTTAAAATTCCTCTTTCTTGTCTTTAATATTCTTCCGTTATCATCATAAAACATTTATGATTGTCTCTATCGTGTGTGTATTAGTGTGTATATATATATATCGTTATATATACAAGTTATTGTTTTAATACTTAGAAAAAAAATTTAAAAATATATATGTGCGAAGTTATATACGATTGATTATAATGAATATTTACGATAAAACAGATTAATATGTTTTAATAAAGTTAATTTGGTAAACTTATCTTTAATCATTACAAAAAAATATTATTTTCTGAAGTTTTGTTGTGACATTTTATTATATCATTATTATATTTAATATAAGATAAAAATAATAGAAGCTTTAGTGTCTCTCTGGAGAGGACACCTCAGCACTGGAGAGGAGGACACGTGGATTGTCAAAAAGTTTATATTCCATTCCCCATCGTTACCATCGCACTTTCGTCTTCAAAATTTCGACTTCGACATTGAAGAAATCGAAACGTTTGAATCCAGAAACGCCCCTTAATCGGCTCTCAAATTTGGTCCCTTCGCATGCCTGTTTGCTTGTGTTCTCATTTTCTCTCTTTCAGATTCTGATTTGGCATCTCTCACTCCCTTGGAGGATGTTTGGGGAATCGAGACCGTACCTGGTCTGGTTGAGAGCGAGAGTGAGAGGGAAGGAGAGGAGAGGAGAGGAGAGGAGAGAGAGACGATGATGATTCGAAGAATCTCCGAGAGAGTTTATGGATTATCTAAGAACTGGATTCTCAAATCGTTGGCGTCCCGATTTCACGGCGAGTGGAGTCTCTCAATTCCTCCATCTCAACTATTCTCATTCCCGGTGCACATCAAAAGTTTTGTACTTTTCCTCTGTTGATTTGAAATCGAAAACCAAATTTCCATAGAAAAAATAAACATTGTTTTGTATTAATCATAGGATGCACTGGAATTGATGTAACTTATGACAGCACAATACCTCTGCCTCAGGTACATGTTACGTGGCGGTTTTTAAGCTATTAAAATTTCTCATATAAAGAGAATTGATTTGATCCGTAAATTGGAGATGGTATAGTATTGCAGTTTTCCATCGCTTGGTTTTTTATTGCAATATTTGTTGGTTACTTTTTTTCCTTTCAACGCTCTTAGGAAGCTCCGAAGGATCTGTGGAAACTTGTCTTTCCTGAAGAAGAGTTTCATGGATTGTTGTTATCTGAGTAGTAAGTACTGGATGCGCGGGTGTTCTAATCAGTCTTAAGACAAGCGAGAGATGAGAAAGCGTTTGATCAATGTATTGAGAAGCAAAGCACCTTTTATTCTTTATAGTTTTTTAAACTTCTTATCATCACTTCTCTGTGATGACGTTTGTTCGACAATGGTGATGAGTCTAATACACTTGATCCAAAGTTGTTGATTATATAGTTTGAAATCTCTACAGATGTGTGTGGTTTAGCTAGCTTATTTGTTTGATTTGAAAAAACAATCTGTACTAGGATGATAATAAAGTGATCCCTGCGTCATATCGGTGAAGAGAAATTTATCGAATATATTTAGTTCTGTTTAAATCAATATTTCAGGTAATGGACATGCTCCGTCCTCGCCTATGAGATGATTTTGGAAAATTTCTCGTGAAGTTGGCCTCATGTACTACTATTAGAGGAAGCAGCAGTCATCAGGTTCCCTCACACATTATCTCCATCTCAGTCACATATAAACTCATGGCTAAATATGTGAATTAATGTATATTCGAATGTGTGTTTGATCAGGGAATGCTCCAAAAATCTCAATGATTTGAGATTAATAGACAGGCAGACACATAAAAACTCAAATGGGTTGTTGTTGTTTTTTTGCGACAGCTGAATTAGATTTCGTATTCGTGCGTTGTAAACCTTCTTCTGTATGTTTACAATTATTACACTATATTAAGCGAGTCTCCAATATGGACATAGTCAATAATACTAACACAAAGGCCACATACAATAACCAATGGCCTAAGAATTCTCCTTGGTAAGGCATAAGGATCATTTAAACTTTTTCCACCTTCACTTCTAAGTTAGAAGTTCTAACTTTGTGACCACACGGTGTTGTAGTCTGACTTCCAATTTCATCTTAATCTTAACATATATTTTTCATGGAAAAGCAACGGTTCCATCTCTCCTCGACCATATAGTTACATAATGGAAGGTCTTTCTGTTACAAGGGAGGATTTGTGGAAGTTGAGATCATTCCATGGTACATTTATAGTCCTTGTCAATGGAATAGGATGCATTAGTGGTTATCAATGAATTAAAAGTTAGATATTTTCTGCGCGTAGCGCGGGTTCTCAACTAGTATATATAAAAGACATAGTTTAAAACAAAATTGCATAGAGTATTTTAAAATATTGCACCAGTACTGTATATAGGTATATTTTGTTACTAGTTGATTTCGTTGTTATTTTTACCGTTATGATGGCCATTACAGATGTGCCAATAGCGCTAGGGAAACCTGAAAAAAGGATAATGTACCACATATATATTGAATAGTACCTCCTCTTTCATAAAGGCTACCTGCGGTGCCTGACAGTTGTTGCGCTAGCATTAAACCAAGTCCGATCTGTAAAAGTAAAATCCATAAGAACGTTCATGAGAGATCATATAATAGCATCTGACAACCAAATATTATGATAATTACGCGAATGACAAAAAAAAAAAAAGCAATTGGAGATAAATTAGTTATATAGCAAATTAAGTAACTGACAATAAGACCAAATTAATGTTTCATTATCCTGATTTTGTTTTTTTATTGTTTAACTATTGTAGGTAGTAGTGAAGATACTAACTATTTTTCTTTGGATGATATGTTTTTTCGACATATTTAAAGGAGCTTCAATGATTTAAGATGTTTTTCTGATACTTATCAAATTTATTTTAAAGGAAAAATATAAAGACAGACAAATTAGCATGAAGTACTAAAACTCTTTTTGCAATAGTTTGTGTCGATTCTGTTTCACCAGTTTAATTAGCTAAAATTTAATAGTTTTTATTGTTGATGTTGTAAAAAAAAACTAGGGAAAGTTGTTTTAATATTCTTAAATATTTTGTAATTTGAAAACTAACACATGTTTTCAAAACTTTGTAAACTAACTTTTCTATTAAATAAAATAATTATTAATACCATAATCAACTTTAATATTTTATTATATATATACATCTAAAATAAAATATTTCAATAGTATATTATATTTTAGATATAATTTTTTCTAACTTATATCAAATTATCAAAAAATCAAGTAAACTTAAATTTTCTTTATTTATATTTTCAGATAATGTTATTACTAAACTATGTCATATAAGAGACAAAAAACAATGTCATATATAGGCCATGAATTTAAAAAAAAAAATTTATAACATCATATATTTAGAAATTCAGTTATGATAGAGTAAAATTAAAAAGCTTAAAAATATTAAATTTAATTAAGTAGCTAGAAATGATAACTTAAGTAATATCTGATATAAAAGTTACATTATATTTTTATAATTTCTTATTTCTAATACTGATTTTTTTTTAAATTGATGTTTTTTATTTTTATTTTTATAACTAAAATTTAGAAAACATTTAATAATATATTTTCTGTATTAATTGTAAATACTAAAAATGAATTTAAAATAATTTATAAGTTTGATGTAGTTATGGTATTTGGATGGTTTTAGATTCGAAAGTTAGTTTTCAAACTTTCAAAAAGAGGAGTTAGTTTTCAAAATATGTAAAAAATTTAGAATATTTTATCAAATTTACTCAAAAAACTACTATATATATAAATCATATTTTTTATATTTATATACCTTTTTAATGTAAACGTTTAATTTACCACATAACATCCTAATAAACAAAACTACACTTTATCAGAGACGAGCCTGAGAATAATGTGGCCCCAAGCATCAAATTTTATTTGCCTACTTAACAGTAATTATCCCCAAAAAAATGTAAACTATGGAATGCTATACACAAACTCGAGTTCGACCTTGTAACAAAAAGTTATAACCATTGGACTTAGTGGAGTTTTAGCAACAAAATTGGCCTATAAAATATATTTATATTCTGAAACTCGAAGCCATATCTGTACATTAAAACAGATATCGTCCAGAATTATTCAGGGCCAGCTCTGCACATTATATCCTAAATCTTAAGCCATATCTTCATAACAGTAACATAGTATGACAAAATATCATCCATCCACAACATTTAAGTGAAGTGTTAAATCCTCAAAAAATCGTTCAGAATTATTCAGAGAAATCCTTCTTATACTTACAGTTAACGGAAGAACATATCGCCTCTGAAACAGTTCCACAAATCCTGTTTCACCGCTTTGTTGGGAAAGTTCCATTGTGTCCTAGAATAAATAAGAAGGTTGAATAACAAAATTATTTAAACCACTCTCAACGTTTAGAAAATTTAATATTACGACGTCATCAGAAGTAAAATTAATCAAATTCGTTATATTACTCTAATTGTGTTAGCTTCATGTGAGATGTCCACGTCATGGCCTCTAAGGTGTTGTAGAGCAGCTCTGCATTCTTTATCACGACCAAGTTTTGCCTGTCATAATAAAAAAAAAAATTAAAAATGTCAGAAGCAATATCCAATATATTGTGCCAAAGATTCCTTAATAGTAATATCACCATTTTTACTGTTTAGAGACGGTTTTTTTTTTTCTCTTGTCAAATCACTATCACTGTTTAGTGACGGTTAAAAACAGAATTTAGAGCATCTCCATCGCCTGGGTTTTGAGAAGGGTATCTGAAACTAATAATAATAAAAAAATGAAAAAGTAGATAGAGAATGAGAGACGGTTTCTGATACCCATTAGCCAGCTGTCAAAATTTAAATGGTTTCTATCTTTTCAAAAAATAAAAATTTAACTAATTAATATAAATACATTAAAGTAATGATATTTTCTGTTTTAGATATTAGTGTTGGGTGTCTAGACGATGGAGATGGTCTTACAAAAGATACCAGCACTTTTCTTGAAAACGTAATATCTCAAAGTACATATTAACTAGAAATTGTAACTTAAAACATTATGGCTTCAATTCGACACATTTTAGGGGGGGGGGGGGGAAATTAAGGTGAATTTTTTGAAAGAATTGTTTTAAAAAAAAATTGAAACTACACAGTTCCTTAACTTTCATCATATATTGAGGAATGAATAAATAAATACTTTTCTTCCTAAATTTGATGAAGAACAAAAAAAAATCTTTTTTCAGAAAAAAATATCCATTTGATCAGATAAAATTTTATTCAATTTCTTTTATTTCTTATTTATTATGATGTCATCTATCAATCGAATCTTGTTTATATATAGTTGAAGTATATAAATGGAAGAGAAAAACATCATCAAAGTTCGAAATATAAATTAACCTTGAGTAACACAAGATGTATAGGAAGTTTAAGTTATACTATTTGAATACGTATTCATATTATGTTTTTTTTCCTTAAAAGAATTAGAGTTCATTTAGGTTTAAAAGATAATCATAAAAATGTTATAAGAGAAAATACGTAAAAACTAATTAAGAATTACTCATCATGCGCGAACCAGTTAAAGTTAACTTACCAGCCATCTTGGAGACTCAGGAATGAAGAATAGACAAACAACGTGAAGAACACACGGAACCAAACCTTAGATGACAACAAAAGATTCATTTAAATCGTCTTTAATTAATCCAACCCTTTTAATTATAAATCGTGCTAAAAACTTAATTGGATCTTACCTATGATTGATAGTATTCTCCAAGAAACAAAATTTCCAATGATGAAAAAAAGTGACATCTCACAATTTTGCATTAGCTGAAACAATTTTTAGAAAAATAAATTAATAAAATTCAAATTATAGATCTAATAGTGGTAAAAAAGAAATTCAGATTCATTTAAGAGGAACCTGATTAGCAAACACGAACTATCCTCGAATATGTTTTGGTGCTATTTCTGCGATATATATAGGAATCTATATACCAGAACAAAATATTAAGATTGATATATATAAATTTATTAATCAGAGATTTATCTTAAAATTAATGGATAATTAATTTATTACCACGTAGCTAAATATGCCAACGCCTATTCCAAGTAGGAATCTTCCACAGTCCAGCCACACTGCATCCTTTATTATAAATACCAACAAAAAATAATATATATATAAACATAATAGTCATAGAACTCTCCAGGGTATTATACTCATAATTTTTAATTTAACAAAAATGTAGTAAAATAATAACCGTATAATAACAAAACAGGCACAAACGAAAAGAGTAATTAATAAACCTTAGCCAGCGCGATACAGAGCCAGCCTGTTGTGCAGAAGACTTCACATAATAACATTGTCGGTTGTCCATTTATAATTGGAATAAAAAAACAAAACTATTGTTAGTATACATCGGTTTGGTATTTCTTAACCGGTCAACCAAATGTGTAGACGAGCTAGCTAAATTACTTACTCGTTTTCTTCCCAAAACGTCAGAAATTTTACCGCTAAACACTGCACCAATGAGTCCTCCTAATGTCAAAATTGACCCGAACATTAAGTACTGTAATTGTAAAATAAACAGAAAGTTAATTAGTTCGATATATAAGACAGATTTTGTAAATGACAATAGGTGGATTTCTCATTAGGTAATAAATAGAAATGGAACAAACTAAAAAATGTATGATATATGATTTTTTCACATATAATATTTTCTGGTAACAATTTTTTTTTTTACAGATTCGTAATATATTCTCTATGTTTCATAAAAAATGTCATTCTACTATTTTTCACACATAATAACAAAATTATTAAAAATTTCATTATACCTCTTATAAATACACTAGATTTCTCTTTTAATTAATACACTAATATAACAAAGTTAAAACTGGATTTTTATTGACAAGATTGCATTGTAAACACAGAATGACATTTTTTGTAAAACAAAAATAAAACTTAAAAATGACATCCGTTGTGGAACGAAAGAAGTATTAAATAGACTTCTAACAAAACCAAACCGCTAACTTTAAGCGTTATAAGCTCCTCTCTTTTTCTTTTTCTTTTTGCATTGAGTGCAAATACTTGCAAATGAATACTTCCAACATGAAACTCTAACTAATTTTTAGTTAACAAAACATTGTAACTAAATAAAAGTAAAATTAAGTTAAAAAAGTAAAATTAAGTTTATATATATGTATACTATATTAGACTTACTTCTGCAACGGAGAGAGATAAGTCATTTATAATTCCATGTTGGGCAACTGAAGAATAACCGATCTGCAAAATCGATATAGTTTCTTCCTTTTTTATTTTTTTTTATCGCAAAAAAGAAGAGAATGTTTCTTTGTACCAAGAACGTATAGGTTACTCACACCACAACCAACGCAGAAAGATCCAGTGTCGACGATAAAGGTGATAAGGCAAACAGAAGTTGTAACAGAACATTCAGCATCTTCGTTTTGATGTTTCTTCGCTTCTTAATGGGTTAACACTACAAGAAAACAAGGTCTTTTCCAACAAATGTTTCCAACAATCGGATTTTGTTGGAATTTTCCAATGAATATCCTACAAAATTACGTCAAATATTGTATTTGTTGGAAATTCATTGTAAATTTCCAACAAGTTTTAACTGTGGCAATTACATCAGATAATTTGTAGGAATATCATTGGAATTTTCCAACAAATATGATATTGTTGGAAATTCTTTATAAATTTCTCACAAATTTTAGTTGTGGCAATTACGTTGCAAAATTTGTAGGAATATCATAGGAATTTTCCAACAAATATTATATTGTTGGAAATTCTTTATAAATTTCCGACAAATTTTAGTTGTGGCAATTATGTTACAAAATTTGTAAGAATATCATTGGAATTTTTCAACAAATATTATATTGTTGGAAATTCTTTATAAATTTCCGACCAATTTTAGTTGTGGCAGTTACGTTGCAAAATTTGTAGGAATATCATTGGAATTTTCCAACAAATATGATATTGTTGGAAATTCTTTATAAATTTCTGACAAATTTTAGTTGTGGCAATTACGTTGCAAAATTTGTAGGAATATCATTGGATCTTTTCTACAAATATTATATTATAGGAAATTTTATATATATTTCCAACAAATTTTAGTTGTAGCAATTACATTGCAAAATTTGTAGGAATATCATTTGAAATTTCCAACAAATATTATATTATTTGAAATTCTTTATAAATTTCCGACAATTTTTAGTTGTGGCAAATACATTGCAAAATTTGTAGGAATATCATTGGAATTTTCCAACAATTATTATATTGTTGGTAATTAATTAAGTTGTAAATGTATATTGAAAATTTATTTCTCATGATTTTATAACAAATTATATGCTTTAAGTTTGCAAAAAACAAAAAGGAAAAGATAAAAAAAGAGAAAAGAATAAAAGAACAAAAGAACGAGAAAAAGAAAATGGAAAATGGAAAATAGTGAGAATAAGAAAGAAAAAGAAACCAGACAAAAAAAAGGAAAAATAGATGCTATCACATCGTCGTGAGGGAAAGAAGGAACTAAAGGAAGAAAAAAAAAAGATAATTAAGAGACAAAACAAAACGTGAACAAGTTAAGGAAAAACATGAGAAAAAAAATAAGGAGGAAAAAAAAGAAAAAACATATGAAACCGATTTGGAAAAAAAGGAAAAAAAAAGGAAAAACCCTATTTATAAATATTGTCGTCATCTTCTACCTTTCTCTCTCACCAGAAAAGTTTTATACCTTTCTCTAAACTAGTTACAATTCTCTGGGAAAAAATTGAAAATCGTTTTCAATGACAATCCCAAAAATCAAAAATCGTGATTGGATGTACAATCAGGTGGATGAAGGTACGGGAGAATTAACAAAAGAATATAAAGATGGTCTTCTTAGCTTTATGCAATTTGCTACAAATCAAGAGATTCCATTGAAGTGTGGTAAGATGTACTGTCCTTGTTCTTCCTGTGGTAATGAGAAATTCATTTTGGTAGATACTATTTGGAAGCATCTCTATTCAAAGGGATTTACGCCTGGATATTATATATGGTTTTCTCATGGGGAAGATTTTGAAACTTTAGCAAGTAGTAGTACCCAAAATAGAGACCATGGAAATCATGAGCTTGAACATGAAAATAATATTATGAACGAAGAGCAAGACAATACGCTTAGGGATCCAACCGGTATTATACAGATGGTGACAGACGCTTTTCGTGAGGTGACTAATCTCTTTGATCCTCTCTATTTATCTATATTTTTTTAGTTTTTTTTTTGTCAGATATTTCCATAGATATTTACTACTCCCTCTCTTTTTAATTGATAATTTTTTTAGAATTTTCACATAGATTAAGAAAAATTTAATATTTAACAATTAATGCATCAATTTTTGTAATATAAAAAATTTTCCATAATTTTAAACCAATATTTTTTAATTAATACAATAAGTATTCTTGAAGTTTACAATTTCTTATCATATATGTTTCAGTGTACACAAGCTCATGAAACCGAAAGTGTTGCTGAAGAACCAAACTCAAAAGCCAGGAAGTTTTTTGATATGCTAGATGCAGCGAAGAAACCGATTTATGATGGTTGTAAAGAAGGTCATTCACGTTTATCAGCTGCAACACGGATGATGAATATCAAAACAGAGTATAACTTGTCCGAGGATTGTGTTGATGCAATAGCTGAGTTTGTGAAGGATTTGTTGCCAGAACCAAATTTAGCACCCGGTTCATACTACGAAATACAAAAGTTGGTATCTTCACTTGGATTACCTTTCCAGATGATAGATGTTTGCATTGATAACTGCATGATATTTTGGGGAGAAAATGCAAATTTGGATGCCTGTAAATTTTGCCGGAAGCCACGATTTCAGGTTACGAGTGGGAGAAGTCGAGTACCATACAAGCGTATGTGGTATTTGCCAATAACGGATAGGTTGAAGAGGTTATACCAGTCTGAGCGCACAGCAGGTCCTATGAGATGGCATGCAGAACATTCTTCTGACGGGAAAATTTCGCATCCTTCTGATGCTGAAGCATGGAAACATTTCAACTCATTGTATGAAGATTTTGCAAATGAGCATAGGAACGTGTACTTGGGGTTGTGTACGGATGGATTTAGTCCATTCGGCAAGTCTGGACGCAAATACTCATTATGGCCAGTAATTCTCACACCTTACAACCTTCCTCCATCTCTGTGTATGAAACGAGAGTTTTTGTTCCTAACCGTTCTTGTTCCTGGACCTGAGCATCCTAGACGATCACTTGATGTATTCTTGCAGCCGTTGATTCATGAGTTACAAGCATTGTGGTATGAGGGTGTAGTTACATATGATGTTTCCCTACGGAATAATTTCTTAATGCACGCTGTTCTGATGTGGACGATCAGTGATTTTCCAGCGTACGGGATGCTATCCGGCTGGACAACGCATGGAAAGTTATCTTGTCCATATTGTCAAGATACTACCGATGCATTTCAGCTTAAGCATGGAAGAAAATCTTGTTGGTTCGATTGTCATCGACGGTTCTTACCAAAGAACCATCCATATAGACTAAGTAAGAAGATGTTCAGAAAGCAGAAAGTGGTGCGTGACGACCCCCCTCCGAAGTTGTCAGGACATGATATACTGACACAGTTCAGAGATTTTGGTGTAGATAAGACAACCGATGTTGGCGGTAATGGACATGTTCCTATTTGTGGGTATGGTCTTAACCATAATTGGCACAAAAAAGTATCTTCTGGAATTTACCATATTGGAAGGATCATATGCTAAGACATAATCTAGATGTGATGCATATTGAGAAGAACTTTTTTGACAACATCATGAATACAATCTTGGATGTGAAAGGCAAGACGAAGGATAGCTTAAAATCGAGATTGGACCTCCCTGATATATGCGAGCGCCCTGAGCTATATGTAATGGACAATGGAAAAGGCCCCGTTCCAATCTTTAGATTAGATGCAAATGGAAAAAAGCGTTCTTCGAATGGATTATCAATAGCGTTAAGTTTCCTGATGGTTATGCATCTAATCTCTCGCGTTGCGTAGACGATAATAGTGGCAGACTGTCTGGAATGAAGAGTCATGACTGTCATGTTTTTATGCAACATTTGCTTCCTTTCGCACTTGCAGAACTTTTACCAAAGAATGTTCATCATGCAATAGCCGGTATGTATAGTTTCTTAATTATTCTTTTACTATATTCATGTTTTCATAGTATTTCTTTTCCAAACATACTTAAAGGTTGACTAATAAAAAATTTTAAAATTACAGGGATAAGTGCTTTTTTCAGAGACCTTTGCTCAAGATCTCTCACAACTAATGGCATAGCTCTTTTGGAGGAGAACATTCCTGTCATATTGTGCAATTTAGAAAAAATATTTCCACCATCTTTTTTTGATGTTATGGAACATCTACCGATTCATCTTCCTCGAGAAGTGGTGCTTGGTGGACCAGTTCAGTACAGGTGGATGTATCCATTTGAAAGGTTCATGTTCCATCTAAAAAAGAAAGTGAAAAACCTGAGTAAGGTCGAGGGTTCTATTGTGGCACAGAGTATAAACGAAGAGACATCATATTTCTCTTCGTATTACTTCGCACCTACAGTTCAAACAAAAGCTAGAAAGCCAGGCCGATATGATGATGGTGGGGAGAAAGCTTCATACCACACTGATTTACCAAAAATATTTGCAGAAGTTGGGCGTCTTAGCGGAAAACGCCAGTCAGTTTGGTTGACGGAAGAAGAACGCAACCATGTACATAATTACATACTTCGTAACTGCGAAGACCTATTACCATTCGAGAGGTATATTCATTTTCTATGTATATTCACCTTGAGAAATTTCATATTTTTTTATGGTTTGTGTATATTATAGTAATTAACATAATAGGTAATTATGTCAGCATATTTGTCGAAAATATCAAGAGCTCATACCCACAGAAAAGCGATGACGAAATAGAAATCATGAAAGAAGAAGAATTTGCAAAGTGGCTAAAATACTATGTGAGTTGAAATCTTTTTTGTAATTTTTAATCTATTAACAGTAGATGGATAGTGCTAATAAGTGGCTAAACTGTTAATTAATATTCAGGTTAAATCAGTGTCTCCTAGTGACGAATCAGTTTCAACGTGGCTTCGAGAGTTAGTTGGAGGACCACTTTCAGAGACGATTTCAGCGCCAACATATTGCACCCGTGGATATGTATTTAAGAGAAAGACCGCCTCAAACAACAGACAGATCGTGAACCATGGAGTTGTTGTGCGTACGATGGATGCAGAATACTATGGCGTAATAGAAGACATTTTAGAGGTTGAATATCCTGGATTCATAAAATGTGTGCTTTTCAAGTGTCAGTGGTACGATCCGACAAGTGAGCGTGGTGTTCGGCTAACCAAATTTGGCGTTACGGAGATTAACTCGGCTAAAAAACTGAATAAGTATGATCCATTTATTCTTCCTTCCCAAGCCGATCAAGTGTGCTACATTCCATATCCTAGAACTAAACGCATTAATGATCCATGGATCACTGCTGCACAAATTAATCCAAGGGGAAGAGTAGATGGAGTGGCAGACCACGATCCAATGCAACAAAACTCTCCAGGCTTTATTGGTGTGGTTGAACATTCGGTGGACCACACTATATTGGTGGATGTTGAAAATCATGTAATTGATGATGTAGGCTTGGATAACAATGAGAGTGCTGGAGAATTTGACGACTCTGATGATTCAGGTCGTTCAAGCTACTCATCAGATTCCGATGATAATGAGTAGAACATATACCCGAGAAAGCATTACGGCCATATTCTACAGATAGAAACTCGCCGCTTTTATTTTATTCTTTTCTTTCTCAAGGTAAGCATTATGCGCTCCATATTCTATAGCAGGGAATGCATGTATTTTGATTTTACAATAGTATTGATTTATTACTTTTCATCTCGATTTGGTGCTTCATTCATCTTGATTTGGTGCTTTTATGGGTTTTACTGAAATCGCTTTTTTTTTTTAGCGATTTTTGACGAGCGAGGACGAAGGGGTTGTTTCGTTGTTGGTGTTGTGTGTTTTGGGAATTTAGGATTGTTTTCGTTATTGGGAATTCGTCATGGATACGAGCAGGAGAGCGGTGGAATCGTACTGGAGGTCGCGGATGATCGATGCGGTCACGTCTGACGAAGATAAGGTATCCCCTGTGTACAAGTTGGAAGAGATCTGCGACCTCCTTCGTTCTTCTCATGTCAGCATCGTCAAGGAGTTTTCGGAATTCATTTTGAAACGTCTTGATAACAAAAGGTATTTTTTTCTTTCAATTGCGTTCCTTTGTGAGATCGTTTGTCTCCATGAAGATTTTAATTTTGAATGTTGCATTTGGGGATTGGTTTAGTTGGCTGGTTGATGTCTCTATGGAGATTAGGATTTAGTTCTTTATTCGTTTGCTTATTGCTAGTCTAGTTGATTGGGAAACGTAGGATTATGTTATGCTGATTCTTGTTATTGTACACAGGCTCTTAGGCTTATAAAGTATGCTGTGGGAAAGTCAGGCTCAGAGTTTAGGAGAGAAATGCAAAACGAATGGCACCAGATTATACCAAACGATCTAAGGCCTTAGGAGCGGCGATATCTCCTTCGAGACCCGCTTTTAAACAGGAACCACAGCCTAGAAAACGAATGGCACCAGATTATACCAAAGTTTGTAATCCTACTGTTACTTCTTATAAGCATAAGAGACGAGTGGTACTCAAGGATGTGACTAACACTTTGGCAGAAAGTAATGTACAGACTGTTTGGATGGAAGCAATGTTAAGGTAACAATATCTTTTCTGTTTTATATTTTCCTTTTCTTTTGTTTCCTTTTTGGTTCAGTGTTAAGTAGGGATGAAGATCGACAGTGATAATCATCCAAAACTTTAGAGGGCTTTTGGTGTTTTGAATTGCGTTCTTGAACTCTCTAGCATGTAACGTGACAGACTAGCAAGCGAAAAGAGACTAAGCAATTAGCGATGGAAGTTTTGGTAGATGTGGATTCCCAAAAATCAAAACTAGCAGAAGATTTGTCAAATGTTAGGATGGTTGAATCCTTGGACGTCTCCTCTGCTACAAACTCCAAAGATGGACAAGCTTCTCATCAAAGTAAGCTTCTCATGAAAAATTTGACTATCCAAGTTTAATAACTGACTGTGGAGGAAAAAAATGCAAAAAGAGTTATTCAATAATAAATTGTTTTTTTACTTTTTTTATAAACAGTTTATAGAGTTAAATTATCTTATGAATCTTTAACATATTTTTTCTATAGTGTTATCATTTTATGATTTTTTAAAAATGCACAAGTTTTGAACTCGCTTATGGCAGTCCAAAACGGTGCATTAGTACTGGCTCTAACCCAATTGAAACAAAGTAATAGGGATAAAGAAACACATGAATCCTTTTAACTCTAGAGACATCACTGAGAACATCTCTAGAGCACACGTTCCTTATGAATCTACCAATATAAATGTACCATTTACAGACAACGTCAAATAAATATTAAAAGTGTATGACTTTGGACCAGTCCAAGACAATATAAAACACAAATTTCACCTAAATATATTTGTTTTTTTTTGCATTGAGTGCAAATACTTGCAAATAAATACTTGCAAATGAATACTTCCAACATGAAACTCTAACTAATTTTTAGTTAACAAAACATTGTAACTAAATAAAAGTAAAATTAAGTTAAAAAAGTAAAATTAAGTTTATATATATGTATACTATATTAGACTTACTTCTGCAACGGAGAGAGATAAGTCATTTATAATTCCATGTTGGGCAACTGAAGAATAACCGATCTGCAAAATCGATATAGTTTCTTCCTTTTTTTATTTTTTTTTATCGCAAAAAAAGAAGAGAATGTTTCTTTGTACCAAGAACGTATAGGTTACTCACACCACAACCAACGCAGAAAGATCCAGTGACGACGATAAAGGTGATAAGGCAAACAGAAGTTGTAACAGAACATTCAGCATCTTCGTTTTGATGTTTCTTCGCTTCTTGATGGGTTAATTAAATGTCTCTTTGATGATAAACCGGTCTCCAGAAAACCGTCGTCGTTTTGGTGTTTCCTTTCTCTTATGCTGAGACTCTTCCTGAGTAAACCAGTTTCCATGCTTTTTTGTCTCTCCATTATCACTCTTCTTCTGATGATCCAACTCTTTCTTGTTCCCGTAAGGAGATAAAGTTAAATGCGAAGGTAAGAGTCGCAGCAGAAGTTTTTTTTTTTTGTGACGAGAGTCACTTCAAGTTCTCTGAACATTTTTATAGGATTTGTGAATTGGACAGTGTAACAATTTTTTATACTTTTTTTTTCTGTTTATATTATATAGACTTAGCATCTCGTGGGTAATATTAATTAAAAATGGAGGGAAAATAAATCAAGTGAGACCAAAAAGCTGGCTATTATTTTAACGATGATATAGTAACATATTAATGGAATATGGATCGAAAATGTGCGACCCTGACCAAAGATTCTCTAATAAATTGTAATTAGGTAGACCCAATGTGTTAAAATAATATGAGCTTACTATACACTTTCAAACTTTCAGTTAACTAATTGGCAACAAATAATAGATTGGTCCAAGTCTTATATTTAATTTTCCATTTTATTATGAAAATTTTCACACATTCATTAAAGATTTAAGTACATGATTCAATAAACCCTACCTAATCCATAATATGCTCAATTGCCATTATTGTTTTTCTAGCCATAAGTCTTGACAAACTATCAATCTTGACCGGGCCATGCTCATTGTATTAAAAAATGGTGATTTTATAATATGCTTATTGTATCTTATATATAATTAGCTAAGCTCTTTCCACCATTGTGCACCACAGACCTGCCACGTGTGTCCTAATGTTTCGCACAGCAACGTAAAACGACGTCGTCTCCTATTTTTCACAGATGAGCTTACAGGTTTGAAGTTTTAGAATGCGTTTTGGGCCTATTTACAAGAAGCCCAAAAAAATTAACAAGGCCCATATGTGTTTCCAACGACCCCGAAATATCTCCATCCTTGCTCTCTTCTCCCCTTCCGATCTACATAGCCGTCTTTGGTCGAACCCTAAGTCAGTATTCCTCATCATGGAGGGCGAACCATCTTCCTAATTTATAACCGCCAATAAATCATTCACAACGCCTCCTTTAATTCCTATTATTTGTCTTTAATTTTGTTTGTACAACGTCCTTCTCCGCTTCCCTTAACCCAGTCGTTTCGTTCTTCTCTTACGCTTTTCCTACAAATAAGGTTCATTCAACGGCCGCAGTATGGAGGAGCAGTCGAGTTTCTTGAAGGAGCGGTTACCATTACCCCAAGGCCAACGCTCTTGGTGGTGAGGTCGGTTGAAAACACCATATAAGTACTCCTTAAGGTTTGAGTAAGATTTGATTTGCTAATTATCTAAATGTGATCGATTGATTTGCCATATTAAAATCTTTTCACGTATGGCATACGAGGCCTAAAATCGCCAGGCTGATTGCATTGATCTTTATAAGCAACTACAGAAGAGACTATATCTCTGGAGGAAATGGTTATCATATCCATGACCGATTCAAGCTACGATAGGTAAACAATAAATCTAGGGCAATTCTCAAAAATGACATACTTTCATGTTTTTGTCACAAAATAGCATATCAGGGTAAAAATGACAAAAATAGCATTCTTTAGAAAAGAAAAAGACTATTATACTTTTAATTCTCATTTGTTTCTTCTCAATATTGTAGCCCCAAAACCCCTAAAATCTAAACCCTAATTACTGATTTGTGAACCCAAACTCATTAGTGTAATACATTGAAAAATGATTAAAATGTGCTATTATTGATATTTTCATCTTAATATGCTATTTTTGTGAGAAAAACATGTAAGTGTGCTATTTGAGGGTATTCCTCGTAAATCTAATTTAAGCTTGCAGGTTTTGTTCACAAATGACTTCTAACGCATATCAATCACTTGAATTGGTCTTCGTGTTATGTGCACAGTGCACAATTGTGCGGTGACAAGGACACGGATAGCGACAGGCCAATGAATGAATCAACTTAAAATCAGCTCAACACGAGTGAAGACTTTCTACAAAACCCTTGGATTGGCTACCACCTGTAGGTATGGAGAAGAACCGAGTCTTTTGGCTTCTTTGACATTGTGGTTGGGTTTGGTTGGAGCAGCATTTTTGCTACAAAGATAAGTAAAAGAGAAGGAAAAACTATTTCATCGTAGGTTTGGTATTGTTTCACTGCTCTAATCACACTGA
>VHIU01000458.1:0-42093 GCA_010577795.1 Isatis tinctoria
ATCAATTAGCTGACACTCTCACGAAACCTCTGTCTGGGCCACGATTCAATGCTTTAAATCACAAGATTGGCATCACAAGAGTTCCTTCATCTTGAGGGGAGTGTAGAGGCTAATGTAATTAGAGGTCATTATTGTAATTAGTAAATCCCTGATGACTTCTGTACCTACTATATATTCTGTACAAACCCATCTAATGAATATCAAGCATTACATTCTTTAATTATATGTCTAACATTTTGTTTAATGCTGTAACTTAATTATAGGATGATGAGTTTTAGATGTGACTCGTCATCATCTATGATGAGTTTTAGATGTGACTCATCATCATCTATCTCGGGCGTCATTGTCGTTTATGTTAATTCAACTCACTGAGTTGGTTCAGTATGTACAGTTTAATTAGATTGAAGTTTTTCTAAATTGTTCATCATCCTTGTAATTAGATGTGTCGTTGTGTTGTTGTTGTTCCTTTTAAAAAGTTTAGAGAGAGACATGGAACAAAGTCAAGCTCAAATCCAACTCGGTGAGTTGACTCGGTAATTTTTGAATAATTTTTTTCAAATCCTTCTTATTCTTTATCATGATTTTTGATACAGTTATATTGGATGAAGCCATACATATTATGAGAAAGAGATGAAAAAGATGAAAGAGATACACTATTTGGGAGAAGAAGAAAAATGTGTTGTGGATATATAGGTACAAGTTCACAGATAGGATAGGTATAGTTAAACAGCCTAAAATTTGTATGTAGACTACGCGGGTGTTATCATATTAAAATTTTTAGCACAGTACACCAAACAATGTTTCATCATTTGCCTAAATAAGCAAATTATTTTGTATATACACTGCAAATACTCTTTTATATACACAAAAACTATTTTAATTAGCTAAACAGCACTACAAGAAAAACGTGTATTAATAGCATCGGTAAAACGCTATCGTATCATACGATAGCGTGTAAGAAAACGCTATGTCATCGACCGCGATAAAAAGTCTAGACCTTTAGATAGCGGTTTTATGGAATGCTATGATATCTATTTTTAAGACAGCGTTTATTTGTTGCAATAGATTCGTTTTTAACAGCGTTTGTTTTGTATCATGAAAACCTCAATAATAGCATTAATAAAATGTCATCGTAATATTATATATAGCATTCGATACATGTTATCAATTCTGGTCGATTCACATAATTTAATTATTAATTTTTACCTAAATTCTGATCAATAATAATTTATAATAAAATTTCAATTGCGAAATTATTAATAATTGAATACAAAATTACATTAATTTAGAAGAAAGTTTACAAAATCTAAATTATGAATCCATCTTCATACAAAATACCAAATTCATCTCATAAGTTAAGAAAAGTTCATAAGCAAATACTGAAAAAACTTCCCCTTCTGCTCCTTACTCTCTACGACCATACTTGCTTCTTGATGACTCTCCTTGTTCTTGATTGGTTCTCATTTTAGCTGAGTTGCGTGCTTCCATTTCTCTTCTTGCTTCCTTTTCCATTCTTCTAATGGCTATGCGGTAGCTTGGGTCAATGTCTTCATAGTCTTAGTCAATGCGGATCAAGTATCCCATAGCTCTCCGGTACTCTACTCGTGTAATCTCCACGACGTCATCATCTGCTTCTTCTTGCTGCTGTTGGTTAAGCTGCGCTTCTTGTTGCTTCTGTTGGTGAAGCTGTGCTTCTGGTTTTGGCATGAGTGGTGGTATGATTCCATATGCAGAGAGTCCGAGCACGATTGGTTTCATTTCTGAATCATAAAAGTAAAGGAAAACTGAGATTAATAAATCTGAAACCATATAAAAAAAAAGTGAATTACTTGATATATTACCTCAATATGAAACCATGAATCTAACCTTGACAATATCAAAAAAAGTAAAAATCTAAGTTTCAGAACTGAACTGCAGAAGTTGAAGGAGAGAGTAATGGAAATATCTAACCTTGACAATAAGGATGTCCTTTGAGAAATCTCGAAGGTTATCTGAGAAAATAACAGTAGAAATTCAAGTGAAGATGATAATCCATCGAAATTTTGTATGAGAAAAGAAGTTGAGATTTTACCTCTTTTCCGTCGCTGCTTCTGTCGTTGAAAACGAATCAGCTTACGGCTTAGATCTAAAAAAGAAAACGAAACGGTTTCTGAAACCCTAATTACACATACGGCGATGGAAGAGTAGGAGATTTAAAGAGTGATAGAGACAGACAAGATGAAAAGATTTATGCACTCACCAGACGAATATGAAGATCTCAACAATCTGGAGTGCCTTCGATCTGTAGAGAGAGAGCATCGATAAAACCTAAGGGAGCCAGAGCAAAGACATAAAATCTAAGGGAGCGATAGAGAGAGAGCTTCGATAAGATTGGTTTAGTTTTATATAAGGCCCAAGAAAATCTATAAGGCCCTCTACTTTTAATCGTTTTTCTAAAGTGTTTTGGCTAAATTTGTGAGTTAAGTTTTGGTTTACACAAGCTTAACTGAAATTAAAATAGAGTTTTATAACACAAGCACAACTGAAGTTTTTAAAGAAAATATGAGTTTTGGTCTTAACACAAGCATAACTGAAAATAGAGTACTAGTACATTGGCATAAAACAACACCATTAAAAATATTAATCCGAACACACTCAGATCCTAATATAGCAACAACATCACAGGAAAACAACTTTATCGTTAGGCCATGCCACGGTTGATCCCATTGCATCAGAAACCAATTATATCTCTGAGTTTGGCTTCCACACCTCTGCATTTGCAATCTTAACAACTTCCACCAATATCTTGCTTGCATTTGGACCCAATGGAACGAAATGAACTCTATCTTCCGGATTGTTGGATAAAAATTTACCTTCTGCAATGATTTCACCAGAGTTATTTACATCTACCAGCAGACATTTATTCTGTCCACTCGATTTGCTGTTTGTCAAGCTATCACTTGATGCCATCTCAATTGTTCACTTGATCCCATCTCAGTATCGAGACATTTTATTTTTTCCTGAGACAAAAAGTACATTGTTCATAATACGCATAATGAACCTTTCTTAAATTGCTCTTTCATTACTTACAATAGTATCGGCATATTCAGGTCTCACAGGTGTCCCATCTGCATGAGTGTGTCCTGCTACCCAAATTTGACTCCTAGTCACCTTTGAAGGATCGACACTCTTCTTCTTCTACAAGAGACATATGGAGCTTAACTACATAATCAACCATAAAACTACACAATAAAATCTATTAAATAGTCATACCATCTCTTGCGCTAAGCGAGTCATTCCTTTCCTGCTGGTGGTGTGTGGAATCTGTGCTTTCCTCAGCTTTCTAAATCGTTCACTTTGATTCTACAAAGGCAAACCAGAAATAATTGGTTCTCAATCTCTAAAATAAATAATGTCCATAACCATTCAAAAGTAAAGGGAACCTGAGCCTCTTCGGTCATCTTATTTTTCACCCAATTTCTCCAAACTGTCTGAGACTGGATGTTGCTAGGTTTCAAACCCGGTATCTCAGCCCTGGTTGCTTTTTTAACTTCAGTCAGAAGCCTGAATTTAGAAGCACGCCACAGGGTACCCATGTGCTTGAAAACAGCATCTTTTTTCCATTCATCATCAATATTGAACCTTGCCTGTATATATAGCACAGAAATATACATTTGTATAAGTATCAACATCACACTTAAAAGAAATGTTTAACTTAACTGAGAATACCTGAATTTCATGCCACATTCTTTGTTTCGTTGGCTCATCCACATGTCTCCAATCATCAACCACTACTGGTACATATTCCCTCACCAAAGGACCAAGGAAAGAGGAAAGTGACACTGAACCTTTTCCCACGGGCACGCCTAGTGATGTGAATTCAACATTAACCTTTTCATCAATATGTTTAGCAACTCCATGCATCTTTGTTGGCCCTCTTGTTTTCTTCTTCTTAGCAATAGGTTCATCAGCATCAAAATGCTTATGTGAATTACCATCTTGTTCATGTTGATTCAAGATCTCCTCTTCATCTGGAGAAACTTCTTTCTCAGTGACTACAGGATTTGCTTCGTTCTCAGCCTCTTCGGGACAAACTTGTGTCTCAGGCACATCAGGAGAAGCTTCATTCATATTCGCTTGCCTAGTGCGTCTCATGACCAAGTTTGGAGGAACTGGTTCAATACCTAGTTTACGTTGACTGCGTCTAGTAGTTCCAACTACTTGGTTCTTCATTCTGTAACACCTGCAACATAACTAACTTATCAACTTAGCCACACTAAAAGATGAACACAGCAATTGTCCTACTCTACCCAATGCCATATCAATCCATAACTACAACCCCTTCACAATTATCTCTAATGTAGAAACTTTCATCATCAGATGACTGGTTCCCCAAATCATCATTTTCAGGAACTGTTAACGGTGCTACAAACTCCTCTTCTGTTTCTAACTCATGGTAACCTCTTGGTGGTGCCCTCATAACCACAGACCACTGTGAAGCATCATCTGTTGAATAGAAGACTTGTTTTGCTTGCGACGCCAATATATAAGGATCATGTAGGTATGCAGATTGGTTTACGTTGAGGTTAACGAGTGTAAAACCGTCCTTTTCTTTTACACCGTTACCTTTGTTGGCCCACTTACACTTGAATAGTGGTATCTTGAACATGTGATAATCCAACATGATGATCTGTTGTATAACTCCGTAGTAAGCAACAATGTCAGCCATATGTCTGGTGTCTTTGGCACTTGATCTGCACATACTGAAGGCTTCGTAAGTGACACCACTATTCTGAGTCTTACGCATAACATCCTCAGTCTGAAAACGTTTCCCATTGATGACATAACCCTTATAAGTCTGAGCAGTATGTCTTGGTCCGAAAGCCAACCAATTTAGTTGTTCAGAATGTTCCTTGGAGTTATCAGCGGACTGATATCACAAATAAACACGAATTCCAGTTAATTTTGTTATAATAAACACTCAACAGATAAGAAAATAGAGTTTACCTTATCTTTCACCCAATCACAGAACTTGTTTCCATGCATTTTCCAAAGCAGAGTCTCGTTTCTTGAACATCTAACATCAGTAGTTTGCAATTCTTCTAAGTACATCCTATAACAAATTAGTATAATGTTATAAACGATTGCAAGTATGAATTAAAATATGCACTGTAGTGGTGAACTTACTCTACATATGGAGTCATCAATTCCATGTTCATCAGAACATATCTATGGGCTATGTCTCGCTCCTTATCAGTAAGAGTTATCTGGGGACCCTTATGCAGTGGACGGCCTTCAAGCACAGATGCACAAGTGTCGACATCTTCATTACGGGTAACTCTTTCTTGAACTGGAACAGAGTTACGTAAAAATTCTAAGCAGAATTCTATACATTCACCAGCCAAATATCCTTCAGCCATACACGCTTCAGGTCTTGCAAAGTTCTTCACATACGACTTTAGTGTTTTCATGTATCTGTGGGTAAGACACAAATCCGTTAGTCAAAAGAAGGAAGACATGAAATACACTGAACATGAGTGATTACCTTTCAAATGGGTACATCCATCTAAAATGCACAGGACCACCAAGTCTTGCTTCTCTTGCTAGATGTACCGGAAGGTGAAACATTATATCAAAAAGCGAAGGAGGAAAGTATCTCTCCAGTTGGCACAATGTCTCAACACACTCCACCTCTAAAGTGATCAGTTTCTCAGAATCTATAACACGCTGACAGAGTCTGCTAAAGAAGCTGCACAATCAAGTCACGGCAATTCTAGGTCCATCAGGGAGCAAGCCTCTAAGCGCAACCGGCAGAAGATTCTGAAGAAGGACATGGTGGTCATGAGACTTCAATCCACCAATCATGGGAGGATCCACAGAAACACAGTTGGCAATGTTTGCACAGTAGCCGTCAGGTCCTCTGAATAAACTTAGCCTCTTGCAGAAAACCTTTTTCTCATCTTTTGTAAGCCAATACGAAGCATGAGGTAGGTAAGTTCTTTTACCTACTTCCTGAATGTGTAACTTCTCTCTAATCCCCATATCTTCCAAGTCTTTCCGTGCTTTAACACCATCTTTTGACTTAGCACTTTGCATCAGAATTGCCAAGATTGCATCAGAGACGTTCTTCTCCACGTGCATAACATCAAGGTTATGCCGAACAGGCATATCCTAAAACCACAGACAAGTATGAAGGCTGAAATATGAGTGAAATGACAAAATAAAACAAAAAGGTACTTAAGTTAAAGTTCAGGTGAAAAATGCTTACCTTCCAGTAGGGCAAATCAAAGAGAATGGACCTTTTCTTCCATCTCCAATTATCACTATCTTCTTCGTATTCATCTTCTGAAA
The DNA here is from genome assembly GCA_010577795.1 of Isatis tinctoria. Taxonomy (NCBI): domain Eukaryota; kingdom Viridiplantae; phylum Streptophyta; class Magnoliopsida; order Brassicales; family Brassicaceae; genus Isatis; species Isatis tinctoria. The sequence continues at coordinate 6,331 of VHIU01000458.1, forward strand.
TATCCTCATCATCACACAAAGTTTTTCTTTTTCTCCTGCTTTGTTTCGGTAAAGGCTTGCCAAATTCATTTCTGAAATCTTTGAGCGCCTCAAATATTTCTGTGCCAATTTGAATTCTATGTGCTTTCCCTTCTTCAACCGTGTTGTCAAACCATTTCTTTCTTCTTCTACAAGGATGATCAGGTCTAAGTCTCTTTCTGTTACCCAAGTAGACATGCTTCCGACTAAATTTCAACCATTTGAAATGTGTATGTTTTCCACAGACGGTACATGCTTGTTTGCCTTTCACTTTACACCCAGCCAATGTACCTAATCCTGGATAATCAGTAATACTCCACATCAGCATTGCTTTAAGTGAAAATTTTTCCTTACTGAAGGAGTCAAACACCGCAATACCTTCATTCCACAGATCTTGTAGATCATCTACCAACGGTGCAAGATAGACATCGATGTCGTTGCTTGGTGCAGTTGGACCAGGTATCAATAGTGTCAAAAAAATATTCTCTGCCTTCATACACTTGGTTGGATGCATGTTATAGTTTACCAATAACACCGGCCATATGCTGTATTTTGAATTCTGAATCGAGAAAGGGTTCATGCCATCTGTGGAAAGACCTAGCCGGAGGTTTCTTGGTTCAGCTGCAAACTCAGGCCATTTATCATTAACATTGGCCCAAGTTATTGAATCCACCGGATGACGCATTGTACCATCTGAACTAGCACCATTGATATGCCAACGCACCTCTTCCGCTATCCTCTTCGATCTAAACATGCGCCTGAATCTTTCTTTGATTGGAAAATAATGTAATACCTTTGCTGGAATCCCCTTCTTTTCTACACCACTATGTTTATCCATTTCCCATCGCGAAGCATTACATCTTGGGCAGCTTTGTAAATCTTTGTATTGCTTCCGATATAAGATGCAGTCGTTCTTGCAAGCGTGAATCATGTCGTAACCAAAACCAAACATCTTCAAGAATCTTTTCATCTCATCTGTGGAGCTAGGAAGCACATTGTCTATGGGAAGCATGTCATGAACTAAGGTCAACAGCTGATCGAAAAAGTTTTCTGACATCCCGCTCTTCACTTTAATGCGGTAAAGTCCCATAATAGCAGAGACCTTAGTGTAGTTGCGACAACTGGAGTATAATGGAGTTTCAGCATCTTGTAGCTTCTTCTTAAACTCTACTTCTTCATTGCAATCAACCCCATCGGCTTGATCTTCCTTATGTGGCTCTGAATATTCTTCACCATCGAAGAATGCTGTTCTAATCAGATCATAAGCTTCATTGTCGTAGCTCGGACCATCACTTGATTTGTCAGTCTTTACATCACCATGTAGACTCCAACACGAATTCCTCTTGTATCTCTGATCCATACCCCTAATCACTAAGTGATCCTCCACTGTATTCACAGGTTGATGGCATAAATTGCGGCAATCAATGCAGGGGCATAGCATCTCAGTAGGATTACCCAATCTCCCTGATGATGCTTTAACAAAAGTAGATACCCCGTTCTGATACTCTATACTAGCCCTGAGATGCATAAAACATTGTGTACTTCAGTTTTTACTCACATAAAAAAACTTTTACTGTCAAAGCAATGAAGATGTCAACAAAAACCATACCTTGGATTCCAAACCCAACCCTTGTCCATGTTTAAACAACACCAAAACTCCAAGACCAGTTATACATACATAAAAGGTAATAACAAGCAAATAGATCAGGCACAGAAAAACGTCAAACAAACGCTCAAAGACCATACCATTCAACACAGAGTAAAGGAATGAGTGAAACACTCACCTGATAAATTAGTTTTCTCCTTTCACTTGCTAAAGCTCTCTGCAAAAAAAAAAAAACACAATTTCAAACGAAGGTCTCTGCAACATCGATTAATTCAACCCATACATCCTTAAAAATCGATTGCAATTAGAGTAACAGTGGCTTTAAAAACACAATTTCAAACTAAAATCTAACCAATTTCACATACCTGTGCATATATTCAAGTTGTAAATCGCCAAAGAAGCTGAGGATCCAAGTGGAGATTTCAGATTTCAGTCGGATTAGGGTTTTAGGTTACCAGAGATTGTGATAATTAGAGATTGAGAGTGAGGATTCAATTGGGTAATTGAGATCCGAGCTCAAGAACACATGCAAAGATTGCTGTCTCAGACAGAGAAAATTATGGGTTTCAACAGAAGAAAAAAAAAGCAGACTTGATTTTTTTGGGAGAATTTGGTACTTAGTTTTTTTCACAAAGGCGGGGAAAAAATTAAAGAAAAAAAAACAATCCCGCTCAAGGATATGATAGCGTTTTTTAACTTACACTGCTATCTAAACACAGGCGCGAAAACGAATTAACACCCGCCTTTGTCCGCCCATATTTTCTATTGCATTATTTTGGACAAACGCTATCTAAAATAAGCAGCTCAGTCATAGATAGCATTTTTAACCAAAACGCTATCTTCAACTGCTATCAATACTCAGTTTTCTTGTAGTGCAGATAACACTGTGTTGTACAATGTGTTAAAATTTTTAATGCGATTATACCCTCGACATTTACTTACACTGTTTCCTCTCTCTCTTCTTCTTCTCCTCCACCGGCGACACCGTTTCCTTTCTCTCTCTGTGTTTCGTCTCTCTCTTTCTTCTTCTTTTTCTCCACTGGCAACATTAATCCTGAGATAGAAGTTTTGTATTTGCTCACTTCTCTTCATCATGTTTGCTTATCTTCCTAAGGAATCTTTCTTCTCTAATTTAACACTTTCCTTACAGGTATTTCAATCTTAATCATTACACTATTTTTCTCCTCTTTTTCTACATAAAATTTTAATCTAAACTTGTAGCACTAGAGAAATCTAAGAACCCGATCGTCACGACCAAGCCAGTGAAAAGGTGTTTACGAATCAGAGCATGATCGCAATCGGAGCATGATCGTCACGGAAAAGACCAAGCCAGTGAAAATACCAAAAATTTAATTGGTTAACATTTTTTTGTCTCCATTAGCAAATATATTACCCCAATATAATTTTCCTAATTTTTATTTTATGTTTTCTATAAATCACCGTAATATTTAATGGTTTGGCAATTTGGTCCTTTGCACCACACCCTTTTCTGTATCACCTACTTAAAAAAACTATGGAATTCGCCTGGGCCTTGCGCAGGCAGTCATTTAAAAAAAAAGATTTCTTCAATCTCAATTTAAAAAATATCGATTATAGAAATTAGAACATAAAATCACATAAAACCGATGGTTACTAACTGAAAAAAATGTAAACAGTTGAGCATAGGATTAAAGATAGATATTCTAGAAAACTTCTTTGTATACAACATTCAACGTGCTATTCTTTGGTTTACCCTTCTCATCTGTTATCAAAATCTGGAGTCCTGCTCTTGTAGTCACTCTGGACACAGCAACATATAATTGACCGTGCGAGAACACATGCCTCGGCAAGAACAATCCAACCTTTTGCAGTGTCTGACCCTGACTCTTATTAATAGTCATGGCGAAAGCAAGAGCAACTGGAAATTGTCTATGCCTCATCCTGAATGGAAGACTCGTCTCTGGGGGTGTAACATACATCCTTGGTAGCAAAACCTTCTGACCAACTCTTCCACCTGTAATAAGTTTGGCCTCAATTACACGATTTGCTAACTGTGTCACAAGTAGTCTAGTACCATTGCACAATCCACCCTTGGGATCTATATTCCTAAGCAGCATGATCGGAGCACCGATCTTCAATTTCAGGTCGTGCTTTGGTAATGCAGATAGCTGAATATTACTTAGGTATTCTTGAGTGTACACAACGCCGTCATTGCTACTTGTATCTGAAGTATCAAAACTATCAGCACTGAGATACGAACGCTCCATACCTTGCAAAACCATAACGAAAATTGAGTACAACACTCTAAACAAAAAACAAAACAAATAGAACCACTTTTAAAATCTACCTGATACTTCAGATAACATATATTCATTTATCAAATCAATATCCTGGTTACTGGGACTCAGTATAGCCTGGCCCTGATAAAAATTTGATCAGGCTCTTTCGCATAGGAACACCCATAGACTTCCTTAACAATCTGATGCATCGGATCGTCGCAATCTGTGACCAATAAATCTTCGGGGATATCAATCTCCACCTCCCCATCATTAGGCTCGTTGATCTTTCCATTGCCCACGTCCAGTATCCAATCGGAAATTCCTTAAGTCCGTCAGCATCTCCTCCTGCAAGGCACATATTCGTCTTGAGTTCTCAAACCTTACAACTCGGCCATAAGCAAGACAAATTTAAACTCAACAACACAGTCTCGGTCCTATTGCCTCCAACGATTATCGGTAATATCTAACGGAAATCACTTCCAAAAACGATCACCTTACCACCAAAAACATCATCACAGTTGACTATATCTCTCATACTCCTATCTAAAGTCTTTAAGCAGTGCTTACTCATCATCGGAGCTTTGTCCCATATAATAAGCTGCGCTTCTCTAATTAATTCTGCTTGATGCGATCCTCCTTTTATCGAACATGTGGTCCGAAACAAACCCAGAGCGATGCACAGAGATCAGAGCAAATTTAGAAGAACCGATCAAGTCGGAGTTAATCGCCCTGTTAAATCAGAATGCAGGGTCGTTCGCGTGGGCGGCGAAGGACATGCCATGAACTCAACGTGGATCCAACGTTCAAACCGGTGAAGCAAAAAAGACGAAAACTCGGACCGGAGCGCGCCCAAGCCGTAAACGACGAAGTAGAAAGATTTCTCAAAGTCGGATCTATCATGGAGGTAAAGTATCCCGAAGAATGGAAATTGGCGAGTCTGCGTCGACTTCACAAAACTAAACAAAGCATGCCCGAAGGACAGCTTTCCGCTGCCGCACATCGATCGGCTGGTCGAAGCAATGACCGGGAACAAGCTGCTGTCGTTTATGGACGCGTTCTCTGGGTATAATCAGATCATGATGAACCCCGATGACCGAGAGAAAACCGCATTCATCACATACCGTGGGATTTATTGCTACAAGGTGTTGCCATTCTGATTGAAGAATGGTGGCGCAACGTACCAGAAGTTCGTCAACAAAATATTCGCTGAACACCTCGGGAAAACGATGGAGGTCTACATCGACGACATGCTGGTCAAATCCCTGGAGGAGACGGATCACGTAAAGCATTTGCGGGAATGCTTCGAACAACTTAACCGGCATAACATGAAGTAAAACCCTGCAAAGTGCAGGTTCAGAGTGGCATCCGGCGAATTCCTCGGATACCTAGTGACTCACCGAGGGATTGAAGCAAACCCGAAGTAATCAATGCATTGATCAAGATGGCTTCGCCAAAAACTAAAAGAGAAATCCAAAGACTAACCGGGCGGATCACGGCGCTGAACCGGTTCATCTCAAGGTCAACGGACAAATGTTTGCCTTTCTATGACACACTCAGGGGAAACAAAAAAGTTTGAGTGAACAGAGAAGTGCGAACAGGCGTTTCAAGAACTAAAGAAATACCTGGCAAGCTCGCCCGTACTTTCAAAGCCGGTCGTAGGAGAGCCGCTATTTTTATACACTGCGGTATCATCCACGGCAGTCAGCGGAGTGCTGATCAGAGAAGATCGCGACGAGCAGAAGCCGATCTTTTATGTGAGCCAAACTCTGGCGGATGCCGAGACCCGATACCCATTAATGGAGAAGGCAGCTTTAGTGGTAGTGATGTCCGCCCGAAAGTTACTGCCCTATTTCCAATCACACACGATCATAATACTCACCACCTTCCCGCTCATAACGATCCTGCATAGTCCCAGTCAGTCGGGACGGTTGGCTAAATGGGCGGTGGAGTTGAGCGAGTACGGTATCGAATACCGGAGCAGAACCTGCGCCAAATCTCAAGTATTAGCTGATTTCTTGAATGAACTCCCGATCACAGGCGTCAAAGAGCCGACCCTCGACTCGGTCTGGACTCTTCACGTAGACGGATCGTCTTCAAGACAAGGCTCCGGAGTAGGAGTGCGTTTAACATCACCTACCGGGAAATCCTGGAGCAGTCATTCCGATTACTCTTCAACGCCTCTGATAATGAAGCAGAATACGAAGCATTGATCGCTGGTCTGAGACTCGCCCTCGGGCTCAAAATCCAGAACCTCCACGTGTTTTGCGATTCCTAGTTGGTGGCAAGCCAATTCAGCGGAGATTACGAAGCAAGGGACGATCGAATGGAGGCCTACCTAAGGATCGTCTAGGACCTCGCAAAGCGATTCAAAAAGTTTGAGCTTACGAGAATTCCTGAGGGGAAAATGCTCCGGCCGACGCGTTGGCGGCCCTAGCATCGACATCCGCTCCGAGAGAAAGACGAGTCATTCCCGTCGAATTCATAGAACAGCCAAGCATCGACTCGCCACAAGTTGCAAACCTTACACAACAACCAGAAGCTGAAGAGGAGGAAGAACCTCTGGAAGTAGAGTTAGCAACTGGCCCGACGGAAGAGTATGGCTGAGATCGCGAATGGATGGCCCCGATACGAGCGTACATCATGGACGGGGAAGTCCCGGCGAACAAGTGGGCCGCACGAAAGCTAAGGGACCAGGCAGCCCACTTCGTCCTTCTTGACAGTAATGTCTACAAATGGAGGATTTTTGGACCGTTAATGGTCTGCGTGGAAAAAGAAGAAGCGAGACGAATTATGGAAGAAATCCACGGCGGATATTGCAGAAATCATTCCGGAGGGAGAGCCCTTGCAATCAAAATCAAGCGGCACGGACACTATTGGCCGACCATGATAAAAGATTGTGAGAAGTTCTCCCTCAAGTGCGAGAAATGCCAGAGGCACGCACCAGTGATCCATCAGCCCGCAGAATTGCTATCGTCAATCTCAGCACCGTACCCGTTCATGAGGTGGTCGATGGACATCGTGGGATCAATGCATAACTCAAAGCAGAAGAGATTCTACTCGTCCTAACGAACTACTTCTCAAAGTGGGTCGAAGCAGATTCTTATGCGAGTATCAAGGGCGCCCAAGTGGAACATTTCGTGTGGAAAAACATCATATGCCGGCACGGAGTCCCTTATGAGATCGTCACCGATAACGGTTCTCAATTCATTTCCTCCATTTTCGAAGGATTTTGCGAGAGGTGGAAGATACGTCTGAGCAAGTCAATGCCAAGTTATCCGCAGGGTAACTGTCAGGCCGAAGCAGCCAACAAGACTATCATTGACGAGCTCAAGAAGCGTCTCGGAGAAAACAAAGAACTATCGGCGGACGAGCTCGAAGGAGTCTTGTGGTCCCACCGGACAACTCCAAGGCGAGCAACCGGAGAAACACCATTCGCACTGGTCTACGGTGCCGAATGCATTATACCAACGGAAGTAGATTTTCCCGGCGTCAGGCGAAGACTCTTGCCCGGACAGGAAGGCCTCAACCACCTGATGATGCTAAACGAACTGGAAATGATTAACGAAGACGAGATTAAGCGCTCATCCGCGTTCAAAACTACCAGCAAGCGCGGCAAAATATTACAACTCAAACGTGCGAAGCCGTAAATTCAAAGAAGGAGACCTCGTCCTCCGCAAAGTCTTCCAGAACACCGCAGAGCCAAACGCAGGAAAGCTAGGCGCAAAATGGGAAGGACCTACAAAGTAACGAAGGTGGTCCGCCCGGGAGCCTACGAGCTTGAAAACAAAGAAGGAAAGCCAATTCCAAGAACATGGAACGCGATGCACCTTAAGAAATATTACCACTAGACGTTGTAAAATAGAACTACAAACTGGCTTGATCCCTACATTCGGGGTACGTAGGCAGCTCGCCCTCTGACGAGTTCAGCTATTTTCCTTTTTTAACTTTTAAGGGGAGAGTGGATCCGTATATGCATACTCCAACATTTTCAAAAAAAAAACAAAAATCGAGAGGATGAACATTGAGACTTAGGATCTTGAAGCCTATTCGGAATCTGAACGGAATTCCGCTAGAACAATATCGCACGTTGCTAAACACGACAAAACTTCATCATTTCGAAAAACCGCCCTCGGTGTACATAAAAATCCGCCTCTCGGCATACTTACAAGCGTGTGTTGCTGATCACAACGGGACGACTTATTAACCATTGTTCTTTCAACATCCCGAAGCGGGTAAAAGTAGCGCGCTATACAAATTTCCGGACTAACATCCGAAAGGCGTAACCTGACATCCCGCGAACCTGCAGGAAGCGTTAAAGACGATGTTCTATTTAGTTCATCTTTACTGACGCTTCGCATAGGCAAATAGTGTAAAGCGTAAGTCACGAAGTGAACTCGCCAAACCCAGTAAACGCCAACATGGAAAGCTGGTCTTAGACATCTCATAACGAAGTACCAAACCGGCCTTGATATGAGATCATAAACTCGTTCAAAAACTAGTAGCTAAATCAAACTCTAAACCCAGCAACTAACTTCGCTGGTCGAATAGCACGAAGGGGACTTCTCCCGAACACTTGGATCTGGGTGCCCGGTCTAGCACCCCGATCAATCTGACTTAAACCGAAACAAACAAACGAACCAAATCACTACGATAAGGGCCAGCCGCCAAATCTCCTTAAAAGGATGGGCCAGCCGCCCAATCTCCCTAAAGGGATGGGCCAGACGCCCAATCTCCTCAAAAAGATGGGCCAGCCGCCCAACCTCCTTCAGCTCCTTCAGCTCAAAAAGATGGGCCAGAAGTCCACTTCCTGGGTTCTTGCTTCAGATAAAGATCCAAGAGTTTACTTCAGCTCGCTCAGGAAATTGCGGAATTTTGCAACGGAAGCTTTGCGGCCGTCCGCGTAGGCCCGTTGCACCTTCGAACTGCCCGAAACCTTCACGTTGGTCAGCTGATCCTTCAAAGTCTGTAATTCCTTAGCATGACGCGGATCCTTGGCCTCTTGGCGGGTCTTGAACTGCACCGCCTCGGCCTTTTCCGTGTGCAACAAAGCAAGCTCCTTCTCGAGCCTCCTCATCACGTTTACGAATCCCGCGGATGGAAGCATCATATGTGCTGATGCACTTGTTCACAGAAGACATGAACTGTGAAAAAGGAAAAAAAAAAAGAGTCAGCATTTAAAAAAAATTAGAGAGAGACAAAAAAGGAAAGACCAAGGAGAGACAGACATTCATCCCACTCAAGGCCATGTCCTCATACTTAGGCTCATCCAGGCTGTCACAAGGAGGAAACCTGAAACTAGCGCCGTGATCACCGAAAAACTCCTAGCAGACTGACGACGATTCTTACAAACCGTCTCAGGAGAAGCAAGTCCTGGCGAAGGACCCAACGCCGAGTCTCAAGTGAAAAACCTTTCGCACCATTGTCGTCAGGGCAACCCGCCTGTTTTTGCGCAGCAAGTCGTCTTCCCCGCTCAGACCGTAGACGACTCTGCCGACCGCCGTCCGAGCTTTAGGCGAACGCTTCGCGATACTTTGCGCTAAAATAACCTCCTTCTTCAAAGGAGTAACCACAACGGTGGATACGGCTAACTTGTCTGCGTGCTACTCTGGCGGAGGAATGGCTTGACTGCCGTCTGCCAATCCTAATCACGAAGGGCCAGCCGCCGCTTTATCCTTGTGATTCTTTCCAAGCTCATTCGTCTCTCCATGTTTTTTCCCGCTTTTCTCCATCTGTTTCCTCTCGCGAAAATACAGCCTACCTATGGTATTAGATTCAAAGAGACAGAAAGGACAATCAGCTTTCGAAAGAATTTGTGAGGAAAAAGGAGGAGGGGTGCATACATATACGGTCGGATGGCTCGATCCTAACTCAAGTGGGAATCGGATTTTTCCAAATCCGTGCCAGCCACCCGCGAATCTCTGATACGAAAAGGAAAGTTTTTTTTACAAAAAAAAGAGAAACTTTGTAAAAAAAAAAAGGGGGGGGGAAATCGTCCCGTTCCATAAATCCCGATATACACTCAACTCAAAAACTCATTGCTTTAGAATACGAAAGCAAAGAGCTGGGGGGCTAACTGTTGGGGTCAAAATCCCCTCCTCGGAGATTGATGAAACGAGGGTCCGAGATCTAGAACAAACGGATAGCACCCTGGATATCAAGTCCAGCCGCCCATGCTCCACATGGGAGCCAGCCGCACATTCATCCTTGCATCAGTGACGGGCGGCTCGCCCTTGTCCCGAGCATGGGTCGGCCGCCCAACCTTCTTCCATCAGTGATGGGCGGCTCACCCTTGTCTCGAGCATGGGTCGGCCGCCCAACCTGCTCATGTCAGTGACGGGCGGCCCACTCCCATCCCGGACATGGGTCGGCCGCCCGATCATCCTTCCATCAATGATGGGCGGCTCACACTTACCCCGAGCACGGGTCGGCCGCCCAGTCATCCTGTCATCCTCCTTTCCAGTACATTTCCTAGCTTGAATCAGTCCTAAGACTGAGCCTCTGCGCGTTCTGATCCTAAAATGCCCACGATCGTTGCCCGGCCACCCATGGACTGAAGACCAGCCGCCCACGGTCATTGGCTAGTCGCCCGTGCACACAAGACAGAAACCGGCGGCTGGACATCAACATTAAGAGCTGCGGCTGGAGATCTAAGGAAAAAACGGGCGGCTCGGTTTCTAAAGTCGTAAAACGTTCGGAACACTATTCGCGTGGGAAAACCATAAAAAACTGTTCATCCCGAAGAAAAGTCAACCGAAAAATCAATTCAAGCCCAATTGAGATCCGGTTTATTATTCGCGGATTACTGCACATCGATTATTGTTCATTAAAAAAGTAAATAAAAAATAGTAAAGGTGGGCTAGACTCGGATCAGGACATGCAGGTGGATCTCTGAAGATTTTGGGCCGGATTTCGAGCCCAAAAGTTTAGATCGGCGGCCGGAAGGAAAGAACTTTGTCCCACATCGTCCTGAAAGAGTTTTAGTCTCCTAGGTCCCCTAGTATAAATATAGATGCTTGTACTAGGGTGAGATCATCCAAAATCCGAGTATTAAGAGCTTTAGCATTATAAGACTTTTCAGCTTTTGCTAATTATCCTTGTACTTTCGGAAAAGTATCAATAAAATATTCTTTTTGTATTTTCGGTCCTTTAGTTCTTTTAAAATAGAATTTTCGAGCCCCCGTAAATTATAGGTTTTGACAGTGTGAGTTTCAGCTCTCACATATAGCGAGTATGGAATACAGAGTATACATATTATCCAGAGTTAAACTATAGTATTAGCAATGGGAAAAACACAAAACGTACGAAACAAACAAAAGCGGTTCAACATGTCGTATCTCTGAAAATATCAACGTTCACAAGCACAGGAAATCCAAAGACAGATACTCCGTGCCTTCGCCAATGGCAGTCGGGCTTAGATCAATAGACGGAGTCGTTTCGAGTATAAGTAATCATAACACCCTACAAAAAAAAAGCAAATCAGTATTAATACATTCATAAACTATTATACTATAAATAAAATCACGAGTACGTAAACTAAATCTAACTTACATTAGAGGCTCCGTACTCACGAAATTGCTCAATGATAAGACCATTACTCGTGACAATGTCAATCCCGAAAGATGCATTCTTACACGCTAAATTGGCTGGAGCGATATCAACCTTAAAAAGAAGCTCTTTCCCTAAAAGTCCACGTAGAGCAGCCGGCACAAAACTCTCACCATCCTAACATAAGACAAAACAAAATATTGAAATTCTATAAGACAGAAACCAAGATCACAAATCATCATGGCGATACTTTTACCTCTTCAAACTCATCAATTATCTCATCAACTGTTTGATCGAGGAGAAGAGCAGCAAACTCATCTGACAACAAAAACCTCGCTTCCGAACCAGAATCATCCCTCACCAATAACACCAATAAGAACTACTCACAAAAACGAACATAACTCACGAAATATGACCCCACCACTAAAAAACACTATTTTACGCATAGAAAAAACGAAACTGACTTCGCAGTCACGTCGTACACTTCCCCACCACACATTTCGCAATAATACAGTGTTGTTCCACAACCGCGAGAACACCCAGATTGACGAACCCTCACGCCACACACGTCACAATCAAAATAAAACCAGTAGTTGATATCATCAATCGATATCACGGTTGCAAGAGTCTTGATATCGCTTGTCAAGACGCGAAACTCATCCCATCCGAGATCTTTTGCCAAGATACGAAAAGTATAATCGAGAAAGAAATAAAGACACAATATGAGTAGACAAAAAAGAAATCTTTATTAACAAAGAAGAACAATCAAACACTGATATACTTATCATAAACATTGAATCTCTACATAAAAAAAATTCGAGGATTATGATTAAACCATAATTATGTAACACCCATCTCATCCTCACTCAAACACTGTGTGCTACTAACCACAACATATAACTCAAATACTAAATTCTATAAATAAAATCACGTCTAGATTTCCGGAAATCCATAAATAAACCTCATAATCAAAATATCTCGAATAATCGTAAAACAAAGTCTGAAATAAAATATGAAATAAAATACGAAATAAAAAACCGTGAAACCCAAATGTAGCACCGTTCCGGTAAGAGTCTACTACTCCTCAATCTCACCTGAAAGGAAAGAGAAAGGAGTGAGTAACAGGGGAGTCACTCAGTGAGGTAAGGGATGCGAATCACAGAAAACATAAATTTGATCAAAGCACGCCAAACACGGAAGATAGACTAAACATGCACAAGCACAGTACCTAAAGTACCCAACGAATAGCCAATGTCCTATTACCGGGTCCAGTGACCGACGACACCCTCCTCCCAGGAGGACAACTTATGGGATAATGCCCAATCACACCGCCCGTAGACGATTATCGACCTCTGAAGGTACTGGACAACAGGTCGACTACTCTGCCCAGCACCATCTCCTCATACAACACGCGAAGCAAGAACAGAAGTCCGTCTTTGTACCCCCGCAATCCCTAACAAATCTCAAACTCGACTAATCATAAACTCAAGCATGTATAAAAGAATCAATTAACAATTGAATGCACAATCAATAGGTTGAATCCTTTATATTCATAAGTCCAATTTACAAACAATCCTAAATAGACTCTAGCAGAGAAACGTAGCACATTTAATACTAAATTCCATCTATGGCGCTTATTGATGAAAGATACGAAAGTCTACGAAAATTCCTCACCTTAGCAAAAATGGAGTATATCTGCTTCCTCTGCGCTCCAGATGCTAAAACGGACGCTGAATCTGAAATCTGACGAAATTTCGAGTGAGAACAGCTTTCGAACGACGAAAAACGGTTATTGCTTCAAACTAGTCAAAGTCAACGGTCAACTGTCAAACCAGTCAAAGTCAATGGTCTGACCAGTCAAAGTCAAATGGAACCTAAACCGGATTTAACCGAACTGGACCAAAGTAAACCGGACTCAAATCGATTTAAACCGAGATTGACATAAACCATAACCAAATCGAATTGAAATTGATTTAAACTAATCAAACTGGACCGAACCGAACCAGACCAGGCTAAATCGGTCTATGAGCCAAACCGGTCTCAAACCGATTCAACCAACTCGGCCGAGTCGTCTCAGTGAGTCAACCCAGCGAGTCTGCCGAGTCGCGGCGGTGAGTCACGGTGGCGGCGAGGCTTATCGAAAAACTCACCGGCGGCGACGGCGGCGCGACGGAGATGGTGGTGCGTGAGGGTCACGCGCGGCTGGCTTCGGTGGTGCGTGAGGCGCGTGGGCGAGATGCGCCAATATTCTGATGGTGTGTGGCAGCCCGTGGCAGTGCATGCGGCGGAGCTATGGGCTGGGCTCCTCGGCGTTGACTCGTCTCGTCGTTTTGAATCCGATGGTGACCTTGGATTTTCAAGAAACACAACGGTTAGAGAGATATGATCGATTGAACACTCGGCCAATGAGAAACCATATCGGAAAAGCGTTTTCCGATTACCTGAGTCACAGATCGACGGTGGAGATGGTGGTCTACAAGGCTCTTGAGACAGATCGACGACTTTAACACTTGACGGCTCAGTTTCTGCAGAGTTTCGACGCAATTAGGTTTTTAGGAGACAAAAAGAAGGAGGCACAATCTATTTATAGGAAAAATACCTAAGGTCTCCTGATTGACAATTGGGCTTGGCTGGGCTTAAGGTATCGGATCGTTACAAAATACGGCTCAAAAACTCAAAAAAAAATTTAATAGCGACGGAGAAGAATTGAATGCTGATACATCTATTTAATATAAATATTGGATCTTCTACATCAAATTTCGAAAACTATGAATACACCGTAAATACTCCTCGAAACTCGTTTATATCTCCAAAAGCGTACGCGAGATCCCCACGTGCCACGAACATATCGTAATAGAATCCAAACCTGAAAAAAGAACAACAACAAACAAAGGAACGAAATAGTAAATACCAAACAAAAACAAAACAGAGGAAAAAAACTGAGATCACCTATAAATGCCAAAAACTGGGCCACGAAACACGACACTCACCAAAAACGAAAAACGAATACGTGACATGACTCCAACAATAATTGATTTGTAACTCGATGGTCCAATCCTAAACCAACATAAAAAAAAACAATTGGCAGTCAACAATTGTTCATCGTTATAAGTGTAAAACACAATAAACAGATGAAACAAACTACATATACTCAACAAAAAGCAAAAAAAAAACAAAAACAAAACAAAAACAAACATTACACTCTTATCTTGACACAAAAAGTATAACTGTGGCGAAATAAACAAAGACACAGATCGAGTATACAGGAAAGAAACGTATAATTAATTTTGGACGTACCAAAACCAAACCAAACATACAAAAGAAGATAAACAGCAAACAACGACCACTCACGATAGGAAATGCAAGACGTAAAACAACACAAACAAAACACAATACTACCAGAGGATAACTTACCAAGCAAGGCATACCGGCAAATTGAAAAAAACCTAGATTCTTGACATGCACGCAGGCGTCCGAGACCTTAGTAAGGGAGATAAACCTAAGCCCACAAAAAAAAGTCAGAAAACAACAACCATTCATCCAATGAATGCAATACATAAGATAAGACAACACAGAGAAAACATAGAATCCACCAATCAACACACGCTTATAAGAGAACTGGACATGCATAAAACTAAATCAATAAACAAACAACAGAAGATAGCTTACCAACCAAGGCATCCTCAGAAAATTAGAACCAGAACCAAACTAAACATACAAAAGAAGATAAACAGCAAACAACGATCATTCACGATAGGAAATGCAAGACGTAAAACAACACAAACAAAACATAAAACCATCAGAGGATAACTTAGCAAGCAAGGCATACCGGCAAATCGAAAAAACCTAGATTATTGACATGCACGCGGGTGCCTGAGACCTTAGTAAGGGAGATAAACCTAAGCCCAAAAAAAATGCAGTCAGCAAACAACAACCATTCATCCCAATGAATGCAATACATAAGACGACACAGAGAAAACATAGAATCCACCAATCAACACACGCTTACAAGGGAGCTTGACATGCATAAAACTAAACCAATAAACGAACAACAGAAGATAACTTACCAATCAAGGCATCCTCGGAAAATTAAAACCTAGCGTGATACCCACATACCAAACGCAATAAAAAGCGCCGCACGAGTCCAGCCAAAATACCAAACCGTAGTTTAACATGCTCATGAGTAGAGAGTACCAGCTTAAAGCACCATAATGTTAAACGAACGTACTTTCTTAGCTCCAATTCGCTTTAACCAAAACATCCTCTTTCAAGTCTAGCTCGAAAAATGCACCCGACGAAACAAACACATGCGATCAGTTACACGGCAAAACAAAAACAAACATACCTAACACAATAGTAGTATACTCTCCAATCACCCAGATCGAACTACAAGCAAAAAAAGCAACCAAACGCCAAACAACAAACCGCTCAAACACAAACGTCCAACTCTACCGACAATAGCCCTTGCATCATCGTCCACCGTCACGCTTGAACCATGCATCCTACGAAAACAAAACCACCCGATCAGTTTCACACAAAACGAAAAAACACCCCTACCAACACCACCTATGTTTCATACTCCACCACCCAGCCCGATTTCATGACACAAATCGCGACCAGCCGTCAGAAGAAACAAAACCATTACCATCAAAAATAACTCTCCATGAAGAGAAGGAAGAGAAGATCCACCGGTGTTCCCGAACCACATGTTTTTATTTCCGAAAACAAACTCCCTTCCTAGCTCGAAGATCACGATCCGTGGACCCTACAAAACAAAACCACAAGGTCAGACTCATACCAGAACAAATAGAACACACGAATAACAGCAGTATAAGGGCACCAAACACGCTACATCTAAGACCTAAACGCTAACAACGAACGACAACAACATGAAAAGACGTGCGAGGAGGTGATACCTAAAGCCGAAGAGGGTAAGCGTAGGTTTAATAAAATTATATCATTATTTAACGACCCGATAAATACAACCATGAGCTTATCTCTGACATATTATAAAAATTTAATCTGTACGATAACGATTAACTTTTTCGGATGAGACCACGGCATTATCATCGTTTTGTTTTATGTATATATATATATATATATATATATATATATATAATCGTTGTAAACGACACCGTTTTGTCTTTTTTATTTCCTTTCGATTTTCAGATAATTTTCGATCAATACAAAGCATTATTCTAATCCTTTTATTGCATTATTCAAATAAAAACACACACGAAATCAAATAGATAATCCCGGTGCTGGTTCCGTTTTGTTTTATTTTCCAAAATACGAATATTTATTTATAGCATTTAAAAATAGATCGTAATACTAACAATTTAATTTAAAGTTTAATATTAAGGTTTTTTTAGGCCAGTATAGTAATTTGATACCCCAACTTTCAACGTGAGACTTCCATTCCAAAAATTTACTTCGCAAATAATAGAATGATTTCTTTGTACCGTCTAATTAAAGAAATTCCTATGTATATACAGCTAATTATCCCATAAAAGAATATATCATGATAAAAGATTCGGAAAAAAACTATGACTAATCAGCTTCGTCCTCGACCTGTTTCAGTATGCAGTTTTTTTTAAAAAATGGATATGATAACGGCCGTGATTATGCTTATAAAGTTTAAATATTTATGGATTAAACCATTTTTGAGTGCAAATGATTGCATTGTTAGAAGGAACAGAATTTGAAGAATTTGACATTCCTCCAAAAAAATTACGATTTAATAATTAAAATAATAATAATAGAAAAAAAATTCATTAAATTATACAAAAAAAACTAATCTTAAAAAAAAAATCAAAGTCTTTCTCTACAATTTATGAGAATGATGTCTAGAACAAAACTATATCTTTATAATCCCATTTTACTAAAACAACTGAATTTTACTTAGAAAGTAATGGCCTAAAACAAAACTATATCTTTTATATCTTTATATCTTTATCTTTGTAATGGCTTGAATCCCTGAACGGTAGGAATCCAATTCCCTATATATTATTTGAGGATCCTTATTAAAGATTAATCTTTTATTCATATGTTTATTTCAAATTTGTCATGATGAGGTGTCAAAAAGATAGAGATTCTCAAACCACAAATATAAAAGGTCTTATATTACTAGATAAATTACATGTAATGCCATTATATCATTTTTCACTTATATTAACTATGACTATTACATAATACATACTACAATATATATATCATAAACTGTAATTATACATATTATGTATTAATTCATAAAATATAACTTTAATTATGTATTTGGTTAATATAATAAAATAGTTTTATAGTAATATATATATTTCATGTTTATTAAATAACTTTTACATGATAATAGTATATTATATTTCAGTGTAGATTTATTTTTTTAACTTATATTTATTTCATACAGTAATAATTATATCACTTCATAATAATTTATCTACAAAATATATATATATATTTATATTTTAATGCTTTATTTTTCAAATACAAAATATAATATATTTAACATAAAGCTTATAAATACTTTTACTTTATAGTATATTGTAAAATTATAATATAATAATAAACAGTAGATTATTTTTCATAAAAACAACTTAAAGGCAATTTTAATATATAAATCAAAATTACTAATTTATATCAACTTACCATGATTGTCAATAATAACTTTCATTGTATTTGAAAATAATTAAAATTTCCTAAAATAAACCAACATAAAAATATTTAATTTGCATTGATACCAATAATATGGTAATACATTGCCAGAACGATAAGTAGGGATATGCAGAACAAGCTAAGGGCATTGCAAAATAACAATCACGTTGACGATGAAGAAGCACTAAAAAGATGGATTCAAAAAACAGCACCAAGTGATATAATTTAAGATTTTATAATCTTTACTTCCATATTTGTAATATTTCATCTGAACTTCTCATGTTCGAAGTTATGCTCATGAGATTGTACTTTTTTTTATGTTGATATATAATTTTAACATTTCAACAAAAAAAATATGGTAGTAAAAATTATTTTGTTTCTAAATTTAACTAATAATGTAGATTAAAATAAATGACCACACTTTTATTAATATACAATTTTAAAAGATTATGAATATGTTGAAATGATATGATCTATATAAATCTGTAAAAATATTTATATAAATATTTACTCTACGCATGGCGCGGATTACTACCTAGTAGTATTGAAAAAGTGAAGTCCATATAAAGACAAATTAAACAAAGTCGTGAATACATTTGCTACCTCTAAATAAAATACCCGTACACGTAATCACGTATCACACGATTCACACCTAGGTGAAAATATAAACTTGATAATGATAGCCAATTAGCATGTGTCATCACATGCTCCCACGTCAACAAGCTTATTGTCGGTCCATTTAATTTAATAAAAAGATAAACCATCGTTTTCCAAGAAAAAAATCTACACGAAAAGTTCCTAATGGCGAAATATTCGAATATCTCCTAAACAACTACCATTACAAATTTATTTAAATACGGCCAAAAGAAAAGAAAAAAGGAAAAAAAAATCTCAACAAAGTTAATACGCTGTCGTTTTCGTCTTTCATTCATCTTTTTCCCTTAAATAACCGTCGGACTCGTCTTTCTCGCCTCCGCCGGCGAACAGTTCTCTCTCTCTACTCTCTCTCTCTACTTTCTCTCTCTCTCTCGTGGTCTAATTTCTGCCACAAAACCCTAATTTTCATAAACCCTAAATCTCTAATCTAGCTGCATTCTCCATTACAAGAGTCGAGAACACACAAGGGTTGACTCGTTAAATTGCTGTATAATTGTTAATTGCAATGATGGTGAATAATGGAAGAAACTAAAGGAATCTGTGATCCGGAGAATGGGAGTTCGAGTTACGGCGGAAAACCGCCGAATCCTCTCTCCTTCTCTTCTTCTTCTTCTTCCGCCGCCGCCTTATACAGGCAGAGCTTCGACGGCGATCGATTTCTCGCGCCGTGTAATAAAAAGTCGCTGGTTCGACATCCGTCTCTTGTAAGATTCCTTTCTTCCAAACTTGGTTTTGTCTAAATTCAACGGATTTAATTAAATGCGACCTTTAAATGTTTAATTAGTTGATTATTGTTATTAATTGGATTTTGCTAATCTGCTTGAAAGTTATTACATTTAAGAAATTGGAAATATTCCTTCTTTGGTTTTTTCCTTATTACCTAAGTAAAGGGTTGGTTTGTAAAACATTATTCGCAAAGTTAAGAAACCCTAGAGGATAGGTAATTGCCTTAATTCGATTCCTTCTCAACATATATATAAAACAACAGTTTCTGATTTTCTGACTTCTAAATTTTGGTAGGTGAAGACAAAGGTGTCAGATATAACTGTTGAGAACGAGTTTGGTTTAGAGAAGAACAAGTCCGATTTTGAGTTTGTTCCTGCTATGCGTTCTGGAGCTTGGTCTGATATCGGCTCGAGGTCGAGCATGGAAGATGCTTATCTATGCCTCGATAATCTCATGGATAGTTATGGTCTCAAGAGTTCTGAGGATGGGCCCAGTGCCTTTTACGGGGTATGTTGTTTCTTTCACATTTCTTGATTTTGTACGTTTAATTGTTGCCGTAATTGGAAACCAAACCGATATAGATGAGTTGATAGAGTTACTTTTTGGATTATAATGAAGTTGTGGAATCTCTTATACCCTTTTTGTTTATGTTAGGTGTTTGATGGACATGGTGGGAAGCATGCTGCTGAATTTGCGTGTCAACATATACCAAGGTACATCGTTGAGGATCAAGAGTTCCCTAGTGAAATCAATAAGGTGATTTCTTCAGCGTTTCTTCAAACAGACACTGCCTTCTCTGAGGCTTGTGCATTGGATGGGAGTCTTTCTTCTGGAACTACTGCTTTAGCAGCTGTTCTTACTGGAAGGTTTGTTGACTCAACTCTTATTATCTTTTCGTGACGTATAACCTAGTCTCTGAAACTCTAAAATGATTAGTAGCTAAGACTGCATAGGTTTGTTATCAATGTGCAACAAATAGTTCTGTGATCATCCTTTGAGGAAAATTCTTGTTCTGATCATCCTTTTATGTTACTCTCTGCCCGTATTGCTGATGCTATTACTGTTGTTATCGTCTAAGATTTATATTTCTAACTTTGGTTTAAGTTTGTATATCAATCCTCTGATACAAAGTTGTGGTCTTCTAGTTTTGTGGCATTGTTCATACTATGTTTGCTTCGGTGTTACAGGTCGTTGGTGGTGGCAAACGCTGGAGATTGTAGAGCAGTCTTGTCTCGTCAGGGCAAAGCCATTGAAATGTCAAAGGACCACAAACCCATGAGCTGCAAAGAGAGAAGACGCATCGAAGCATCTGGTGGATACGTATACGACGGCTATCTAAACGGGCAACTTAATGTGGCTCGTGCACTTGGGGACTTTCATATGGAAGGCATGAAGAAGAAGAAAGACGGTTCTAATGGTGGACCTCTCATTGCAGATCCTGAGCTCATTACAACTAAACTAACCGAAGAGGATGAGTTCCTCATAATGGGTTGCGATGGGGTTTGGGATGTGTTCATGAGCCAGAACGCTGTAGATTTCGCTAGAAGGAGACTACAAGAGCACAATGACCCAGTCATGTGTAGTAAAGAGTTGGTCGAGGAAGCTTTGAAGAGGAAGAGTGGGGATAATGTGACGGCCGTGGTTGTGTGTCTTCAGCCACAGCCGCCACCGAACTTGGTTGCACCGAGGTTGAGGGTTCAAAGGAGCTTCTCGGCCGAAGGTTTGAAAGATTTACAGAGCTTCTTGGATGACTTGGATTGCTAATTTGGGGGACATGAAGATGGTGACGAATGATTGATTCTCTGTTTTTGACTTTTTTTTTTTTTTGGTCTTTTGTTACGATTTATAGTATTGGTGGGTTTTTGGCGGGTTTGTTCTATTAAATTCTTCCAATTTGAGTAAGTTATACTCCATAAGGCGGCATAGAATAAATTCTTGCTTGGTAGGTTTTGTTTTTGTAATACTTCGCTTTATATGCTTTTGCATGATCATAATTCTATATCAGTCTCAATTTTTTTCCAATTCCCCTGATTATAAGTTTATAACTTATTATGGCATTTCACATAGAATTTAATAGGCTTCCATTGATAATCAATCATTCATTATGGGTGCAAATGGATATCAGAGGAATCATGGGTGGAATAGTATACTTTTTATTCCTCTAAATTTTTTTAAAATTGATAACAAATTTAGTTTCTTTCAGCAGAATTAGGACTGGAGTTGCAAATTTTTTAGTTGAAATTACCAAACAAGCACAATGCTCCGGACATGACTCATGAGGATGGTGACAAATGATCGGTTCTCTGAGTTTCTTTTTTGTCTTTCTGGAGGTTCTGTTATTTTATATTCTTGCAATTTGAGTAACTTATTCATCAAGCCATGCATACAATAATTTCTTGTTGTTCGGTAGAATATCGCTACTGTGAAATCACTGGAGGTAAGTGGGCGGCTTCTCCGTAATCAGTAAACCTTTATGAAATAATAATCTCTTTTCAACGCTTCATCTCCTTATCGACCATCCTTGGGACATGTAGTTCAACCACGCGGCTATGGGGAAACTCAAAAGTCTCTTGCACTTCAAAAGTTAATATCAGGGCTATACGAAACCTCTTGCTATTCCCAACCATTGTGTTTGTATATATACATCATGCGAGGCATTTTAGTTCCGCATACACAGACTACATAACTCCTCTTTTATCTTTTCATTATTTTACTTCCGATGGAGGAAACCTCAAAAAGCTTCAGTCTGAAACTTATCATTGATAAGAAGAAAAATAAAGTTATATTGGCTGAGGCTAGTAGTGATTTCGTTGATGTACTTTTCAGTCTTCTAACACTTCCGATGGGCACCATCGTGAGACTGCTTGAGAAGCATAAGAAGTCTCAGCCAGTGAGAGTAGGGTGTTTTAACAGCCTTTACAAAAGTGTTTCAGATATGGCTATCGATGATTTCGGGACTGAGGCTTGCAAGAGTATGTTGCTATATCCGAGGAGCACCAAGGAGGTCCTTTGCAGGAGGCTGAAGCTAAACATAGATGATACTGAGGCTACGAAGTTCTTCATGTGCCCGAACTTATCAAAGAAAGACTCCTGCTTTGGGTCGTACAGCAATTTTAACACCTCGAGGTGTAGTTGTGGTGATTTGATGGTCAAAGAGATTGATGTTTCGGATAAAATGCAGCTTGGTGGCCAAATTGAAAATGATGATCATGGAGTATTCGTTAGCTGCCGATCTTCTTCATACATTGTCACTGATGATCTGAATGTTATGTTCAACTCTCTTGGTGTTATTACGAATGTGCTCAATGGTCTAGGATATACAAACTTCAATCAGTTAACTGAAGTCAACCGTGATGTTGGTTATGAAGAGGTACTTTGATTTTCACTTTCCTGTGTTCATTCTTTTCTCATTGTTCGACATAAATCTCTTGGTATTTAATCTTATCCATATTCTAGGTGATGACTTTACTAGAATGTTTATTCACCTCGGAAGCTCCCTTAACATGCACATTCCTCAAAAATCAGTGCATGGCAAGTATGCCTAAGATGAATGCATTTTGGTACGCGATGCACAAGATGTCGTCCCCACCTGCGATACAAAATAGTAATGCAAATCCATGGATTGTAAAAGTGTTTGTTAGGAAGTTTGACCAGAAGGTTCTTTACGCACAAAGCAATGAAGACTTCATAAATGCCCTTCTAACATATTTGGTTGCCTCTCTTGAGTTTGCTTGGTCTTTCTCTAACCAATACACCGCTTTTGGGTGTATTAGAAATTTGCTCATGAGTAAATGTAGAAAAGCACCAGTTTCCAAGTCTATGGAGCTCCCTTGCTATTATAGCTGCAGTCAACTACATGCTCGTTTTTCCTACGTCTCCTGGCAACGGTATGATTGCTTGTTTCGTCGTCATGGTGTCTCTGTTCCAGTTCTAAGTTTCTCCCGGGATATCAATAGGTCTCAGCTTCCCCAAGGTCACGAAGTTAGGGCTGTGAGCTCCATTGATCCAAAAAGGGAGGCTAAAACTTCAACGTACAGTGGGTTTCTTAAGAGAGATACAAAGTTCATCGTGTCTGATGATCTTATTATAACTCCGATGAGGTCATCCACAACTATTGGCATGTTAAAGAACATTCAGATTGACTTCAATGAACTCGAGGAGCACACACTTAGCATTTCCAAAGCTGAGGTATCCTTGTTCTGTTGTTTCTTACTGTCGGTCCTTTAGAAGGTGTCATCACTAGAGCTGTTTTGATGTTTTTCATTCTTATCCTGTCGCAGGTAATCGACATTCTCAACGCCTCCTTCAGCTCTTCCTCGGCTTTAACCAATGGTCTCTTAAACTTACTCTTCAAGATAGGAAAGAACGAAGCCTGAATAAAGTTCCATCTTGTTGTGTGTATTTTTGTAACACCCGTCCCCTCGACACACGAGAACGGCGTGCCACTAACCACATCTCTAGGTCCAATACCCCACTCTACAGTGTCTCATAACCCAACTACCTCAATGCTATATGTACATGATAAAATACGGAGAAAACGTAAAAATCCCAAAGAAGCACCGTATCGTCAAAGCGTAAAAATACTTGTCCGTCTCACCTGAAAAACTGGAAAGGGAAGAAAGAGGGGTGAGTAACAGGGGAGTCACTCAGTGAGGTATGGGATGCTAATCACAGAAAACGTAATCTGACCATAGCACGCCATACATAGGAAATAGAATAAACATGCACAATCACGGTACCTAAAGTACCCAAAGAACAGTCAACGGTGTCCTAGGCCAGAGCTCGTGGCCAATCTTATGGGATAGTGCCCAACTACACCGCCCGTAGACGATTTATCGATCTGACTGGGATACCGAACAACCGGTCGACTAAGCGGTCGTACCCCGCCTCAAACAACATGCGTCGCAAGTACAGAGATAACGTCAATGTACCCCCGCAATCCCTAACGACCCACATGGTCAACTAATCCTAACTCTAACATGAATAAAATAATCAATTAACAATTTAATGCACAATGAATGGGTTAAATCATCTATTATTCCTAAGTCCGATTTACAAACAATCCTAAAAAGACTCTAGCATAGAAACGGAACACATTTAATACTAAATCCTATCTACGGCGCTTTTCGATGAAAAATACGATATTCTGCACAAAGCCCTCACCTTAGCAAAAATAGAGTATATCTGCTTCCTCTGCACTCCAGATGCTTAAACGGACGCTGAATCTGAAATCAGGACGAAATTTCGAGTGAGAACGGCTTTCGAACGGCGAAAAACGGTTAACGGGTCAAACCGGTCAAAGTCAACGGTCAACGGTCAGAAAGTCAACGGTCAACGGTCAACCCAGTCAAAGTCAACGGTCAACGGTCAACCCAGTCAAAGTCAACGGTCTGACCAGGTCAAGATCAAACTGTGATTAAACCGGATTAAACCGGATCGATCCAGACTAAACCGGACTCAATTGATTTAAACCAGAAATTGAACCAAACCGAATTGAATTGAATTAAACCGAACGAACCGAAATTGAACCGGCCGGTTAAGCCAAACAGGACTCAAACCGACGGCAGATCGCCGGTGAGTCTCCGGCGACCGGCGACGGCGAGTCGCGGCGGTTTCCGGCGATCGGCGACAGCGAGTCGCGGTGGTTTCCGGCGACCGGCGACGGCGAGTCGCGGCGGTTTCCGGCGACTGGCGGCGGCGCATCCAGCGGCGCGTGTACAGTACGCACGGATCTTCCATCGGCGATTGCGGGCGCGTCCGGTGGCGGTTCGGCACGATCTTGGTGTCTACGGACTCGTCTCGTCGTGCTGAATCCGGTGGTGGCCTTGGATTTTCGAGAAACGGAATGGTTAGAGAGTTATGCTCGATTTACGATCCGGCCAATAAGAAGCAAATCGGAAAACAGATTTTCCGGTATACCTGAGCCGGATGACGGTGGAGGAGAGAGCAACTGAGCTTCTTCTTCTCCTTCTTCTTCCTCTGCCTCTTCTCTCTCTCTCTCTCTCTCTATCTCTCTCTCTCTCCCTCTCGGTGAAACGATGATAAAAAGGGGGGGAAAGAAAATCAACTTATAAAACAAAAAGAGAAGAAGGTGGGGATTTGTTTAAGTGGTGGATGATTATGAGAGATGGTGGGTGTGTGTGAGTGGGGAGGGGGGTCGTTACAATTTTCTTTTGCGGTTATTCGATTTGCTACAATTATTTCTTGTTTCATCTTCAAGGCTTTCAAGACCTTATTTTCATTTTGATGTTCAATTCTATGTTCTTATTTTTGTGTGGCCTCTGTTAGGTTATTATATTAATGGTGTTTTCATTATCTTGTTTTTTTTTATAAAAAATTATTTCTTCTCCTCTTTTCTTTTATCTTTAACTTGGGGGCATTAAAAACAATTTAAAGAAAAAAGAACCTCAACAAAATCCCATCTTCAGTATTTACGAATATTCCTCCAGTATCTATGTGCAGTCTTTCTCCAATCATGTAAAATTTTAGTGGAAGTTTGATGCTCTTCTTTTCTAGGCTTTTTTACGGCTTGAAATTGAAGTATTACTTTCCCATTTTCATTCTTCTGAACTATAGGCATCACCAAATTTGCAATACCAGAAAATTATCCAAATCTTTACTACAAAACTGGAGGAGGAATGCAGGGATATAACTTGTCTCTGGATTTTCAATGAATCTGATAAGAAATAATGTGCTCGGAAGATCAATGTGACTATCAGACTATTACTTGAAACTACAGCTGGTCGTTAGTTCGTTAAATTGGATTATAACTGTAACGCATTTATGTAGTGGAAGTGTTCTATAGTTTTTAGGTTTTTGAAAAATAATTTTGCCATAAACAACTAATGTATTTAAAATATAACAAAAAAAAAACGTGATTAATATACTACGCTGTTTCACAAAGAGTGTCGTTTTAGATTGGTGCACACAGATTAAGAAATATTTAATTTGTTAGTTTTCCAAAAACAAAAGTATCATTAATTATCTACCTAAACATAATTCAATGAATCATAAAAAAAACTACATAATATAAATAATTATAAAATATAAAAAATCAATAAATTCTGCATTGAAAATTGAAAACGACATTCTTTATGAAATACCCTAAATTTTCAATGTTTTATAATTATTATACAATTTTTTCATGTTCAGTTCATGTTGCTAATAGTTATTTCATTATTCTGCCAACCTTTTTTTATTTGTTTTAACGTAAACTAGACCCGGACCCGCGCGTGAGTTCGGAATTATATCTAATTTTGTATTTAAATATATAGGTTTATAAATTTACAATTTCTAAAATATAGATATCATTTATAAGTATGAGAAGACAACAATAAAATTGAAAATAAACATTAAAACTATATTTTAAAGTTGTTGTCGGAATTATAATTAGTATCTTACATTGATATATTACATTTTACATTGATATTAGTATTTTTTTGATGGTTTGATAGGAAATTGAGAGAAATAAAATACTTTTAAACAAAAAGAAGTAGAGAAACAGCAAAAAGTTAAAAAAATTACATCAATGTAATTAAAATAAAAGTGAAAGTAAATTTTAAATTTGAAAATTTAATATTTAGATACTAATATTTAGATAATAATGTTAAGCCTAATATTAATATTTGTTAAGATATTGTACATAAAAATATTCTTATTTCAAAATAATAACTTCATGTTTTATGGAATATACAAATCATAATGTGTACATTTTTTAAATGTAGCCCTTAATACAAAAGTAATAGGCATTTTTTGAAAAAAAAAATTAGTCCAAATATCAATAAATTAAAATTTAAAAAATTCAAAACTTCAAAATATTTTTAAAACTTCCTTCAGATTTTGAGCTGCATTTCAAAAATGCAGAAATATATTTGTGATAAATTTTTAATTTAATAGAAAGAATTTATATATTTTTAATTTTTAATCTTCTAAATATTTTTTTTAAAAAAATCTGATATTTATTTATTTTAAATAATATATTTATATATTTGAAATTTGTATATGTGTTAACAGTTTTTTTAATATATATATATCATATAATTTACTATGTTTTAACCCATTAGGGAACAAAATATATAGTCTGTTTCCGGTTTTTTTAACTGATTATAGAGTGGTCTAAATACTTTGCATGTTTGATAATTAACCCTGCAATAAACATCATTTCGTAAAAAATATCAATCCTAACCCGTCCATCATATTATCAAATAACATAAATATTGATTAATTTATAATATTTAAAATTTATTAATTTAAAACTATTTCTATCTAATTCTAAATTTAAGATAATTTGTGTACTAAGTTATTTTATTTATATTTACCATTTGATTTAATAAATTAACTATACTTATGAAATATATATTATAGGATTTTTATTTTTCGTTCTATAGATCAAAATTTAATTTAATAATTTATTTTAGTATTTTCACAATTCACAGTAAATTTTTTAAATTTTTTAAGAAAATGAGAGATGTCCAAAAAAAATTTATAATCCCAACCCGTTCAATCGCAACAAATAATTTTTAATATTTAAATTTTAATTAAATTGAAAACAAATCAATCTAATTTATAATATTATTAATTTTTATTAAAGTAAAATATTCATTTTTAAATTAAAAATATATTTGAGTCTTAAATTTACACTATTCATTTTTCTAATTATATATATATATATATATAATTAAATTTTCTTGTATAAGATATTGTTTCATAAAATCTAAAATCAGATATTTTAAAATATGTTTAAAAGGAAGTTCTGATTTTCTTTGATTTAAAAAGATATTCTGAGATTTGATTTTGATTTAAGTTTTAATCATTATTAACATATTTCATTTGACTGTTTTACCTTTAATGAGAATCTCAAAAAATCAAAAGAAACCAGTGGCACAAATCGTAATATAACACATGACACTAAGTTAATTTCAAATTTGTTTCCTGTTTTAATATAGTAGATAGTTCAAATTACAAACGAAGAGAAGTTGAAGAGAACACCATAAAGAGGCGACAGAATATAGAGAACGCTCGAAGCTAAGGAAGAGCAGAGGGAAAGAACAGGGAGAGCCAATACTCTAGGAGCGAAGGAGAGTCCAGAGGAGTGATTGGGACCTCGAGATAGGGAGAAACCGCTGAGTGCAGTCAAGCCCTAGGTGAAATACCAGTCAAGCCCTTGGTATTAGTCTGCCAACATACCAGTCAAGCCCTTGGTGAAATTGTTTTTCGGTACTTTTTACTTCAAATTCAAATGATAACTTCGAAAAATGTTAAATCCCACTAACTTTTATTCCTCTAATCTCAAACCGAAAAACTAAACCGTAATTAACCTTAAAACACATTTCCACTTTATATTATAAAATGACCACGACTTGTGTTACTGTGATTAAAGTCAAGAAATAAGGAAACTTCCGTCAAGTTGCATCAGAAAAGATCAAGAAACAACATTGAAATCTCCAAGTAACAGTAGTCACCACTTCTGCTACTGCTATGTTATATGGGCAAATCTAGGGTTTCACTTCCATTTGGCTCCTTCATCTTCTTCTTCTTCTTCTTCACGCAATTGGGTCTATGATGTCTTCCCAAGCTTCAGCGGAGAAGACGTTCGCGTAGCTTTCCTCAGCCACTTTCTCAAGGAGTTGGATCGTAAGTTGATTACAGCTTTCAAAGACAACGAGATCGAGAGAAGCCGATCCCTCGATCCCGAGCTAGTACAGGCCATTGAGAACTCTAAAATCGCAGTGGTTGTGTTCTCAAGAAAGTACGCCTCCTCGAGCTGGTGCCTAAACGAGTTGCTGGAAATCTTGGGATGCAAGAAAGAGTTAGGCCAACTTGTGATTCCCATTTTCTACCGTTTGGATCCTTCCCACGTGAGGAAACAGACCGGAGGGTTTGGTAAGATCTTCAAAAAGACTTGCAAGAACAGAACAGAGAACAGAGTGAAAAAATGGCGAAAAGCGTTGACTGATGTAGCATATACCCTCGGATATCATTCTAAAAACTGGTACGACGTTCTATTAATTAACCATTTATGCTTTCATGTATTTGTGTTGTTACATTTATGTGAAAGAAAAATATCATTCTTGTTAGGGATGGTGAAGCTAAAATGATTGAAGATATCACCAACGATATTTCGTGTAAACTGAAGTTAACCACACCTAAAGATTTCGATGACTATGTTGGAATGGAAGATCATATCGCAGAGGTGCGTTCACGGTTGCGTTTGGAATCTGAGGAAGTTAAGATGGTTGGGATATGGGGTCCTTCTGGAATTGGCAAGACTACTATTGCAAGAGCTGTGTTTAATAGACTCGCTCCTAAATTCCAACGTAGTATATTCATAGACAGGGCTTTCGTAACTAAGAGTGTGAAAGTTTATAGAAGAACCAATCCGGACGACTATAACATGAGGGTTGACTTGCAAAGAAACTTCTTGTCTGAAATTTTAGGCAAAAGGCATATAAGAATAGATCATTTAGGTGCGGTAAATGATAGACTAAGGAGCAGGAAAGTTCTCATTGTCCTTGATGATTTGGATGATCAAGTCGTGTTAGATACTTTGGCTGGTGAAACTCATTGGTTTGGACGTGGGAGCAGGATTATAGTGATTGCAAAAGATAGGCATCTCCTAAGAGCCCATGGGATTGATTGTGTTTACAAGGTTGGTCTACCATCAGATAAACTAGGTTTGGAGATGCTATGCCGATATGCTTTCAGGCAAAGCTGTCCTCTTCCTGGTTTCACAGAGCTTGCAGCTGAAGTTGCAACCAATATCGCTTTAAACCTTTCCAAACTCCCATCAGCAAGAAGCTTGACTTTATAAACCCAGCGACAACCAATTGGTGTTTTGTCTGGAGGCAAAGAACAAACAATCAAAGTGCCTGTGCGTTCCAATGCAACCTCTTCAACATCCATAGCATCATTCCAAACTTTGAGTTTCTTGGCCTGAGCATAGGATTGAGGTTCAGGATACTTGTCAACTGCACAGACAAAAGCTTGATGTTCCTCAGATAATCGAGCGAGATTGACAAAACCTGAAATTGGATATCTCTCATCAGCAGCCGTGTTACAGTAATAGTCTTTCAAGTGTGATGGTGGTCTTGTAGATCTATTAGACGATTCTCCAACTTCAAATGATGTAGAATCGGAGACCGTGACACGAGAAGAGTCTGTAAGAGACGGCAATGTGAAGATATCATCCGGTGGAGTATCAGCAAACGGAAAGATATGTTCAAAGAAGACTACATGCCGAGATATGGAGATAGATTGAGACTCCAAATCAAGTAACTTGTAGCCTTTAAAACCAGCTGGATATCCAAGAAAGACACAAGCCTTGGAACGAGGTTCAAACTTATGTCGTTGATGAGGGGATGTTGACTTGTAGCAGAGACAACCAAACACCCTTAAACCCGAATAGTCAGGAGCTTTTGAATTCAACATTTCAAAAGGAGTCTTGTATCCAGGACTGGAGATGGTAATCTGTTAATCAGAAAAACTGCAGATAGTACACAATCTCCCCAAAAACGTAAAGGAACTTTGGACTGAAACATCAACGCTCTGGCAACATTCAATATGTGTTGATGTTTCTTTTCCACAACCGAGTTTTGTTGAGGGGTTTCTGGACAAGAATGATACGAGACAATGCCATTCTTTTTGAAGAGCTCGCTGAACTTCAACTCAAGAGCATTATCAGATCGAACACCCTTGACTTGATGTTGATACTGTGTTTCCACCATTTTTAAGAAGGTGGGAAAGATACGAAGAACTTCATCTTTTGTCCGCATCATATAGACCCACGTTGCACGAGTATGATCATCTACGATCGTCAGGAAGTACCGATAACCTTCATTTGTTGAAGTTGAGAATGGTCCCCATGTATCAATGTGAACTAAATCAAAAGATTGTTCTGAAGTGGAAAGGGAAGATGCTTTTGTTTGGCCAATTGACAAGTAGAACAATGAACTGAATCTTCTTTATTTCTTTTCTGAAAACCAGGTACATTCTTTAGACAATCCACTCTATCATAGGAGGGATGTCCGAGTCTACTATGCCATAAAGTAGCATCAACCACAACAGAAGAACAAAAGGGAACTAAATCTCCAGAGCGAGCAGGCAGCAGGGAAAAATCCAGCACGTACAGTCCAGCAATCTGTTTACCCTGTCCAATCATCTGCTCCTTGGTACGATCCTGAATCACACAAGCATCCTCATCAAAATATACTCGTGAATGTAAGTCCTTGGTCAGCTGACTTACACTGAGCAAATTCAGTCTAAAATCTGGAATGAACAATACATTGGTGATAATGATATTGTCATTCAGTCTTACAGTTCCAACACCCGCAATCTTGACATTAAAACCAGTAGGAAGTGTTACTGTGCTTTGTGAATCATGAGATAGGCTATCAAACAAGTTTCGATCATGAGAAACATGATGAGTAGCACCACTATCTATAATCCACGTTTGAGAACTCAGAACATTCTTAGAGGCTGTCAAGATTCCAATGAAACAAAGTGTGGAAAAGGAAAATGAGATACCATTGAGAACTGAATCAATCACTTCATCCGGAGAGGAATTAGCGAGAGTGACTGATTGAGTAGCCGGTATCTGTAAATGTGTGCTGAAATAAGCTATCACGTCCTGTATCTGATCTTTTGACATACCACCAACCAACTCGGCAGTACCAGATGGTCCAAGACCAGAAGAATGAGGCTTCGGATCGTCTTTAGTCAGACTGGCAACAACCGGCATAGAAGGAGGAGGTTTGTCTTGACCAGATGATTTGTCAGGAGTAGCTTTGGTTTTATGCTTAAAATTCGGTGGATAACCATGAATTTTGTAGCAACCTTCAACAGAATGTCCCATGTAGCCACAATGAGAACATTGAACTCGATTCTGTTTAGGATTATTGTTGTACTGAGAACGAGTCGCATTAATGGAAGCCTGGTCCGGTGAAGAAGCGGCAACATTGAACGCAGAATCATTTTGCTGAATCAGAGGACCAAAACTGCGCTGGCTATGATCTTGATCCAAAAGTTTGTAGATATCAGCCAAATCAGGAACCGTCTTCTTCATTATAATCTGACTTCGAATGGTCGCATAAGACTCATTCAAACCTGCTAAGAACTTGATAATCTTAGCATGTTCAGCTCGAGTCTCAGTCGCAGTGCAACATTTGCAATTGTGACAAGTGCCGATACATTCAGAACCGGCAAGATCATCCCATAAGGTCTTTAACGCAGTATAATATGCAGATAAACTCATCGATCCTTGCTGTAACGACCAGATTTGTTGAGTGATTTGATAAGATCGCGGAAGGTTAGTGATATGAAACCTAACCAACAGATCTTTCCAAATCGCAGAAGTATCATCAAGACGAAGAATACTTTTGTAAATATCCTTCGATACAGAGTTCAACAACCATGATTTGACCATGCTGTTACAGCGTGACCAAATGTGGAAACTAGGATGCGATTCAGAAGGTCTAGGCAAAGATCCGTCTACAAAAACAGTTTTATTCTTCGCATCTAGAGGTACTGACATCGCTATTTTCCAGGAAGAAAAGTTTGTTCCATCGAGTACCTCAGAGATGATTTTGTTTCCCGGACTATCACCATTCGTGAGATGATATGGTGAATAGCTGATATCCGTGAAATCAATTGGAGGATACGACGGAACGAACGGAGAATAAGGTGGAGAAGAGGATTCTCCATGGATCCGCGATTTTCCAGCTGAACCGATCGATTTACCACCGCGACGTCATAGTTTACGTACGACTGGAGCCATCGTCGGTGTCGATGTTAAGCCGATTTGAAGATCTGATCAGAAAAGCGACGCGACGGAGCAAAGAGCTCTGATACCATAACAGAAAAGGAAGAAGATGAGAAAAGTTTGATATTCTGATTAATTGATCAACGATTACATCTCTCACTCTTATATAGTGAGTCGGTTATTGTAAATCGTACTTAACTGAAATACAATCTATTTCATACTCTAATAATCTTCCTTTGGGTCTTAAATCTTTGGGTTCGTACTTGCGGGGGAGGGACAAGGAGGCTTGGATCCTGCATGGGCTTAGAAAAGGCCTGGACAGGAAAATCGAGGAAGCGCTAAGAGTTGATTACTAAAGGTTAGGTAGCAGAAAAGATAAGGAGATATTCCGTCACATTGCTTGTCTATCGAACAATGTGGAAACCAATGACATCAAGCTTCTGCTCGAAGATAGTGACTTAGATGTTACTACCGGTCTTGACAATCTACTAGATCATTCCCTAATATATGAAAGATCAAACGTTGTGCAGATGTAGTGCTTAGTACAATAAATGGGTAAGGAAATGGTACGCACACAGTCCAAGAACCCTATCAAACGAGAATTTCTAGTGGACTCAAAGGATATTTGTGATGTACTTAGTGGTAATGCTGTAAGTGCTCCTTCTATCACACACTATGATATTTGTGATGTTCTTAGTGGTAACTTGTTAAGGTGGTGATTTGACCTCTTCTTTTTTTTTTTTTATCTTTCAGGTTGCTGAAAAGCTTTCTGGTATATCATTGAACCTAGCGGAGTTCGAAGAGTTTCATATTGATAAAAGCGCCTTCAATAGGATGAAAAACCTTCGGTTTATGAGAATTTATGAGGACTCATTGGCATTGCATGAACAATGCAAATTGCATTTACCACAAGGCCTCGACTATTTGCCCCCTAAACTCAGATTACTTTGTTGGGATAGGTACCCTTTTAGATGTTTGCCTTCAAGTTTTCATGGTGAAGATCTTGTTGTGCTCAGAATGCGGAACAGCAAGGTAGAGAAGTTGTGGGATGGAGTTCAGGTTAGTTTCGAGAGTAATTGTTATAATATTGTTTACGAGATCATGCATGCTAAAATTTCTAGATGACTATCTTTTTCACGTGTTGAATAACTTACTTCATGTTTGTTTGTGTTTTTCTTTTTCTTTTAGCCGGTTACATACCTCGAGGATATGGATATGGGGGGATCTACAAATCTAGAAGAAATCCCAGATCTCTCAATGGCCACGACTCTCAAGAGACTTGATCTCAGCAATTGCTCAAGTTTGGTGGAGATACCTTCATCGTTTGGGAATTTCCCTAATCTGGAGGAATTTCACATTTCAGGATGCATAAAATTGGAGGTGCTTCCAAGCAACATCAACCTAGAATCTCTACATCGGCTTGATCTCGGTGGATGCTCACGGTTTAGGATTTTTCCGGATATCTCAAGGAACATCTCATTTCTCTTTCTGAACCAAACAGCGATCGAAGAGGTTCCTTGTTGGATTGAGAACTTCACTAAGCTCATTAGACTAGAAATGTGGGAATGCAGAAAGCTAAAACACATATCTCCAAACATTTCTAAGCTGAAGCTTCTTGAGAAGGCTGACTTTTCAAACTGCGATGCACTGACTGAAGCTAGCTGGCTTGACCATCCAAATGTGGTAGCAACGGGAACAGTAAAAATTCAAAGGAAGTTACCAGTTCTCAGTTTCATCAACTGCTTCAACTTAGATCAAGAATCTCTCATTCAACAATCAGTTTTCAAGTACCTGATCTTGCCTGGTGAAAAAGTGCCCTCCTTTTTCACCAACCAAGCTACTGGGAGCAATCTTGCTATCCATCTACGTCAGAGCTCTCTCTCTCAAGAATTCTTGAGGTTTAGGGCTTGCCTCCTGGTTGATGCCGAGAAGCCAAAACGCTCAGGGAATGGCACCGTTAACACTAGCTGGGTATGTTGTCACTTCACTTGCAAAGATGGGAGGCCCTTTGGTTATGCTGATTGTCGAATCGACATGGATCTGCCGCGTCGGATAAATAATCATTTGATTATATTCGACTGTTGTTTCCCTGTGAGAAAACACAATGATACGTTACTTGAGCTGAACTACGACCAGGTGGATACAGAGATCCATTTCACTAGTGACTCACTGTGCAAAATAAGAGGATGTGGTATACGACTCTCTGAAGATTGTCAGTCTCGGAGGAACCAACGCCGTAATCGAAATGTTCTAGGCAACGAGACTGAACGCTGTGTAGAGACAGAGAGAAGCCGGAAACGAACCAAGGTAATAGTCATGAATCGAACATATCTCTATTTACTTGTTTATTGAAGATTTATTTTTAAATATGTTTATACGGTAAGACCACACTGAGTTGTTTCTTCTTTTCGCAGATAACGTAAAGCCTCAAGATTTCGTGAGGTCTTCTACTAGGTGAGACTTCCGGTTCAGAATCCTAAACTTTTGCTGCTGACTTGTAAACATTTGGGATGTGTTCGTGAGCCAGAACGCTGTATATTTTGTTATAA
>VHIU01000307.1:0-42039 GCA_010577795.1 Isatis tinctoria
AGCATATGAAGATGAAGAATTCTTCTGAGAAAAATTCAAGTGATAAGGTTGGCAAAACTTTGGACAGTGCTCAGGGGATATCTGTGTCCCGTGTGGTAGCAGCTGTTGCAGCCTTGTATGAAAGATCCGTCCTTGAAGGAAAAATAAGGGCAATTCGATATGCACAACAACCATTGACAAGATACCAGCGGTAGGGCTTTTCTAATTTTCAAGCTTGATTCTTTGTCTATCTTACATTTTCTATTCTATAGTACGTAAGCTTCATGGATCTGAGTTGGATTCCTCGTGATGTCTACGTCGTTCTGCAGGGTGGCTGAACTTGGTGTTATTACAGCTAAAGCTGATGAGGAACGGAAAGGACGTCCTAACTACCGACCTATTATTGATCATGATGGTCTTCCGAGACGACGCTCATCGAATCAGGTTAATAGTAAACTAATCCCTAACTGTTAAATAACATGAATGAGACAAGTATTACTGTAGGGAATTCTTGCTGAAGGAACCAAGATATATATTGCATTGTCTATAACGTGCAGGATATGAATAAAATGAAGACAAGAGAAGAGCTTTTAGCTGAAGAGAGAGATTACAAGCGTCGAAGAATGTCATACCGTGGTAAGAAGGTGAAACGAACGCCTCGACAGGTATGAAATTGAATATCCGTACCTATGATAATCGCAGATCTTAGTGTTGTGAATGTCTTGCTGCAGAATAGTCAATACTGCGTATTTCTCATTGAATTTTTTTAAAAGAAAAGTGTAGAATGTTTTGGCTCAACCCTGTCCTGTTTAGGCATTTTGCAGATTTTGTGACAAAATTGGACGTTGCTAAAGTCGTACTTTCATTTATGACTATAAGACATTCAATTATTAAATGAGTTTTCTCCGTCTTCTGTCTTGTAGGTGTTGCGGGATATGATAGAAGGATTTACAGAAGAAGTTAAGCTAGCAGGAGGTATTGGATGTTTTGAGAAGGGCATGCCATTACAGTCCTCGTCTTCTGTAGGCAAGGATCAGAAAGATAGTGACTTTGGATACATATCAACAACTTTAACAGACGCATCACCAAGATCCTTTAAGCAACGGAAAGGAGAGAATCGTGCAGATAGCGAATATTCAGTGGATATTAGAACCGATACAGATAAAGGAAAGCGGTATGAGGAATATGATTCAGGTAGCTTGCAGAGACAACAGAGTCACAGATCATACAAGCGCAATGATCGAAGAGATGATGAGTTCACAAGGACCAAACGACGTAGCCACGAAAGGGAATCTTATCATCAAAACCACAGATCGTCTCGTGAAAAGACTTCTTCAGATTACAAGACGAAAAGGGATGATCGTTATGATCGCGGCAGTCGGGAATATAGGGATCAAAATTCGTTTGAAGATAGATACAATCCATTAGAAAGAGATTGAAGTTAGAAGAAGGTAAGTCATTGGAAAACCATCTCTCGATCTCCTTATCACCATGTCGGTGGGGCTGACTTTGAGACGGGGTGGTCTATTCCGATGATGTTGCAGTAAAAGTTTACCCGGAGCATCAGCAGTTTTGTGTGAATCCGTATCCTCTTTTATATCCTTAACCATGATTTTTACATTCTTTGATGCATCCAAGTGTTAATCAAAACCTTATCTTTATTTACCAGCTATTTCTCAAAGTCCCTTGGG
Organism: Isatis tinctoria; assembly: GCA_010577795.1. Lineage (NCBI taxonomy): Eukaryota > Viridiplantae > Streptophyta > Magnoliopsida > Brassicales > Brassicaceae > Isatis > Isatis tinctoria. The sequence continues at coordinate 1,671 of VHIU01000307.1, forward strand.
TTTAGTGTAGTTACGTTCCTGTCTCTATAATTTTTCAGTTTTATTTTTCTCCTCTGCTGGTGGCAGATTGAATGAAGTTAATTCGAAGTATGTTCTTGCTGTGAACAAGCCATGAGCCATGTGATTGCTGCGAAGAAATGGTTTGAATAGTGGACACCGGTTTTATGTGATGTAACCCAGACTGGTTTCTATTCTGGTTTTGTTGCAAATTAATCTAATTTCCACACTTGAAATTCCCTTTATATTATTTAAAAAAGAAAAACCACAACGTATTATATTTGTATGCACTTCTTACATTTATATGAAAATTAGGTCACGTGTGAGAACCGAAAGAAAAGTACATATGTATTTCACGAAGAAACCAAAGACATGACTCTTTTGAAACTCCGGTGACGAAGACGCTGACCAGAGCCATTCCTCATCTCAGAAGTGCCGTCAGTGGCTAATCCTGGACTGCTAAAACACAAATACCTGTTCATTAAAGATCTCTGTTTTTTCACGGCAGGTGTTTTTCTTTCCAATTCCGCAGAAACCGTCTGAAACGGCGACGAACAAGCCGACGACGGAGCTCCTGAGTAGTCGGAAACCACCGGAGGTGAGAACACAAACCTCGGAGATTCCTGAACCACGACTCCTTTCATTAGCCCTTGTGTGAACTTCAATCTCACCGATAAACTCGGGAGATCGCCGCTCTCTGTTCTCAGCGGAAACGCTCTTCCGGTTTCAGACGGCGACCTCGACCTCGAATACATCTCCCTGAGTGGCACACGACGATTGTTGTTATCTCCGGAGAAACGACGGCTTTCCTCCGATTCTTCTTTCTTCGCCCACCGTAACAGAAGCTTAAGACGTGACCCTGTACCGCCACCGCGGCGTTTGCGTTTCGAATGCGTCGACATATCGGTCGAACACTCACTGATTCCGTCTAAACTCTCTCTGTCTGGACTCATTTCAGCGTTCGCGGCGGTATGGTCCGTTCTCGCCGCCGTGAATAGAAATATCTCAGAATCAGATATCTCAAACGAAGTTCCTGGACTGCCGCAGAATCCGTAACGCTCTTCTCGAAACCGTAAAACCTTTTCACCGCCGCCGTTGGATCGTCCACCCGCGGATTTAAGCCGTTTGATCAATAACTCAGAAACCGGCGTTCTCGGCGTTTGCCGTTCAAGCAAATCAACGGGAGTCATTCCATCCGTATCAACAACGTTGAGATCAACGCCGATGATTCTCAACAGAATCTCAACCACGTCAGGTCTAACGGTGTTAAGAACATCCATCACGGCTAGATGAACCACAGTTCTTCCGTTACCGTTTCTAACGTTGACGATGTCGGAAATGTCAACGGACCAGCTTCCTCCTCCTGAGATTAACTTCTTCAGAAGCTCCATCTGCCGGTCTAAACGCTTGAACCCGGACGCCGCAAAACCTGACACGACCATGTGGAGACACGTGTCACCTTCATTGTTCACAACGGAGATCAACGGTGGAGATTCGGTTAAAAGAGCCTCCACTACAGCTAAATGACCCTTGTAAGCAGCTATGTGCAAAGGAGTGTTTCCATGGCTGTCTTTGACCGCCAAAATCGAATCATACTTCGATATAAGATACTTCACCACCTACATTATATACAAATGTTAATACATATATATTTACACATATTTGTAGAGTTGCTCAAATTTGTGTTCTTACTTTGGTTTGACCTCTGCAAGAAGCAGAGTGCAAGAGAGTAGACCCATGAGCATCCCTGAGCCCAGAAACGGCCTCGTATTTTCCTGAGAGTAAAACTAAAAACTCCTCAAGGATTGCCACGTGTCCGCCTCTCGCCGCACTGTGGACCCCTCTTTTAACCATCTCTTCTTTTACTATTAACTGTTTCTCTGTTAGTTTCCCGCCGTCGGTTTCTTCGACGCCGGCGATATCAGCAGGCAACAAAGCGAAATCCAGTACGAGACGAAAAACGTCGTCGTTTCTACCTCTCGCCGCCGCGTAGAGGATATCCGTGACGCCGTACTCTCCTTCTCCGAACACGAGAAGCGGATCTCTCTCCAGAAGCTTCTTAACGAATCCCAAATCTCCGGCGGAAGCGGCGGTGTAGAGCAGCCAACCACCGTATCCAGCTCTGATGAGTGAGTTATCTCCGTTTCCGATTTCGCACTCTTCCAATAGCCTCCTCGCGACGCGGGAGCGGTTCAGCGCCACGCGGCAGTTGTCCTCGTCTCCGTCGTCCCAGACGGTTTCGAGGCGGCGGATACGGCGGAGGGAGGTGAGTTTGACGAGCAGGTTTGTGTCTTGATGAAGCAGCTCGATTACGACGTCGTATAGACCATTCGCGGCGGCGCAATCGATTGGTGAAGCGTACCACCACTGGTCGCCGGTGCTTTCCCACCGGAGAGGAAATATCGGCGGTGGCATTTCCGGCACCCAGTTTAGATAACTAACCTGGTTTTCTTCGGTTTTCGTAGACCAAAAGTTCAATGAATTTTAACGGAAACAGAGCATTTGGGGAGGAAAATTTCAAGAAAACAGAGGAATGAAGTAGACTACAAAGATCAATTTGAATGGCTTGAAATGAATGGAGACTTTCTACGACGAACACAAGCGATGAAGCAGAAGACAACAAAAAGGAGAAGCCTCGAAGATTGTGTTGTTGTGGCGAAGACAGAAACTTTTGTGTGTTTTCACCAGAAAAAAAAATATTAAAAAGTTTTTTTGGGCGCATCGAAAATATATAGATACCATTCCCGTGAGTGGACCATATCCGACGGGATTTATCTTTTGTTACATTTTTTCTTTTAAGTATATTATCAGTATACCATCTTGAAAAAGTTAGTATATTCTAAATCTTCTGAAAAAAGCTGTTGATTTTTCAGAAAAGGAATCATGTGAAAGAATTTTAAACTGCTGCAAGAATTTTAGTTTAACTTTTTTGAGAGTAGTACATATCAGAATCGTGCTTTGTTAGTCATCTTCGGTTTTTGAAGAATTTTTTTTAAAAACTTATGGAAATTTAAGAATTCGGATAAGAACTTTATAAAGAGAAAGCAATAATTGAATGATGTTTCATCTAATTAGGCACGTCGCTAGTTTGGTCGAAACCAGACGCTGGGGTATTGATACATATAGTAGTAGACTAGTAGGTTTATACTTTATGCACAATAAACGACATGTAACTGGTTCTAAATAATCTGAATTTTGATAAAAACAACAACAAAATTGCCCACTTGTGGTGGCTTAAAACTTGAGGGCCTTGGCAAAAAAAAATAAAAATAAAAAAAATAAAACTTGAGGGCCCTATAATAGTATCTACTCAATAATTCAACAAGTGTTCATTATAATTTGTAGTTAAAGCTTAACCATCATTATGAGATGGAATAAGACTACTCAATTTTATTATAAAAAAGAAGAAAAAATCCAAACAAAATACATATTTTGTTTTGTTTTGGGTAATATGGATCTTCCTTTCTGTCGGCGTGGAGTGTGGAGGCATCCAAACGCACATGTATGTGTCCCTGAACTCGGTGCTTATTTTTCTTGGATCCCACTTACTTAAACTCCCATAAATTATTCTGATGCGAAGGATCCTGGCAAAACTCTGGATCCTGAGACGCCTCAATTAAGAGACAGACCCTTGCAAAGATTTGACTCAACAAACACAACATGCCTAACCTCTTATCATTAACATTGTGTCAGAATCAATCAACTCCACAGTTACAAATCTCAACAAATCTTCCTGAATTTGACGTCGGAGTTTCGTATCCAAAGAACTTGAAATCAGCACTACGGTATGGTTGAATAAACAACACAACGAACATTTTGCTTCAGAGACAACTTCCCACCACAATCTGCAATCTCATTTGTGACGGTCCAAGCATTGTAGTAACAGATAACCTCACTTTACAGGGGCGGTAAGTCTGACCGTCTTCATGATGTGTTCGATTCTCTCGGCTGATTCATGCATATTCTTCTTCTTGACCTCTTCCAAGAGCAACAAACAAGTCCGATGCCTCGGTGTGATATCTTGGCTAATCATTTCTTCGAAAAGGCAATACGCCCACTCACACATGTTAGCTCTGCAAAACCTCTGTATCAGAAAAGTATACGTCGATTCATCCAGGCTGAGATGATGTTTAGTCACCATTTCTTTCAATAATTTCCCCACCTCAACTACATCTCCTCTCTTAAAACAAGATCTCAGCAACGGGTGATAAGTATGAACATCCGGATCACAAAGCTTCGAACTTTCCATCTCCTTGAGAAGCTCAACCGCCTTCTCTTCCTCATCGTGATGACAATACATAGCAATCATGGAGTTATAGGTAGATGTATTTATGGAAACACCGAGCTCAGGCATCTCAACTCTGAAAACCCGCTCAGCTTCTTCTAAACGACCAGCTCGAGCAAGTGTGTGAATCAAACAGTTGTAGAAAAGAGTATCTGGTTGACAACCGGATCTTCTCATCCTTGTAACAACCCGTAAGGACTCCTCGAACTCTTTCTGAGCATTAAGAGAAGACATTATAGTTGTGTAGGTAACAGAATTCGGAGGAGACCCATTAGCTTCCATTTCACTTAGAACCTCATAGACCTTGATGAAGTTAGACTGCTGGCAATAACACCTTATGATCGTCGTATAGCTAATAACACAAGGACGAAACCCGTGGCCTTTCATCTCTTGGATCGTCCAAAGAGCCTCCTCGACTCTATTGGCCTTACACCAACCGTGAATGAAGATATTAAACGTATGAGCATTTGGCGTAATGTGTGACTTAAGCTGTAACAAAATTGCTCGAGCTTGCTCGGCTCTTTTCTCCTTGCAAAGAGTATCGAGAAGTAAATTCATCGATTCCGTGTTCTTCTTCAAACCAAAGTCACCCAATTTATCGAATATGTTGACAGCTTCTTCCCATTCCCCTGCACCAGCGAATCTCCTCATGATCTTAGCAACTGTGTTCAAGGTCACAAGCTTATCTCCTCTCATCCCCTCAACGAACTCCTTCATCCGATCCCATTTCTTCGCCTTGCCAAGAATATCCACAGCCATATCATAAGAATCACTCGAATGTTTGTGCCCTTTACAAGACTCGGCCCATTTCAAGACACCGAGCGCGGATCTCCAGTCATCTCTAAACCTATGGAGCAGCTTATGAACCAAACCATCAGAGAGATTTACTCTGTTACAGGCTTCATCGTTTGATAGACGATGGAAAACCTCATCTTCACTGACTCTATCACCGGCTCTACCTACAATAACATTCCATATCTCCTCCGACTGTGAAGATTCATCAAGTGTTTCGTGTAATCGCTCCGAAGCCGTAGAGAGATTCTCGATGAGCGCAGAGGAAAGAGCGATAGAAACCGAGGGTTTGAGGCGTAACAAGGTGTTTCCAGTGCGATTTTGGACAAGCCAAGACATCAGAAATCTAAAAACCGCTGATTAAAGAAGCGCTGTCTCAATTTCGGACAACTACAGTGGGAACAGATACGTGTAAGAAAACAATTAAGATCCGGAAGAACGAATTTCGTACCTGACACCTGCGCAAAGGGAAATCGTGAAAAAAAAACCGACGACGGCCGTCTAGCCGGAGAGATTTAACAAAATCGATGCTTCAGAAGAGACTTAAATGGACCCATGCTATGGCCCATTTATAAGCCCGAATTTAATTAATTACTTGCGAGAAAGAAAAAAAACTGAATTCGAACCGCAACTACGCAAATTGAACCGAAGGATGTTCAATTTTCATCCGGTTTTGTATTGTTTTACTTATACAAGTAAATTAAGCCTCTGAAACCGCCCTATAGCTCGGGGAATTGATCGTTTTGCTTGTTGTCACTATCAACGACAATGGAAAGGTAGATATATTTGCATCAGTAATGTTGGTAAGGTTTTCTTGCAATCAGTTGATTTTATTGTTCTTACATATGTTTCTGTACTACTAGTACCGCCTCATGAATATATTAAGGTTCCTGCTGGTAGCATCTTCTATCAGCTGCTATATTTGGAGCTGTCTGCTTCTAAACCAGAGTCCTAAGATGTGCGACTACATGTTACGAACCAATAAAACTATAGATGGATATGCGGCCTATGTGGGAAACCTCTCAAGCCCATCGAAGGGGGTAAATTTAAATCTCTTTAACGGAGAGATTCGTATTACTAATACAATTTTGTTTAACGAAAAGATTTTTTGTTTTCTTAACTAACCACATGCTTCAAATCTGATTAAGCTTTTCAATCTTCGAATCAAGAGAGGACATACTTTGGCGCTGACATTTAGCAACCAAAAATATCATCCTATCGCATATTTGAAGACAGAACCAACCTAAACCTTTCCATAAACCGTCTGTTTGACACTATTAAATTTGAAAATCTTTCTCCAAAGAGCCTTTGAGCATGTTGGCTTGAGCATAACTGTGATTACGAAACGTTATAGAGTTGAGCTTTGATTTAGGCCTTAAAAGATTAAAAGAGAGGAGGGATTTAAATCTGGTAAACTCATAAGTAACTGCATATATCAAAAGCCAAACATAAAGGGCCTCTCAGTAAACCAACCGGTCTACAAACAAACTCCCATCAATTCGCCAAAACAAAACAAAAAAGGAGTTTCAAATCCCAAGAAAATTTATTCAAAACGACAAATAGAAGGGACGACTTTTCCTGCAAACATCATCTCAGGTTTAGGCCTTTGACATGTGAACGATCAAGTCGACGACACGGGTACTGTAACCCCATTCGTTGTCATACCACGACACCAGCTTCACGAAGTTGTCACTCAACGCGATTCCTGCCTTGGCGTCAAAAATGCTCGACCTGCTGTCACCAACGAAGTCAGTTGAGACAACATCATCCTCGGTGTAACAAGGATTCCCCTTTGCCTTCAGACTCCTCCCTGCGCATATTGTTAACAATTCAACCAGTTAGTTACATCTTACGAAGAGACATGATGAAGCTAGGGTCTTAAGCTTAACTGGAACCGAAACCTTACTTGATAGCCTTCTTGATCTCGTCGTAGGTTGCAGCCTTCTCGAGTCTAACCGTGAGGTCAACAACTGAGACATCGACGGTGGGAACACGGAATGACATTCCGGTCAACTTTCCGTTGAGCTGTGGAAGCACCTTTCCGACAGCCTTGGCAGCTCCGGTGCTGCTGGGAATGATGTTGAATGAAGCAGCTCTTCCACCTCTCCAGTCTTTCATTGATGGGCCGTCAACAGTCTTCTGAGTAGCTGATGTCATGAAAGCAAACCCGATTAGGTCAGAGCTTCCTCTTACAGGCAACCAGTTTGTAGTAAATTTATTGATGATCGAGAAATTTACCAGTGATAGAGTGAACGGTAGTCATAAGACCCTCAACAATTCCAAACCTGTCGTTGATAACCTACAAGAAGAAACCCAAGATTGGAACTATGATGAGGAAAACTATTCACTTACCAAGTTGGAAATAACACAGTCAAATTGAGGCGATGAGATATTTTACCTTGGCAAGTGGAGCAAGGCAGTTAGTGGTGCAACTAGCGTTGGAGACAATGTCAAGGTCAGATTTGTATTCGTGCTCGTTGACACCAACAACAAACATGGGAGCGTCCTTGCTCGGGGCAGAGATAACAACCTTCTTGGCACCACCCTGAAAAAACAAAATCACCAAATCAGAAGGGTTGTCAATCCATATAAAGACTACATATATAAGTAACGGTGTATAATATCGAAAGCAGATAAGAACAGACCTTCAAGTGAGCAGCAGCTTTGTCCTTGTCAGTGAAAACACCGGTAGACTCAACAACGAAGTCAGCTCCAGCTTCACCCCATGGGATATCCTCAGGGTTCCTTCACAAACACAATTCACTGGTGAGATTGGATTTTTCAAAAGCAAATATATATACATAGTGAGAAAAGATCATCGTTGGGGAGATGTACCTGATGCCGAAGACAGTGACTGGCTTCTCACCGAAGAGAAGGGTCTTCTCATCCTTGACCTTGAGTTCATGGTGTTTCCATTGACCGTGAACACTGTCGTACTTGAACATGTAGGTCTGCAGCAATCAAACACGGAGAATCATCAATTTACTAAGTTCAAACTCGAACTCGAAATCTTATGACAAAAAACAAGCCATTCGATAACATTTGGAAGATTCCGAGACAACAATCAGGTCCAAAAATGATGTAACCAGCTTCTCAACAGGATTCACAACCAACTAAACCAGTTTCTGGATCTAATAACTGAATAAAACAATCATCTCGACACATGCATGAATAATGATGCGATCGATTTCCCAAATTCAAAGCGGCCAGAGCCACTGATCAAATCCCATAAATCAACAGATCGAAAATGAAATTAATCAATACAGGATCGAAACAAGGTCGAATTGGAAGGAAACAAACCATGTACTCAGTGGTGATGAAAGGGTCGTTGACGGCGACAAGCTCAACATCGTCCCTCTGAAGAACAACTCTAGCAACCAAACGACCGATTCTTCCGAATCCTAGCGATTACATAAACCAAACGTCAGATTCGATAGATCTTTAGATATACGGAAGCCAATAAACCTACTTTAGAAAAAATAGAAATAAGACACTTACCGTTGATTCCGATCTTGATCTTACCGCCAGCTGCAGAAAAAAAAAGACGAAACCAGAAAACGATCAGATCAGAAAACACAACAGCTTAAGCAGCAGCGACGAGCGAAGAAATCAGAGGGTAAAAATGAATAAAAGCATGAGACTCACTCATTTTCGAATCGAAGACGCGAGAGAGAGAGAGAGTTTGAAGATGAGATTAACAGAGAGAAATTACACAGTGAGGAAGGTGAGTGAGTGGGATCCGAGAAGAGGCGTATATATAACAGAGGAGAACGTGGACAAGGGGTCGGAAATATCCAGTGGTCGAGAGTTTTTCTTGGGAAAAAAGTCAGATCTGATTCAATATTTTCTTAAAAACCCAAAATGACCGAATTGCCCAGCCATACTTCCCCTTATTCTTACGCTATTTTGGCAAAATGTCGTCACCCCTGACTCGTGATTAGGCGAGTCATGGCGTCTGCATCTCACGCGATGAACTAGAAGATTCTTAAAAAAACCATTGGACGGGCCGGGTCAAGGTCGGGTCGGCATGAAACGCACCGCATTTGTCAATGCTGTTCTACGCAGACCAGTGTCTCTGGCTGACAAGTGTTCACCAGAAGGCCCATTTTAGTAGACGATTTCAATTTTCTAGAAGTGTAACGCCCCCAGCTAGTTACTTCCACAAAAAATATAGATCTCTATCTTGGTCGTTGCTTCTTTCATATGAACTCTTCTACATTAATATTTTGATAACAGTGGAAAATTTTTTATCTTCTTTATCAGCAAATAGTTAAATACAATGACCACTCTGGTATGTAACAAGATGTTCAAATTGACTTTCATGGTAGTTTCCGACAACTTGCAGATAAAATTGATTAGTATCGCTTACTAAACTATATGGTATGAAATAAAACAGATACATGATATTCACATCCAATAGCTAGTAAGCGATTTTATATGTATCAACATATCTGAAAATGATCAGGAATGGAAAATAGGACCAACGGTGATGACATTGTGTGAACATGTGTTTGTGAGCTTTGCAATTCGCATAGACAGCAAGCGACAAAGTACATATCAGGTTTTAAGCCAAAGAAAGAAGCAGAGGACACGAATCATATTTTTTCTTTGTCAACACTGATTCCTGTTTAGAGTTTTTGTTTCCTTGATGATCCCGATGGCACAAATAAAAACCAAAAGAGTAAATCATAAGCGGACATGAAACAAATGGCAAGACAAGAAAAAGGTGGAAAAAAGATAATGCTCTGCATACCATTGCATGAAAATAGGTAACTCCTGAAAGAAAAACCGAGCCTTGTACAATACATTAAAAAAAAACTCAAAGATCGGTAGTAAGTTAGTAACACATAGATACTGCTATGCAGAAAGATAAGTATATATATCATATCAGGATGCAGACCTCATCCTCACTAAACCGCCCTGCATTACATATCCGCTCATTAGAGAACTTGGAGAGGCGTTTATATTTGTTGGTACCTCTTTAGACCTGATAATATTAGGATGCCTCAATGATCTGTGGTTGATGATCTCTCTGTGAACATTTTCATCAATCTCTAACAACACAATACAAACCAAATCCAATCAACACCAGAGTAAATCATGAAACAAACGGTAAGACAAGACAAGGCGAACAAGATTTTGCTCTGCATACCATTTTATGACAATAGCTAACTCCAGATATAAGCTGCTGAAAGAAGAACCGAGCCTGCATACCATTGTTTTACAAAATCCAATAGTAAAACAAATTCCCAAACGTTAATTTTCTCAAGAGAAGATAGACAGAGAGTCTCAACACCGATCACCTAAAGATTGATTGATTTTTTAAAATATGGTTTAGCAATATAACGAATTCATATGAATTCCAAACTAATTTGTCTTACATCAGAGATTTTTCATGTTCAAATCAATCAACAATGTCTTACGGACCAGATTTGATCGTTTCTAAAAGAAAGTTGCACGATTCAAGACAGAATTGGGTAATAATGCATCATATTGACAATTATGGGCTAGAAATAGGGAATTATTTAATATGGGGCCAAAAACATAAAAAACAATAAACCTTTGTCCTGGTTTATCTCTCGTGCCTCAGCTTGCAATTTTTTTCTTTCTGATTTTTTTGAGAGCTTAACCATAAAAGGTACTTTGAGTACTTTTGTTGCAAAAAAGTGACCTCTCATGTTTGAGGGACTTTTGGTGGGTGATTTTACGAAAAGAGCCCCTGTATGAGTAACCAAAGTAAGTGGGTGTCTTTTAACTCATGTATGGTTACTTTATGTATGGTGACTTTTTGTGTGTGGGAACTGTGCACGCTTCGGGAAGAGGGGGCTAATAATTATTAAAATATTTTTTATTTCTTTTATGGTTGCAAGAATTTAATCTTTTGTTTTTTCTGTCGTTCTGTTATTGCTGTTCGTGTACGTACACGCAGGTGGGACAATTTGGGAACAGGAAAGTGGCGAAAAAACCTGGTTGATGTATTATAAGTAATTGTGTTTGAACATGTATATTAGCTGAAACACTTTGTAGACGAAGCATTGATCATACTTGGTTTAAACACTTTGGATGAGTAATTGTGTATTGGTTGTAAGCATCGTGTGGAACATTATAATTTTACGTGTTCGAACATGTATGTTAGCTGAAAGACTTTATAGATAAAGCATTGAACATACATTGTTAGTCTGTATGATTAATTGTGTTTTCTTGCATTCTTCGTGGCGAAGATACCTGGTTGATGCATTATAATATATGTGTTCGAACATGTACATTAGCTGAAACACTTTGTAGATGAAGCATTGATCATACCTGGTTTAAACACACTGGATGATTAATTGTTTATTGGTTGTAATCATCCTGTTCGAACATTATATTTATACGTGTTCGAACATGTATATTAGCTGAAACACTTAATAGATGAAGCATTGCTGATACATTGTTATTATGTATGATTAATTATAGTGGATAGTGCCTATTATATGTGGATGAAAAAAGATAGTGTTGTGGCAGTGGGGGGATAAATGTGGATAAGAGCAGAGAGTGAATAATATTGGTTGAACATATGTCGTCTATGGAGTACATGTTTGTATGTCTAGATACATGGATATGCCCGTACGAAACAAAAGGTATGTGGAGTGTATGAAGTGTTAGTTTAATTATGTGTTCCTGTGTGAGAGATGGTGGATGAACACATGTTAGAAATGTGTGGTTGTTGCTTACGAACTGTGGATGGACAAAGATAGTAAACATGCAGTGGTTGAATAATCGTTGATGAGGGAAGAGAGTGAAGAAATCTTCGAACAAAATGGATTTGTAAGTGGTTGTATGTCTCGTGCATGGAGTATGTCTAGTTACATGGAGATGCCTGTACGAAACAAAGGATGGGTCGAGTGCATGATTCTTATTTGAAGTGTGGGTTAAAATATGTGTTCGTGGTCGAAATCTGGTGGATGAACACATTTTAAAAATGTGTTATTCCAAGTCGAAAATGGTGGATAAATTAAGTTGGATGAACAAAAATGGGAAGGTTACCGCAATGGAGGGAAGATTTGCAAAGAAGACCATTAAAGCTGAAATGTCTTTTGTAGGCTATTACATGGATATCGTTCACTATTTGAACTAATGTTTCTCCAACGTTAATGTCGTCATCGGAGTCGTCAATAGAATTGACGAACAATATAGAGAAATGGATGGACTGATAGTGGAAGACGAGGTGATTCGGTGTGGATGTACGGTAGAGAGATGTTATGCGAGGAAGAAGAAGTATTAGCACGGGATGATGTAGAATTGTCAGTTGGATGACCAGGTAACGGAAGAGAAGATCGCAGTAGAACCTGATTGATGCGTGGATGTACGCAGTAGGACCTGGTTGATGTGTGGATGGAGAATGTGTACGTGAAAGTGCGAATGATAAAGCTTTTCAGTTCATAGACATTGTTCGACCATGACCCTCTTCTCCATCCCCGTCTTCAGTCGCCACAACCTGGTTGTCCATCAAGTTCGATGTCCATAAAGTACGATGTGGTTGTCCATCAACTTCATTTGTATTGTACAGATCTGACTTCCTTTGAAAGCTTCTTTCTTCTTCGTCTTCCTCGACAAATTTCTTTTGTTTCTTTTGAAAACCCCAACTTCATGTTCAAATCCTAGCTCAGCTTACCAAAATCTCTGTTAATTCTTCATGATTTGATGATTCAGATCCAAAACCTCCTTCTCCTCCCTCTCTCTCTCTTCTCTCTCTCTCTCTCTCTCTCTCTCCTCTCTCTCTTCTCTCTCTCTCTCTCTCTCTCTCTCTCTCTTCTCTCTCACTCACTCTCTCTCAGCTCTCTCTCTCTCTCTCTCTCTCTCTCTCAACGATCTCTCTCTCTCTCATGTTAGAGATGGTAACTATGGTTAGTTTCATTGGTTAGGAAATGGTAAAAGGTGGAGTTAGTTAAAGGGTAGAAGAGGAAGGAAAAAATGGATTCTAAGCAAAAAGTCACCTAATACACGAAAGTGTGTTTTCTTGACACCTAGAGTTGAAAAGGTGTGTCTGTGGGCAATTATCTCATTTTGTTTTATCTCCGACAAAGAGGCAGCAGTAGGGGTAGGGCTTCCTTTTTCCGACGATTCGTTCCCTCGCGCTTCGCCGTCTAATCGCAGCGCACGTTAGCCACCATCCTCGATATCATACGCCCACCACCGCCGGAGGTAATCTTGGGATTCGTAGGCGCCGCTTTCAACTGATCGATCCATCACTTCGATTTTTTTTCTTCCTCCTGGCTCCGCGTTTGTTCGACCCTTATCAAGGATCGAATCTGAATTGATTGTTATTTTTATCTTTTGATCAGGGGAGATTCGTCGATTGTTATCAATTTTGATCATTCGTCACTGTAGTAGATCTGAGGCAATAGACTGCGGACGAATTGACTGGGAAACCAGATCCAGGTTTAGGGTTTGATGCGTTGGCGATGTTCAGTGATCGACGGAAGCGGGATATGGCCAATCATGGTGAAGGAACCAAATACGCGTCTGTGAACCTCAACAAGTCTTATGGATATCAACCTCATCATCAGTATAATCAATCTGGAGGTTATGGCCGGGGGAGAGGAGGTGGCTATGGCGGTGGTGGAGGAGGAGGAAGTATGGTTGTCCTTTCACGGCCAAGAAGCTCGCAGAATGCTGGGCCGAAGCTATCTGTTCCACCCCCTTTGAACCTTCCGTCACTCCGTAAGGAGCATGAGCGAGTTGATTCATCTGGTTCGAGCTTTCATTCTGGTGGAGGAATCTCTGGTAGTGGAACTAGACCTGCTTCTTCCGGTATGGGATGGAGTAAGCCTGCCGCCACAGCTGCTTTGCAAGATGTCGATATTGTCAACCATACTGTTGAAGGTGTTACCAGGGGGAGTAATGGGTTGAATAGGCCCCTTAGGGCTGGTGCAGCTGAACCGTTGGAACGATCTTTTCAGCATACTGTAGAGAAAGTTGCAACTTTGAGGGGTGAAGATTTCCCTTCGCTTAAGGCTTCTCTGCCTTCAGCTTCTGTATCTGGGCAGAAACAGAAGGAGGGTCTGAATCAGAAACAGAAGCAAGCTGCAGGTGAGGATTTTTCAAAAGAGCTGAGAGGTGTCTCTAGTGTGGGCAGTTCACTTGTAGATATGAGACCGCAAAACCAGTCTGTGCGTAGCCGGCTTGGTAATGAGCTCAGCGAGAGTCCAAGTTTCCCAGACGGATTACATTCTTCTGAACAGGTGAGGAAAAAGGAGTATTTTCCAGGGCCACTACCTCTTGTTCGTTTGTCTCCACGATCTGATTGGGCTGATGATGAACGTGACACTAGTCATGGCTTAAGAGATCGGGATAGGGATCATGGTTATTCAAAGAATGAACCATTTTGGGACAGGGGTTTTGATCTGCCAAGGCCTCATGGCTTACCCCAGAAGCATGCTGCTCCTGATCTTTTTGACAAACCAGGACAGCGTGAAAAAGAAAATGCAAAGTCCTCTTTGACTCAAGTAAGACCAGTCAGTGGTGGAGGAAGGGAGGCCAACGCTTGGAGAGCCTCTGTATCATCCCAAAATGACGTTTCAAATAATAATAACAATACTTATGGAGCAAGGCCGTCCAGTAGGGGTAGAGAAGTTGTTAAGAAAAATAACTATGTCTTGTCAGCAACAAGGGAAAATGTTTGGAATAATACTGGAGCTAGAGAGGCTCCATATCAGCATGGAGGAAGGCAGTCATGGAATAATAATATGGATAGCTCCAGCAACAGGGGAACTTTCACTCGGGATGGGTATGGATCCGAACATCATAATAGGTACGGACCTAATTCTTTCCTGGATGGCTCTATTTATAGAGGTTTGTTTACTTCTTGTGACAAGAATTTCTTGATTAATGGTCTCAATATTAACTTGTTGCAGGGATAAACGCCCCTTCTTCAAGAGTGATAAACCACACGTTGAAGATTCTTTTATGAAAGACTTTGGCGATTCTGGGTTTGATGTCCATGATCCGTTCCCAGTACTTGGTGTTGCTAAGAAGAAGAAAGATGCTTTTAAGCAAACAGAGTTTCATGATCCTGTAAGGGAGTCATTTGAGGCTGAACTTGAGCGTGTTCAAAAAATGCAGGAAGAGGAACGCCGGCGGATCATCGAGGAACAGGAAAGGATGCTGGAACTAGCTCGAACAGAAGAAGAAGAGAGACTACGGCTGGCTCGCGAAAAAGATGAGCGCCAGAGAAGATTAGAAGAAGAGGCCAGAGAAGCTGCTTTCAGAAACGAGCAGGAGAAACTAGAGGCTGCAAGGAGGGTAGAAGAGTTGAGAAAGTCAAAAGAAGAGGAGAAACAAAAGTTGTTCATGGAGGAAGAAAGGAGGAAGCAGGCTGCTAAGCAAAAGCTTCTAGAGTTGGAAGAAAAGATCTCCAGGAGACAGGCTGAAGCTGCTAAAGGTTGCAGCAGCTCTTCAACTGTTTCAGAGGATAAGTTCTTAGAAATTGTAAAAGAAAAAGAGCCTGCAGATGTTGTTGATTGGGAAGAAAGCGAAAAGATGGTGGATAGAATTACGACGTCATCAACTTCAGATCAATCAGTGCCCTCCAAATCATTTGAGAGGGATACCATTTCTCAGTTTTCTAGAGATGGTTCTTTTGGGTTCCCTGACACACAAAAACCGGGTTGGAGAAAGGAAGATGTTGACAGTGGTAGCAATTCGAGATTTGTTCCGCCGAATATGGAGAATGTTCCACATTGCCCGCAGAGAGATGCAGGTGGAGGTTATCCCAAAGAAGAGTTCTTTGGGACAACTGGATACCTCAGTGGCACTTCCTACTTCAAGCCGGGATTCCCAGAGAATTCAGTTGATCAGAGTTGGAGAATTCCTGGAGATGGAAGGAGCTATGGTAGGAATTATGGGATAGAATCTGAATCTCGTGAAAGTTTTGGAGAGCAATATGGGGATCCTGGATGGGGACAAAGCCAGGGCCGTGCTCGTCATGGCCCATACTCTTCTTATCCGGAAAAGTTGTATCTTAATCCTGAGGGGGATGACTATTATCCTTTTGGTCGACCAAGGTATTCAGTAAGGCAGCCACGTGTTCTTCCCCCTCCTCAGGCTTCTAGGCAGAAGTCCTCCTTCAGAAGTGAGGTTGAGCATCCTGGTTCCGCAACATCTGTTGGAGAGATGAAGTACAGCCATACAGGTAGGACAAATTCGTCCGTTCTAGCTGGTTATGTAGGGGATCTTCAAGATCATCATGTGTTGTCTGGAAGTGGTATGGATGAAACTCATCGTTTTGATAGCAAGCTGACTGGAAGATGTGACTCCCAGTCTTCACTTTCTGTTACTAGCCCACCTGATTCCCCGGTTCATCTCTCTCATGATGACTTGGATGAATCAGCAGATTCATCTGTCCTAGCTCCTTCGAGAAAGGGAGAAGATGCGGGTTTACTGGAGAAAGGAAGAGCGCCAATTATCTCTAGTGATGGTGGAAAGGATAATTTGATGATTGCTACAAACTCTGTATCTTGTTGGGATAATGAAGAGTGGACTCTTGACGGTAACGAACGGTTGCAGGAACAAGAAGAATACGACGAAGATGAAGATGGATACCAGGAGGAGGATAAAATACACGGGGTTGATGAGAACATAGATATTGCCCAAGAGTTAGAAGAATTGCATCTCGAAGATAAAGAATCTAACCTAGTCTTAGGCTTTAACGAAGGAGTGGAGGTTGAAATACCCAGTGATGACTTTGAAAGACGTCAACAGAACTCTGAAAGAGCATTTCCACTTCCTCAGCATACTGTTGATTCTTTAGACGGTTCAAGACCTTCTATTGAGACCACTCGTGGTGAACACGCTGCCCAACCTGTTGAAATTTCTGATCCAGTGAGCTTGCATAATAGGAGCTTTCATGATGCTGAAAACATAATGCAGAACTTGACAATTCAATCCAATAGTGGTCAGCAGTCGTTCGAGTTGGCCAATAAAGTAGACTCGGCGAGTAACTCGACCGTATCCACACATCCTGCTGTACCACCTCACAGCATTGGTCCATCGCATCTTCAGACAGCCATTCCTCCTGTATCTTCTACTGCAGCACAGATGGAAGAGTCTGTTAAAGTCCATTTTGGTTTGTTTTCTGGTCCTTCGCTTATACCTTCTCCTTTCCCTGCCATACAGATCGGTTCCATCCAAATGCCTCTTCCTCTTCATCCCCAATTTGGCTCCTCGCTTACACATATCCAACAGCACCAATCTCCTATCATTCAGTTTGGTCAACTAAGATATACATCCCCAACATCCCAAGGGGTACTGCCACAGCCACCTCGTTCAATTGTTCAGGCGAATGCTTTATCAACGTATGCTTTGAATCAGAATCCTGGATCCTTAGCGACTGTTCAGCTTGGTCAAGGAAATTCGGCTAATCTGTTTGCTAGAAATGCAGCAACCACTGTCTCAAACCCTCAGCTCAGTGTTCTTAGGAGGCCCTTGGATGTTTCTGATGGGAACACAATGAATAATGCTAATAATATATCTTCTGCGAGAGCAAGCAGTGAGTCTGCCGTGTTACCTCAAAAGCAAGAGGAGTTGCCTGGCAAGTCAGAATTACCTTCTCGAAAAATGAGTCATGGGAAACCAAATATAGCTGAAAGACAGTCAGGATACCAAGTCCAAACTGACACAACTGCAGCTAGAAATTCTGGGTTCCGCTCATCAGGTGGTGCTGAGGTTTCTCGGGCAGATACTGGTGGTTATAGAAGATATCGGCGTCAGAAGGTTGAATTCCGAGTTCGGGAGTCAAACTGGCCACCTTCCGAGGAGAATCGAAATGCCAATGGAAGGGCACATAACTCTACGAGAAACGGGGGTAGAAAGTATGTTGTGTCCAACAAGTCCCAAAAACAAGCCTCTGATAGCTCAGTTTCCAGTTTGGATACTATGCAGAAAACCAATACTGGAGGTCCATATGCGAGTAGACCTGGGAAAGATGCTATCGTGAAGAATCCACCCATTCCAAGTTCTGGACAGGCAAACCTTAAAAGGAATCTGATATCTGAAAAAGAAATGGATGCACCTCTGCAAAGTGGAATTGTACGTGTCTTTGAGCAACATGGCATTGAAGCTCCTAGTGACGATGATGATTTTATTGAGGTGAGATCAAAAAGGCAAATGCTTAATGATCGCCGTGAACAGAGAGAAAAAGAAATCAAGGAAAAGTCTCAGGCATCCAAGGTTCTGATGCAATCTAATACTCTAGTGCTCTACTACCTGTTCTAAGGTAGCTGTCACTAAAAAATAAATTTTTTTTTTAACAGGCATCGCGAAAACCCCGTCCAACTGTGCATAACAGTACGACTGCAGTCAGGTCACACAGAAGCCCACCAGCTAGTCGAGTACCGAGCAATAATCCCGTTTCCAACAGACAGCTGTTAGCCCCGATTGGCACACCTGCCCCTAGAACAAATACCCATGCTGATGAAAGATCTGGGAGCAGCAAGTATTTTTCTCTCTTTGGCCAATTGAAATGCATCAAGTGTGTCTGCTTTCCTTGGTTCATGTTTAAAACTTTCTATTTCATTTGGCAGGTCCGCTCAAGGAAGTAATGCTCTTCCGGCTGTGTCCAGAAATGATCAGAATCCAGCGTCAAGCTTCATATTCAGCAACCAAAATAAGGTTGTGGATATTACTCAAACGTCTGTGGGGACTTGGGGTAACCAACTTAACCATCAGCCGGTGAGTCATGTTGTTCTAGGTTTCATTAATTTATTTGACTTGGGTTCATGTTTCTGCAAAGCTTCACATCTCGCATCTCAATTGGTAGATGGTTTACTGAAGCTGTAGAATTTGTTGATAAAAACCAACATTGTTTTTGACACATGTTTTACTGGTCATGGGTTTACGGTTGTACAAATATCTGAAGCTTTTTTGGTATTGGCTTGTAGGTTATGGCCCTAACCCAGAGTCAGCTTGATGAAGCGATGAAACCTGTATCTCTTCATTCATGTGTTTCTGTTGAGAATGGTGACAACCGAATTAGCGAGCCAAATCCAACAACAACGTCTGCCGTGCCGAAGAAAAATACTTTTCCAAGCGGAACGGGCCCAATGAAGTCAGTACTTGCCGAGGGCAAAATCCAATTTGGTGAGCTGATGGCATAGAGACCTCCATTGTTACTTTAAGTGGCGCTTTACTACTGTTAAATGATGCAGTTTTTTTTCTTCTGTATCAGGTGCAGTTACATCTTCCAATGTTATCCCTCCATGTGGTGGCCGTGGGGAGAATGACAGCTCTTTATATTTTGAAAAGGATGATAAACATCGAACTCCAACATCAGCTGGTATGGAGATTTGTGAAGCAGAAGCAGAAGCAGCTGCGTCAGCGATTGCTGTTGCAGCCATAACTAATGATGAAACTGGTGGCTCTGTATTACCTGGTGGAACAGAGTTAGATGATGGAGCAGCAAGTGGTAAGATTTGCTTCCTTGTCGGGTTAATGTATTAATTCCTAAATGGTTATTAATTTATTCTATTTGAACTTGTTTCGCTTTGGCAGGCAGTGTTAGTGGGCAGCCTAGTCTATCAAAAGCTGAAGAGTCTCTCATTGTTTCTCTCCCAGCAGATCTATCAGTGGAGACACCAATCTCTTTGTGGCCACCATTACCCAGTCCACACAACTCAAACCAAATGATCACTCACTTCCCTCCAGGGCCTCCTCCTCATTTCCCTTTTTACGATGTGAATCCCATGTTAAGAGGACCCATCTTTGCCTTTGGCCCACACAATGACTCAGGAGCAAACCAATCACAGCCCCAGAAAGGTCCACCTACGACATGGCAACAGCAGGGTCATTCGGGAGTTGATTCCTTCTACGCTCCTCCTGCTGGTTTCACGGGTCCATTTTTAACTCCACCGGGTGCTATTCCTGGGGTACAAGGGCCTCATCCACACATGTTCGTGTATAACCACTTTGCACCAGTTGGACAATTCGGAGGGTTAAGTTTCATGGGTACAACATACATCCCATCAGGAAAGCAACCAGATTGGAAACACAATCCGATAGTGTCGGAAGGTGGTGATGTAAACAATCCAAATGTAGCGTCTATGCAATGTAACATTGTGCCTGGGTCTCTCCAACACCTCCCTATGCCTTCTCCTCTTGCCATGTTTGATCCGTCTTCCCCTTTCCAGGTATTTATCGTTGGATATCTCTCTTATTAGCCATCTCAACGAAGGTAGACTAACATTAGGGTGTGGGTCAGTCTTCTTCTCAGGAGATGTCTATAAGAGGACGGTGGCCATACATGCCATTTTCGGGTCCTCCAGGAATGCAAATGCAGAAACAGCAGCAGGAAGCAGCAGATGGCTCTAATCTTCCATCATCTCAGTTTAACAACAACATGCTTCCTCCTCCTCCTAACCGATATCCCAACATCCAAACATCCACGGTCCCGGATGCAACTTCACCACCAAACCTCACCACAACCTTGTCTGATCCCACTCAGAATCCAACTGGTCCTAGCCTCAAGCCGGCACCACAACAACAACAACCACAACAATCCTCCCAGGAAAAGAGTGCGCCGTCTCAGCATGTTGGTGGGCCTAGCCACCACCAACATCACCAGCACCAGCATAACCGTAGGTCGGGCTTCCATGGCAGAAACCAACCCATGGGGAGAGAGAGAGGCTTCCAAAACAACACAAAGGTGAAGCAGATATATGTGGCTAAGCAGACTAGTAGCTCCTCGACAACCACCACGTCGCCTTCCGTTTGAGATTCTTCTTCATCCAGGTCTGTTAAGATATAAACCCATTTCAATAACCCCAAGCATCTTTGGCTTTACAAGGAGGTGATCGGATTCTTTTTGGTTCCCCATAAATCTATTATAGCTTTAATATCCTTCTTTTTGGTTTGTTGGGTCTTTTTATCCTCATTAGATAATTAGATTTTGGCTCTTCTTTATTCGTTTGGGGTTTACTTTGGATATGATTAGTTATAAGATTATGTTGGGTAAAATATTGCCGTGAGGTTTTCGTTGTTTGATAACCCCAATTCACGGCACCAATGTTTTCATTTGTATCTGTTGTCAACATTGTCTTATTTACTAGAAAAGCTTCTACACATCTATTCTAGTCCTCACTGACAGATTTGTCTATACATATTTATCCCTCCAGAAAGACAGTACTCCAAATTCTATATATAAATCGAAATGTGACTATTTTGTATCACTTATTTATACAAGTAATCAAATATTGTAGTATGAATTGTGAACAATATAACGTAGAACGAATCAAATTTCACACCAAAAAAGTAGCAAGGCCCAGTTTAAGTAACTTTTTCTTCTTGCAGAATTCTACTTATGTGTTTTGATTTTGGTCGCAAATATTTTAAGACACCACTAATGTCTTTTTCGTGAGAATCATGATTTGAAGAGTCTTATATACACAAATCACTCTTTCCTTATGGAGCGGCAAAGAAGGCAATGTTGTTGAGCAAATGCAAACTCCAAAAGATTTCACTCATAAACTCGTTAACACCCAGAAAAGTCTGATGCCAATAATCCAAACACAACACAAAAACGGATACCAAAAGACAGTGAGTGAAAAGTCTGATGCCAATAATCCAAACACAACACAAAAACGTATACCCAAAGATAGTGAGTGAACTACCAGACTTGCCATTAAAAATAAGCTACATATATCTGAAATTTGCATCTTAATAATATTAGATAATGTCTCATTTAACAAAAAAAACATCTCTTTAGTTGTCATGAGTAGTTCTCTTCATTATTCTCATGAATTCTTCCACAACCATGCTAATTGCATTTTCTTTTATTTTTTCTGTACACACATGCCATTTCTGCAAGATAATTTTCTGAACGATCATTATTATTTACTATACGAACATCCGAGTGTTAAAACTGAATACATGGAGCTATAATGCTTTGCCCGTTATAGATAATCAGCACCAAATTATAAACGAGATGCATGTAGGATTTGGAATGAAGACAAGATAACTCGATTACTAAACCACAAACGAACATACGAGGGAGAAATGACGGTTCAAAGTTACGTGCGGCCAGTGGCGGATCTAGAAATCATTATAAAGGGGGTCAAAATATTAATTCCCAAAAAATTAACAATTATAAAGCTGGTAGTAGGACTTGAACCCAAGATTTTTGGGGGTTCATTAGACAGTTTTACCAAAACAACTGCTGAAAACTTACTGTTTTTACACCAAAATATATTTTTATACAGATTTAAGGGGTGTCATTTGACCTCACATCTCTCTAAATGGATCCGCCCTTGCGTGCGGCTCTTGTACAACATTTTTTTTTTTTTACTAATTTTGGACTTTTTAACCTCTTTTATATTGGGTTTTCCCATTGGATTTTTATATTCTTAGAAAGATTTTTATGCTATAAACAAGTTAAAAAAAAAAACTGTGGGCCTTTTTTTATCTAAGTTTTTTGATGGTACACTGGGTACGATGGAGAAGGGTATACGATAGTTGTTGTTAGGAGCACGGCACATAACCATAATAAGCCCCATACGAGTCGTAAACCGGCAACGAGGTGGTGGCGTAGGGAAGGGTTGAGCAGGAAAAGGGTTAGGCGGTGGAGGGAAAGGGTTGTGTTGGTATTGAGGCGATGAATTAAGAAAATGATTGGGTTGGTTCATTTGGTATTGAGCAGTAAAAGGGTTAGGCGATGGAGGGAAATGGTATTGAGGCAATGGATTAAGAAAAGGATTGGGTTGGTTCATTTGGTATTGAGCAGTAAAAGTAAAAGGGTTTGGATTGGTTGGGTACAATAGCTGAGCTTGTTCCAATTGAACTTTCAGTTCCGCTACTTCATTCTCCAGCTCCAAGATTCTGGCACTGCTGCCAGAATCTTAAATATGGCAAATAAAAATTAGGGATAGAGTAACTATTACATAACCATGCTAATTATGCAAATGTAATCAACGACCAAAACAAAAAAAACGATTACACAACCATGCTAATTATGCAAATGTAATCAACATAAATGTAACTACACCATCATCGAGCGACAATTTAACATAAGAATCATTTTAAAGCAGTTTTGAAAAATGTCATTTTAAGCATGAACTTGCCAAAAGTGGCCATTTTAAGCATGAACTTTGGACGAGACCACTTAAATCACCAATTTCGGTTGACTATTTATTTAAACCCTTAAGTTTCGTTGACTATGCCAAAATGAGCATGACGTTAACTTATTTAACGGAGCTGTTAACCGACGTTAATGCACTGTTACTATCCTCCGTTAATCACAAAACGACGTCGTATTAGTTTTGGAAAAATGTCATTTAAAGCACAAACTTTCAAACTAAGGTCATTTAAAGCATGAACTATGAATATAAGCTAATTAAAAGCATAAAATTTTGATATCGGTATTTTAAGCATGGACTTTCATTGTTTTTATAAGCATTATGTTTTGTTAAGTCAGCCAAAATGAATATGGAGTTACCACATTTAACATAAATTTTAATATGTGTTAAATGAGTGGTTGATTTGTAAAATCATATAAATTTTAGTACATTGATTTGTAAAATCAAGAGTATTTAATATCTCTTCTTCGTCTCATTATATTTTTAGATATTAATGATACAACGGTATAAAGCCTCGTGTTGAAGAATAACAATTTCATTTTCATTTATACATGTTTTCAAATATATATTTTCAAGTTGATCTACTTAAGAAACTCAAGACATAAATGAAACTTCTTATGAACACTTAGGTTAGTTTTCACCATCTGAATATCTGTTTTTTTTTTTTCAATTTCTATGGTTTAAATCTTCTTTTGTTTTCACTGGTAAGCAATGCTCATAAAGAGTTATTGGAGTGGTACACTGAAAATAGGAATCAAAAGATGTTGTTATTTAATCGCTCATTTAACACATATTAAAATTTATGTTAAATGTGGTAACTCCATATTCATTTTGGCTGACTTAACAAAACATAATGCTTATAAAAACAATGAAAGTCCATGCTTAAAATGTCGATATCAAAAGTTTATGCTTTTAATTGGCTTATATTCATAGTTCATGCTTTAAATGACCTCAGTTTGAAAGTTCATGCTTTAAATGGCCTCAGTTTGAAAGTTTGTGCTTTAAATGACATTTTTCCAAAACTAATACGACGTCGTTTTGTGATTAACGGAGGATGGTAACAGTGCATTAACAACGGTTAACAGCTCCGTTAAATAAGTTAACGCCTAGTCAACGAAACTTGAAGATTTAAATAAATAATAAACCAAAGTTGGTGATTTAAGTGGCCTCGCCCAAAGTTCATGCTTAAAATAGCCACTTTTGGCAAATTCATGCTTAAAATGACATTTTTCCCTTTTTTTTTTTTTTTTTGTGGGAATCATTTTAAAGCAGTTTGACTTGTTGCTTCCGTAAAACTCCAAGTCTACTACAGAATGTTTTGTAAAACTACAGAATGTTTTGTAAAACTACACCATGATCGAACACACCAAATTTACATCAAAATGTCGGGGTAACCCCATCGATCCATGGTGTTGTTATCTTAAATTCGACATTCATTTCAAAACTTTACAGCAGTACTTTCTTGTTATTGAAAGTTGTAAGTTAGGAATCCTTTGTCGAAGGCTGAATATACTGCAGCGGCTTATGAATGATGGATCCTTTTTATGCACTAGTAGAAGCTTCGTAGTTTGGTGAATATCTCTCGACGAATATGAACGAGATGCAGGGCTATTACAAGAGCATGAGCAACTCCCGCAATGATGAACAAACCGCGCAACTCACGGAAGCTGAAGCGATTAGATGTTTCATCAACGTCCTTAAGAGATGCAACATCGTCAGTGTCAGAGTGAACATTCAGCGAATCCAGCTTCTGAAACCACCTCTTCTCCATGTCTTTCAAAATTCCCAATGACCTCAGCCTCGCGATTTCTCGTGAAACATTGGTAGCCAAACCTGAACCTCTCTGGAACATCTGAAAATTTTAACATAGATTATTAGTAAAGGAAATAAAAAAACCAATATGGAAAAAAATGAGAATCTTGAGGGAGACACATACAAAGCCAAAGCCGTTGGTATTAGTCTCTCTATCTGTCATTACGAAAGCATCCGGGTAATATCCAAGAAGAAGATTGAGATACGGTATTTCATTGATGACATGAGTAAGAGTTCCATCCCGCAAACCTTGAGCATAGGCCTCAACTGCATTAATGGATCCGAGATTCATACTCATTAACGTGGTAGAGGCGAAAACCGCCTCACGGTTTAATTGTATGCGAGAAATGGTCTTGGTTGACGTCAAATTTGCACTGTAACTTGAAGTCAGTATCAACACCACAAAAACCCAAACTATGACTAAGAATCTTGATGACATTTTTTGCAGCTTCTCTCCTGCCAAGAGTGTGCCCCGTTACCGACCAAAGTATAAGAAAAAAGGTGAGCATTATATGAGATCACTTGGAGTCTAAGGTATACTTACTGTGAGCAAAGACAATGGTGGAGAATCCAAACCAGAGCATCATACAAATTTGTTGTCCCCAAGAGCCCTGGAACTCCGGATTTACGGACCGTTCAACCAACCAAACAACAATCCCGGTCAAGACGAAGAAAGCTCCACTTGCTAGCCACAAAGATTTCTCAAAAGGGTCAAAGAAAGTCCACATGCCTTGGCTTTTCTTCTTTACCGTCAGGATTCCGATTCCAATGTCTGTGAAAGGCAAAGTAAAATCAACATACGAAGATCTGTTGGAAGTGATGGTGATATCACCAACAGCTGCATCGTACTTGTCGCTCTGTGCAAACACACAGTTTATTAGAATTAACATACGTATAAACTCATATACCATTTTGAATATGATATGCATTTGCAACACACCTGCTTAGAGAGAAGATAAGCAAGATTGTCATAATTTCCATGATAAGGTATGAATTCTAGCTGGTAGTTGAAAGGAGCAATACAAGTCTTGAAAACTTCTATGCAGAATCCAGTGACAGTATTAACACCTGTTTCAGGATCAAGACGCACCGACACGAGATTTGGGACCTTGTTACCTGCGGGAACTAAGACCCTAAGCAACTTCTTCTTCTCACCATTCTCTGCCAGAAAACGGTGTCTTGGGTTTCCACCAGACCCACCAGGGCAAATGATGGTGTCAAGTTCATTGGTCGACGAAGCCATGACGTCTCTTTTTCCGCAAATACCATCACAAGTCCATATTCCTATTCTTCTCTCCCCTGTTCCAACCATACTCACAATCTCAAATGTCCCGGAAAGAAATTTGTTGCCAACAATTTGGATGTCACCATGACTCAAACCCTTAAATCTACTCCGCCTTATTGCCTCAAGAAGACCTGATGATACATTTTCGGATGTTCTCAGGCTCATCTCCTCTGCCGAAGTTGCTAGAATACATGCAACATCGTGTGCCCATACACTAGAATGCCTTGCTTCCATCAAGGCATTTTCATCACCGTCGACGATTATTTTCCTCACTCTTGAAGTAAAATTCTTAAGTTGGTCTGATATTGGAACGTATGATCTGAGACCAATCACCCCTTGCATCGACCTAACTGCAAAATGATCCATGGCACTTGCGGTGAGAATCCAAGCATAGCCTTGTTCCATCATACCTAACTTCTCCGCACATTGGAAGAGACGAGAAGCGAGAATCTCAGACATGTGCACCACGAAAACTGCTGCTCTTGAGACCTTACTAAGCTTCCTTAGCTGATTCATCATATGGTTTTCTCCTGATGAGGATTCCGCGAACGAAGCAGTACGATCGATGCTGATTCTTTCATCTTGAAAATGCTCCACGAGTGTATGCAAACTCTGTCTCCAATCATCATCATCCTCGTATATGACCACAATCGATGTCCGATTGAAATCATGTATGAGACTCGTTATCCCTTTAGCCTCTGATGCCGAATCGTGCGTCAGCTGAAGAAAGTGATCGTAGCTGTTCAAAGATGACAGATTTGGCACGAGAACTGATATTACCGGAACTTTAGCTTTATCGCTAACTGCCGCCAAAAGCTTTGCTTCTTGTAATGATTGTGCACCGACAATGGCTTCCACTTTTGCATTTTTGAGAAGATTTGTTGCTGTTTCGTTCAGGAATAGATAACGAATAAAAAAAACTGAGAATTTTCGAGAAATTCAACTAGTTTGAAGGAAAATAAAAGAATTTCAGTTTAAAGGAAAAGATGAAACTCACCGGCGGCAAGGGCAAGGATGGGGTCTCCTTGAGAGTCTCTAGCCAGAACAGAGACTCTGCTTCGATATCCGTTGTTGATGCGATAGAAATCTGAAAGCGCCAAGGAGAAAGAAGTTTCCAAAATCTTTCCTTTTATAGAACCCAAGTCCACCACCAATCCAACCTTAACCTCTTCTATAACGCCCTTGTCTCGATCAGCTACTCCGGATTCGATCCTCGCAAAGAGAAGGTTAAGAATGATGAGAGAAATCAGAATCTCCATTAATTTTGTACAGCTGTGTAATCGTTTCAAATCAAATTATTTATACAAATATCACAGAGTCAAAGTCAACGCGTCCTGTTCATGGACATTGTCAACATAAACTTCTAAATTTTATAAGGAGCAAAAATCGTCGTGACAAGTTTGACTATCAAGTATCAAATATGAAACAGAATCAAGAGATGACTGAATTAGCGTAAAAAATGGACTAATAATATGATTCATATTAGAGTGTCTCGTTATAATTGAACGTAGCAGAAATTGAATCCACCGTTATAAATGAGAGAGGGAAACGACTAGCCTTTTTTCGATTGAACGCTACACAGCTTATGAAAAGGCCATCCTCGTTACCTTTCTCTACATGCTGGGCAAGCCTTGTGTCTGCAACATTGTAATGATACCTACAAGAGCAATAAAGATTGACCGGTTACGCAATAGAAAGCCATGCAATGTACCCCCAAATAAACAAATATTCCTACTTGTAGGATTTGAAGTTGTACCCTGTAACCAAGCTCAATCTTTAATCTCAAACGATGGGATTACTTTTTGCCCTCTCAAAAGGTAACTCTACGCTGAAGGCTGTACAACTTTTCAAACCGTTATGCTCCAGAAAAGAGTAATGACCAAACATTAAAAATGTGTAAGTAATTACCTCTGTTTCATAGGACGACGTGCATTATAGACTGAAATCCACTGGGAAGCAGGACTGCCTATTCTGATTTTCTTCCTCTGCTGTTCATCCTCTTCCAAGTTGATAAGCACTTTTGGCCAACCTATTTATGCAAAAGCAAAATATCAGCACTTGATAAACTATTTATAAGTAGTGAAAAATAAGCACAGGAACCAAAGACAAACCCACCTTAAGGGCCCCATCAACTCTAATTGGTCTAGATATATAGCGCATGGCTCGATAAGAGTATCAAAAATCGAGATAAGCTTGGCATAGTTGGGCTCCTCGTCAAACTTCACATTAGTAACTGCCTCGAGGAACAGCTTAAATGGGGGGGAGGACAGAAACAGCACATCAATTCAGGAGAGCTGGACATCTTTTCCTTGCAAACAAGAAAGCTCTCGTTGACACCCTGCAAACAAAGACCATATATCATTGACAAAAACTGAAACTTAAAAGGTTTTAGGTTGTGGATAGAGAAATAGAAGAAGAAAAAAACTCACTATTCAACATGCTGGCCAGAGTGCGAATCTTTCCATCTTGATGCTGTATCGTACTTTGCATCTCTTATCGAATCTAAAGGTCCTGAATTTACGACAGATTTTCTGCTCCAACTCTGATTAATTTCTTTCGGTACTTGTCGTTTCGTGTTATATATACAAATCATATTGTTATCAGCAATTCGATCATTGCAATGTTGCTACAAACATTATACTCTAGTATATTAAAAGTTACCACTTTTCAAGTACAACACTGACTCAGTGTGTCCATTTAAATTCATCTATCTAGTCCCTTTATGGAATGAATATTAAAGTAGTTAGACTATTAGCTATTCAGTCCGGAAAAAAATTGTAGATTTAAGGTTCAACTTTTTGGTTACAAAAAAAAAAGTAAAAGAAAAAATAAATTTCATTTAAAATGAAATTCGAAATACAACGACTAGCTATAGAAATAGAGAGACGTTGATGAATAGTTTCATGATTCATCTGAATCACACGCATCACCAATCCTATCACTAAGTCTATCAAGACAAGCACAAATAAGAAATCAGCAATTCATATAGGAAGAGATTATATTTTGTTCATGCTTTCGGCTTCGCCACCACCACAATGTTCACGGCCCTCGAGATCAGAAGATGAACCATCACCGTCTTTCCCCAACCATTGTAAAGCCATACCGCATAAGCTAACATGTAACTCTAGAAACGCTTGGTGCCTCCGCTTCAACTCCTCCACGGTCAAGCCTTCCGCAGGAATGTTCCACCACATTTTGTCCAACTTCTTTTCACTTTCAGATTCCTTCAAAATCTTCTCCTTCTCCTTCTCCATCTCTAGCTCCTCGACGAGATCAGCGTACTTTTTCATGAGGTCCTCGATCCTTTGTCTCTTATAAGCTTCGACTAGCGGTATGGTATTGGTATCGTCTTTCGCGGACGGTTCATGTCTCAAAGTGCTCTTTACTCGGCCAAACGCCTCCTCATTAGACGGATGTGCGAATGTATATGGCTTTCCGGCTTGAGAGAAAACCAAGAAAGCCGCTTCCATATCGCACAGTGCAACGATCTCGTTCATCTTTTTGAAAATCCCGGATTTACGTTTCGAGAACGTTATCATTCTGTCTCCGTATGCCTCGACCTTTTTCATCTCGATCTTTTGTTTGCCCTTTGTGCGCTTCATTGACACGTTTTAAGGAACCCGAGTGTTTGATTTCTAGTAGGTGTTTTAGTTTTGTGTCGTAATAAAACCATGCATGTTCGCACACTATATATTTATAGGAAAAGGATTAGATAGATAGAAGTATGTTACTTTGTTTGTAGATATTTAATGTTCATGAGAATAGTCATAGTTTATTGACTGGTTTACAAATTTGACTAACAATTTGGCAACCACTTTAATATGTTCAAAAATCATCTGGTCATTGCGCAATTATAGTCAACAAATTCCAAATGGTAACTCAATTGGCGTAAATCATAATAGCACAACGATTTCTGGCCGATATTAATCATGGGCTCAAAACTTGAAACATTTATTGTCACAAGAAAATTAACATAATATTGAGTCTAAATCCAAAACATGAGAATAATGCATCTTAAAGCATCCATCTCTGCCTGAGGCCTAGTACGCAAGGAGCTGAGGATTGTTACTGGTGGCAACCCCGCCATTCTGGAACTTATTCCGTACAGTCTGGCTATCACACTGCAGTTGTCAACAGAGCTCCTCCTCCTTCACCCAGTCAGGATCAAATACCTATAGCTAATTGGCATCGTGACATATGGGGTATAGCATGTTCACCGAAAATTAAACTCCTCCTTTGGCGTATAATGCATAACGCACTCCCCCTAGGAACTAACCTGAACAGACGGGGTATAACCGCAGACTCAAAATGTATTCGTTGCGGAGAGGAGGAATCAACTGCTCACCTGTTCTTGCACTGCAACTTCACCAAGCAGATATGGCAACTGACCCCCTTCTCGGAGGAAGTCGATCCGTGCTCCCACATGGACTTCGCCTCAGCGCTAAAAAACTCGCGAACGCTACTCTGCCTTCCTCCTTGTGGTGTGCCCTTCTCCATTTTCCCTTAGCTTTGTTGGAGTATCTGGT
This sequence comes from Isatis tinctoria, assembly GCA_010577795.1. NCBI lineage: Eukaryota > Viridiplantae > Streptophyta > Magnoliopsida > Brassicales > Brassicaceae > Isatis > Isatis tinctoria. Next base: position 32,472 of record VHIU01000307.1, read on the forward strand.
ATGCACGAAATCTCATGATTTTTGAGACCAGAATGATTTCCCCAGCTGAAATCATCTCTTTGGCAATTCGTAATGCACGGGAATGGAATCAAGCACAGGAGATTGCCAATCAAACCCCCCGCCACATCTCGTCAGCACCAAAACCGCCCCCACCTGCGTCCCACCCAGACTGCCTAATCATTCATACGGACGCAGCTTGGTGTGCCTCTACCAGACGTGCGGGCTTGGCTTGGATCTATAAGAACCAACTCTCACTCTTGATCAATCAAGGATCATCCACCCAAGCAAATGTCGATTCCCCTCTAATGGCAGAAGCACTTGCAATTGTTGAAGCTCTAAATCATGCAATCTCGAATAAAATCTCTGCGATTCAACTCAAGTCTGACTCTCAAACGCTCGTTAGAGCAATTCAATCCGGTAGCTGCATCAAGAATCTGTTTGGTGTTCTTGCAGATATCAAGATCTTAGTCTCATCTTTTCAGTTCTTCTCTATCTCCTTTATTCCTCGCTTAAACAACCAGGAAGCCGATGGGCTTGCCAAGTTATCTCTACGTTTGTATGCCCCTCGTTTGGGCTAGACTTTATTTGGGCTTAATATATTTATGTTGCACAAAAAAAAAAGAGCATCCATCTCCATAAGAGGATCAAAGGGAGGTTCATAAAAAAAAAGATATAATTAAATAATGAAGAGAGAGAGTAAATAGTGTTGATCTTGTATGTAAAAGTTTTGTGTGATGAATCCTCTCTCATCGGGTTCACCACGTGGAGAATGGAGAGAGGAGAGTAGTCGAATTTTTTTCTTTTCTTTTTTTTATTTAAAAAAAATTATTTAAATATTGTTTTTGAGTGAACCCCAAGAGAGGTTCACCAATGTATATGCTCTAACTCCACAACAAAAATTACTCATATAATTTTTCAAAATATTGGTTGTTTATTCATCGTATTCCATGCCTTGAGATGAAAATTTTCAAAATATATTGACCTGATTAAAGTAGCTGGTAAATGAAACTTGGATTTGACCATTTATACAGTTATATATCACTGTTAGCTAAGGCAGCGCCAAAACACAGTCTTGAAGTCTTGATATAAGATAACACAAAGGACAAGACCAAAGATGTTCATAAGACTCTCAGGGTGATCATGATAATATAGGCACATTGAGCCCATACATATCCTTTTCAGGAAACTAAAAACAAGAACACCGAAATGAATACAATAATATTCATCAGAAGAACTCTGAAATGGCAAGAAGACCTAGATCACTAAACATGACGTGTATAGAATTTTAAATGAATCCATATTACAGACTGACGAAAGCTAGTCTTCACGCATTGTTTCTTGTGAAGTTTCACTATCCACAATCATATTCTTAAACCAGAATATCTCAAATACGAGGTGCTATGAGAATCCAAATAATGCCAAAATAGCACACAAACAAACATTAGAGCCGAAATTTGTTTGAATAAATTTCCAAATTAGACAACGTAGTGTTCTCCCTCATTGTTAAACTAGAGAACCAATGAATTATGATTATTTATGCTTGGAATATTTCATTTTAAAAACTTATAATTAAATTTAAAACCACGTATAGATTCAACTAACACTCAATAAATAGAGCGTACTATTTTGTGTCTTTTGTAACAAGTGCAAGACGATTGGTTAGGTGAATCATACAAAGAAGATATCTTCGGTTTTTTTTTTTTTGATACAAAAACAAGTAAAGAATAAAATAAAAATCTATTTGAGGAGAAAAAAGAGGTGTGAGAAGAATCTTGTGAAAGCCAAACTACCACCAGATCCCAAAAAGAAGAGAATTATCGATCTTCACGCGCGAAAAGAGGAAGAAGAAGAAGAATGGGTGTGGTGAAGGCGGCGAGTGGGGATATGCTGATGACCTTCTCTTGGGTTGTCCTCTCCGCGACCTTCGGTATTCAGACGGAGGCGATTGTCTCCGCCGCCGGTTTTCAGGGGATCACTTGGGCTCCGTTGGCGATCATCACGTTTCTGATTTTCGTCTACGTCTCCATCTTCACCCTTGTCTTCGGTAGCTCTAGCTTCAACCCTACCGGGAACGCCGCCTTTTACGCCGCCGGTATCCCCGGAGATACCCTTTTCACCTTGGCCATCAGATTACCTGCTCAGGTTTACTACTAATCTAAAGATCCAAAAGCATTTTTTTTTTGAAGTTTGAGTTCACACCTACTTTCTTTGCTTTGTTGGGGTTTACTTGGTTCTACAGATTTACTTCTCTCATCTCTGATATCCTTACGTAGGCTTGTGTTTTGTCTCTGCGAGATTTGTATCCAATTTGTGTGTGAATCTTAAGTATCTGCTTTTGTGAGAGTTGTCCCCACTGTTCTGCCCCATTTAGCTTGAGTGAAGTAAAAATCCTTCCTTTTCTTTGCTCAATTTCATCATTTTTGTACAGTGGGAATGATCTTCTGTTGTTCGTATATTCTCACTTTGATCTGGTCAGCATAATGGGGAATTGGTTTTTTCTTGTACATGAAGAACACAGAGAATCATATTCTTTTCTTAAAAAGAATTGGTTGATCTGTGTGTTTGCCACTTTATTAGAGCTGGAAAACAAAAACCTTATCTTTCTTTAGCTTTTTCTTCTTTCTGAAGTTTCTTGCGTGTCCATGTGTTTTTGTGTGTAACACTGTAAAGAGATAGAAAGACTGTTAGATTGAGTAAAGAACACTTTAATGCCTTTATGATTTAACTGAATTGCATGATCTTTCTATACACTGATTTTTTAATTCTTACAATGTGAGATATTTTCTGGTGACTCCAGGCAGTTGGTGCTGCAGGAGGTGCATTGGCCATCATGGAGTTCATACCAGAGAAGTACAAGCATATGATTTCAGGGCCTTCCCTTCAGGTTGATGTGCACACCGGAGCTATTGCGGAAACGATCTTAAGTTTTGGTATTACCTTCGCGGTTTTGCTTATTATCATCAGGGGTCCACGAAGATTACTCGCTAAGACCTTCTTGCTTGCTATTGCAACCATCTGCTTCGTTGTTGCTGGCTCTAAATACACTGGACCAGCCATGAATCCTGCCATTGTAAGTATCCATAGGTTCACATTCTCTGTTTTTTTCCTCACAAAGTCACAAGCGTGTCTTGTCCATTAGCACTGTAACAAACAACAGTAAAACCTCACTTAAAGAGCATGTCCAGATCTGATCAGATTTAGTATATGGCTCTTATTTTCTTTCATATGTTGGTTCTATATTAGGAAGAGAATGACTAAACAAGTCTATCTTTCTACTACATAAGCCATCTGCTAAATTTGAAAAGCATCGTTATGGCTTTGGGTCACGTATTCACATCATTCGTCTAGTTCCAAGGCTCTTAAACCCGACATTGTGATTGTGTCCTTAAAAAGATGGATGATCTTTTTCTAAATCCGTCTTGTGTTTGCACAATGCAGGCGTTCGGGTGGGCATACATGTACAGCTCTCACAACACATGGGACCATATCTACGTCTACTGGATCAGTTCTTTCGTAGGAGCTCTATCTGCCGCATTGGTCTACCGTTCTATATTCCCGCCACCTCGACCCCAGAAGAAACAGAAGAAACACAAGAAAGCCTGAGGATAAACCAACCGAGACGACGGGCTGTAGAAAGATTCAGAAGGGTTTTTCCATTCCAAAATAAGGAGAAACCAACAAAAAGTTCAAAGTCTCCTTGTCATTGTTTTAGATTATTGACGCTTTATTTATGGATTTTGTGCGGACGACAACTATTCTCCGGTTTGTGCATAAATCATTTAGACTCTCTTCCGGTTTAGAAACATTAGATTATCAATGCTTGGTTTAGATTAGTTTTATTTGGTTCATTTTCTAACAAGGAAATCGAAAAGCAAACAGAGCTTGCGGGGTAACCGAGAGATGGAAATATCACATTTCGGTTTAGTTGGGATTTATCTCGCTCGGTTATCTTCAGTTAGATCTCTCGAACCAAACTCCCCCTAGTGAATTTAATTAATCTTAATTTTGTCTTAAACTTTACACTAATGTAATTAGCTTTTCGTGAATGCTACCCAACTATAATCGTTAAATCACAAACGTAACGTCTTCATTTGGTCCAATTCGCTTAGGCAAATTTTCCGATTCAGATCTGTAAGCACAAGTTGGAATTCGAAAACTGGGATCATTCCGGGGTAACACTCGTAATCGATCGCCGATCTGGATCCGTTAAAGGATCCGCCGCAGTCGTTGAAGACATCGGCGTCCTCCGCCACCGGCAACAAGATCCGATACCGTTCCCCTTCCGCCTCTGAGCTACTAGAGTCAGGACTCGCGACCGGATTGTCCGGCAGCAACCATTCTCCAACCTCCGACTCTCACCAGGGCTTTCTCTCTACCGACGGCGGGAAGATGACGGCGAAGCGAGCGATGGGGAGGCACGAGTCGCTTTCTGACAAAATCCATCGGCACCGCAGCCTCCTACTCCTGATCTCGATTCCCATTGTGTTGATCACTCTCGTGCTTCTGCTAATGCCGGGCACGTCGACCTCCGTCTCGGTCATGGAGGAGGTCGCGTTGAAAAACCGCGAAGGAGGCCCGAACAAGTACGCTGTGATTTTCGATGCTGGAAGCTCTGGAAGCCGCGTGCATGTTTACTGTTTTGATCAGAATCTGGATCTCGTTCCTTTGGACAATGAGCTCGAGCTCTTCCTACAGGTATTATCATTATTATTGCATTGCTTTGGGCTCTTGTCTCTTCCATGCCTAAGTTGTTTTTCTTACACAACACAATGCAATTTTCAGCTAAAACCAGGGCTGAGCGCGTATCCTAATGATCCTCGGCAGTCAGCAAACTCTTTGGTATCTCTTCTTGACAAAGCAGAGGCTTCTGTTCCCCGTGAGTTGCGTCCGAAGACTCCTGTCAGAGTTGGGGTACGGAAACGAGTTCCTTGCCACATAATGATAATTGGAGCTATTCATGTGGTGTCGTTCATTTCTCATTCAAACGCTTTTTGCGTTTATATATTTTGTCCAGGCAACTGCTGGTTTGAGGGCTTTGGGTCACAAAGCTTCTGAAAACATTTTGCAAGCGGTAATTTTTTTGTGCATGTGATATCTACACACATTTGCCTCCTTGTATAGCTTTTAAACAAATGTAATTTTGTTTTTTAAGGTTAGGGAGCTCCTAAAAGATAGAAGCAGGTTGAAGACCGAGGCAAATGCAGTTACTGTTCTTGATGGTACTCAGGAAGGTTCTTATCAGTGGGTATGTTTTCGTCTACATTTTGATATACTATTAGTGTCACACTCATGTTCCTATTCTCATTATCTTTATACTATCGACTAGAGACTTGGGTGCTTGTTCTCATTTTGGATGCTTAAAACAAGCTGAAGTCAAGTAACAAGTCTCCATTTTTTTTTTCTAAATTGTCCATTCTTCAGGTGACCATCAACTACTTGCTAAGGACTTTGGGAAAGCCTTACACAGATACAGTTGGAGTGGTTGATCTTGGAGGGGGATCTGTTCAAATGGCATATGCTATATCAGAGGAAGATGCTGCAAGTGCACCGAAACCATTACAAGGCGAGGATTCTTATGTCAGAGAAATGTATCTCAAGGGACGGAAGTATTTCCTCTATGTTCACAGGTTGATCATCTGTCATTGCTTTTGCACCCATCAGATAATTCCTTCTTCCTTACACGCGAGACATGAAACTAGTTTTTATGTAGCCTTTAACTTTAACGCAATAACTTGTTGACTGCAGCTACCTACATTACGGGTTATTGGCTGCCCGAGCAGAGATTCTAAAAGTTTCTGAGGGCTCTAACAACCCCTGCATTGTGACCGGCTATGATGGTAAGTAAGAGACGTTATTACTTTATCTTTCAAACAAGAACTCTCTGCATCCTGTCCTCATCACATTACCATGGAACATGTGATTCGTTTCAGGTGCTTACAAGTATGGTGGAAAAGCGTTTAAAGCCGCAGCTTCTCCATCTGGTGCAAGTGTTGACGAATGCCGGCGAGTAGCTCTTAACGCACTCAAAATCAATGATTCACTGTGTACACACATGAAATGCACATTCGGTGGAGTATGGAACGGTGGAGGCGGTGGTGGCCAAAGGAATATGTTTGTTGCATCATTTTTCTTTGATAGAGCCGCAGAGGTCAATATTTATAGCCTTTTTAAGTCTTCATTAAGCACTTAGGTGACATCACATTGTTTGTTATGCTTAAATCCATTGGTGGTGATGGCAGGCTGGTTTTGTTGACCCGACGCAACCTGTGGCTATGGTTCGTCCAGTTGACTTCGAGAAAGCAGCCAGCCAAGCTTGTAACATGAAAATTGGAGAAGGGAAATCGAAGTTCCCACGTGTGGAGGAAGACAATCTTCCTTACTTGTGCTTGGATCTTGTTTACCAATATACTCTTCTCGTTGATGGTTTTGGTAAGCTACTCTTTACGTCTTTTCTTTCAACTCACGAACCCAAAAAAAGATGCATTCCTATCATGATAACGATGAGTCCGATGATAGTTTAGGATACTGGTTAGAAGATTTGAAGGGCAGGCACATAGTAATTGGAATCTTGTTAGGTTTCTGATATTATGAAGCCATCACAGACACTAACGTTAATGTTAATTTAATTATTTTTGTTAAAAAATAAATAAACAGGATTGAAGCCATCACAGACAATAACGTTAGTGAAGAAGGTGAAGTATGGAGAATACGCCGTGGAAGCTGCGTGGCCACTAGGAAGCGCCATAGAGGCCGTATCCTCACAATGAGTGGGGTCATTTTTGGGAATTTGCACAAAACCCATATTCTTTTGACTTCCTTCCAAAATATCCCCCAACCTTTTCTTTCTACCTCAAAATTTTGTTATTATCATAATCCTTTAACTTCCTTACTATCGAGTTTTGTTACAAGAATCATCTAGAAAAGAAAAAGAAAAAAAGGAGTTTCGATCCCTTCGTATTATATATTTAATATTTTTTTGTAAACTAAACTGCATACGTGTCCTCGGTTTCGAATAAATGTTTCCCTTACTGGGCATTTTTTTCTTTACGGTTGAGAATTTGATTTTGTAGTTTGTCCATATTCAATTGTCTTTTTGTACTAATTTTCTTTTGTCAAACGTACCTACAATTATTCGGGATGGATTTTATTTTAGTTTTTATTTTCATCGGGATTGATTTAGTTTAATACAGTGATTCCAGTAAATCATTATATCACCCCTTTTTTAGTCTATATCCAAATCCCAATAATTCCCATAATCGGCCATATGTTTCCCTTTAAATCTCTTTGATTACGATAAGTGTGTGCAAAAAAGATTGGGGATGAGCGTTGACAAGTCAAAGGTAGAAAGGTGTTATTGTTTGGAACTTATACGTTAGATAAGTGGTCGTGTCATATAAACTGAACTACTTTGATTTATGACCATTTACACGCCCACCCATTCTCATCTCATGTCACCAACTTCAACTAGACTTGGATGACCAAATTAATACATTAATATATATACCTGTAAAGAAACTATGGAATTCTATGAAAACTCAAATCAGATAAGCTATATATAGTTATATAAGGGATAAAAATTATTTGCTTCACAATCAATTTATTATTTGTACTTGGAGCTTTCATCAATATATTAAGTAGCCTTGCACAGCTTGTATATAGAAGGTTGGAGTTTTCAACATATCCGTTGTAGATGGTGCATTGGCATTTACAATAAAGATGTTAAAAGTCTTTTAGTAAATGTGGTTAAAAAGAACTCTCTTCGATAAAATAAAAGTTAAAACTCAAAAAGTATAAGATGTTGATTGGTGAGTAGTTGCAAACTTGACAAGTGAGTGTTCAAATTTCAGTAGAACAAGTAAGCTTTCATTATATCTAATCACACTAAGACACACTTATAAGAGATAATCGAAAATCCGTTTTCTTTTACATATCTAATAATATTTTAGTATTATATATCTTTATCTTCGTAGTGGAGAAATGGAAAGAAAGGTGAGAAAAATAAGTGCGAAAAGTATAAAATACCATTCCTAAATTACGTAAGGAGACCACTTATTCAGCTAAGTTAGTACCCATCATTCCAGAAACGAAAACGTAATCTCAAACTATATAAAGATTAAAAGATATATAACGAAAAAGAAGAAAAGGATGTTAACTTGATCAGCATTATTTTCCGTTCAGTAAAATTAGTTCTTTGCATATATAATATACTTTAAAACATCAGTAAATGAGAGAAGATTAGCGTATAGTAGGCTAGTTACGTATCTAGTTACTGCCTTTATTGATGAAATGATTCATCAAAAGATGAATATCTTCTTGCTTGTATGGAATATATATTATTGCCATGGACAAATTCATGTATCATTTGGTCAAGGTTTGTTTTTCAATTTTTCCAAAAACAACTGAATTCAAGTGGATAATATCAAACCTTTATGAGGAGTGTGGACTTACTTCATTCTTTTGGCATATGCTATCTTTTACGGTTTGGCTTATTATAAATGTATTAATAATGCTTGTCTATCTCTCTCTCTCTATCTCCTAAAGCAAGTTCCTTCAGATTTTGGCATTTTACAATTTTCAATAACCGTCTATTTCTCCTTACTATCTCCCACAGTTTTAGTCTAAACTTTATAACAAATAACCTATACAAACTGATATATACATGCAAGTAAATTGAAAATCTATTGTCAAAAAAGTTTCAGGTCACTAGTTTTCTTTGGTCTAAATCTAGGTATAAGCACGACAATCTTTCTGCTTTTGTTTCATAACAAATGAAGCACTCGTAATTGATGTTATTATTACCAAAACAAAACAAAAAGAGTTACATATTGACTCTGAAAAATAAACAAAATAACACTGATGCCAGTCGCTATCGGGAAAAAAAGGAAAATAAGTGATGTTAAGTGTAAGTACTAGGACCTTCGAAATTATCCAAAATTTATTTCACTGTATTCGTTTCATTTTTCCCGTATGTTCTATTTACTTTCTAATAACCGTATATGTTCCGTTTATTCTGGTGCAAACATTAAAATTTCAGTATAGAGTTATATATATATATATATGTGTGTGTGTGTGTGTATTTAAATGTCAGTTTCATTTTAGAAGCTTATTCAAGTTCTTACCAAACATGTATATCAATTTTATTTAGCATTCATACCCACAAAAATGTATATCGGAAAATGTAATACATGTAATATTACTGAATAAACTCGAACGTTGACAAAGAGTAATTTTTGAGCATCCGGACGATCGATACTGTTCTCAAATTTACAACGGTCGATGTATTTTTTTTTTTTTGGTCAAACAATGGTCGATGTATATGTGATGAAATACTACAGAACAATTATTCACTGGTATATATTCAAATAATTCGTCTCGTCTGGTACTAGTTGACTTTTTTCAAATCAACTCTATTCGTCATTGTAGCTGTACGTTTACAATAGTTATTTTAAAGTTATTCAAACTATTCATACGGTAACTTTTGCCTATCAGAAAAATATTATACGTATATTAAAATGAACATGTTCACCTATAATTCTAGCTAGGTGCAAAATGTTGACGCATAGAGGAA